>CM053793.1:46709438-47309438 GCA_028749045.1 Cupressus sempervirens | reverse complement strand
TCGATTAACCCTTGAAAGAAATTGACATCTTTCTCTACATTATCAGCTCAGTCTTTCTAAACCTCAAATTGTTTCTTCAACTCCACTTCTATCACCATGACTACATCATGAACTGGTTGCAAGAAAATACTAGGTTGTGCTTCTCTAAAAGGACAAAATTAAGACATGACAGAACCACTCACATTTTTTTGTAGAGAAGTCAATCATTCCCCTAGTATTTTCTTTCCACACCAAAATCATGGTGCCATTGGCTTCACCACAAGTCCTTTCTCTATAAAAAGGTTAGCCTCTTCCATAGGCATTTGATCTTTTGGTTGGCTATCTATAAATCAGACACACACATTGCTTTCTTCTAGCTGTGTTAGCTCACTTGGAAATCTTGTATGCTCCATTGTCTCATCTTGCCTTGCAATCTATGTCACCCTTTCAGATAACATTTGTAGTAGGGTAGGATCCTTCTCTTTTTCTTCTATTGGTTCCTAGGGTAGATCACCTTGGCTCACCTCTGTCATTTCTTGCTCAAACTAACACATAGTTCAATGGGAGAATGTTCTACTCACTTCTTGTTGACTACGCTTTGCCCTTTTATGTCTCATCCACCACTCTCTTTCTCCTAGGCTATCACTATCATCATCCAACTATCCTCTGCTTCCCATCTCTACAAACTCTTATATTCATTATGATTGGTCGTATGAATCTTCCATTGCTATTTTTTGATAATTAATTATTTGTACAAGCTTCTCTTGTATTTTTTAATCATGTAAATGAACTATGAGCTCAATGGATAGTACTAACATATTTATGGAACCAATAATCTCAACACCTTCTACTACAAGCTACCAAATGATTGAGAGTAGGTGAGATGTCCACTATCTTTTTGACAAATGATGTGCAATAATGCTGATTTGATTGGTTTCTACACAATTTACGATACATCACATTTGCACAACAATCAACCTTATCTTGCCAATCAAGAATCCAATGCCTTATGAAAGCTACATTGCAATATTGTTTCTTCTCACATAAATTTCCACTATGCACTCATAATTTTCAAGGCAAAATGCTTCAACAGTACATACACTGACTTTTCTAATAAGATATTCACTCACTTGCATCCAATGTGTCTCCACAACTATTTATTGCACACAACAATTCTACCAAGTGGGGATGACATTGCCATTTTTTGTAAAAATTATTATATATCACACTTGATTCACACACAACCACAACTACAAAGAATTGAAATATGCTTATTTATCTTATGTCATGATTTCTAGTGACTCAATGATGTCTAAGACTAGAGACACCAGAATGAAATTATTGGCCTTTTCTTTTCTTTTTTTTTGTGGTGTTTGTTATATACCATGGCAATTTTGTAATTTATTGTCAATATATGTACATTACTACAAATATTTTAACTTTTTGTACATAGTTTTCTTTTTGTTTGATCAGAATGATAAAATATTCATATTTCCATGGTTGAAATAATGGTAATTTTACTATATCATGTTTTTAGTGCTCAATGATTATAATTAACATCTCTTTCAAAAAGTGACAATTATTTGTATTTCATAACTTAGATTTGCATCACATCTCATGTTGCCTAGGTTTGCATTTTATTCTTTCATTTTTCCTCATCCAAAAGTTATTTTCAAAGGTTTGGTATAAAGTTTGTTGTTTAACCTCTATTCATGACCCTAAGGACACTTGGTATCAAAGAAACTATCTTTCTCAATAGTACCATCATTACTCTACCAATGTGTCCACTTCATGTCCCATTTCCTTGATTCCTCAACAATCCCTATGGTGTATGCATGCTCAATCAAAATGATCTATCTATAATCATTTTTGCATCCTATCACTAGGGGCACCACAAGAATCCTCGTTTGATCTGTTGATTATTTCTCATTAAAGACACCCATGCCTTAATATTTTTCTCATATACCACATGTTATTGGTGCCACCTAATTTATTTGGCATTCTCTCTTATTTCTATGACATCAAATCTAAATGATTGTATACATCCCATCTCTTTGCATTTGATCAAGAATTGTCTTCTCTCTAATTTCATCCATGAATCCATTGTTTAAACTAGATTCTTCCAAATCAGCCACCTAAACAATCTTCTCAAATGTGAAAGAGACCTCCTACAGATGTTGTACATAAGTATCCAAAATCATGCCAACATGGAACAATTGATCACGTAGAGAATGGACTTGAGGGTCAGAGTGATCCCTCACAACAATTGTAGAAGAATCATCCTCAACAAAGAGAAGTGATAGATCATCAAAGAAGTCTTCCAAATCAGTTATGTGTGACTCCACAAATAGTAGTGAAATGTCTAGCAAGAAGTCATCACCTGGAAGACCATGTGTACCCTACAATGCTGAAGTGCATGAATATGTCACTTTGGAAATGGATGAATTATTCATCTTAAAACAAAGATGAATATCATCAATAATGTCTCCCACATCTTAAATGTGAGACTCCATGAACAAGCCTACAAGGGTGGGAAGGAATTCATTGCATGAAGGTAGAGTGGGAAGACATAAAGGGTCCTATTGCACTAAATTTGAAGCATTTATAGCTAGAACTAGATCAATAGGAGCAATAGTATCTAGAGGTGGGATCTCATCTGAAGAGGGTGCAACAAAAAATGGTGGTAAGATGTCTTCTGGAAATGGAGAGACATTGGGATCTCCATACTTCTTTCAAAGATACATCCAATAATCATGTGGTGGCCATATCTTGACAATTAGCTTACAATGATCAAAAGGAGAGAGACTGTTAAGAATGATAACGATCAGTCTACCAATAGGTTCCTATGGTTTATCAGTGATCAAGTCATTGAAACATAAATAAGGAAATACTCCCTTATCCTCTCTTCTAAGATGATCAAGAAGTGTATCACACCAGTTGTAATAGTTGTAGTTTGTCAACTTGGGTCTAATGCCATACCAACAAGTGGGACAATACTCATTTTCCATGATGGACCAATAAATGAAACCTCCAAAAAGTCAAAGAACCCCCCCCCCCCAAAAAAAATGTTGTTGGCACTTTATATGTGGTGTGTGCATAATGGGCCACTTGTCAAAATGAACAAAGTAGACTTCTAATTTTTCTTGTTGCAACTACATTTTGAGGCCTAAAATTGGAACTAAGCACTGTAGCTAAATTTTGAAAGCAAGACAATGCAGAAAAAGCACTAGTTCTCAAAGTGAGATTTATGTTCACACAAATCTAGTATCTAACTATAGATTTGGAAAGTAGACAAAAAAATACACACTTTAAAAAAAAATGGAACCTAAAAAGAATTCTAGATGAGCCCATACAAATAGTTTCAAGTTGCAAAATGCAAGATTGAGTAGCTAAAGTTGCCAAAAGATGCAAATTCTAACGAATTCTTGCACCAAAACAAAAAAAGAACACCACCACCAGAAAATTTAGGAAACTCTACCCAATTCCAAAAAAGATTACACCTAAATCAAGTACATATGTCTAAGTTATGAGCTCACAAAGTTAAGTTGCCAAACTAAAAAGCAATCTAGAGAGGGGTCTAGAGAAAAAATTGTGTGTTTAAATTTGATGGTCAAATGGTAATCACTGTAATTGTAAATCACCTAGGAATGATGATCATATGGTTGTCCAATTTTTTCCTATTAAAAGGTAATGTCAACAAAAAAGTCCCCCTTGCTGACATGTCAAGCTAATGTGGCATTCATACTATACAAACTTGATGATGTGGCAAGCATACTTACACTGACATGTCACTACCCAATTTCATGTGGCACATTGTAGTTCTTGGCTTACATGTCAAGGTGAGTTACCAATTGACATGGCACTACACTATAGTAGATTAGTTTATGGCTATTGGATCCATGGGCTAACAGGGAGCCACGTAGCATATTTGACCTCTCCAGATGGCAACGAATGCTAGGACTATTTAAGCATTGTTTTGGAATCATAAAAAATAACAACCATAATTTGAAACTATGCAAGGGCTACCACTAGATTTATAGTACAATACCCAAAAATATTGAAAGTTCCTCGAAGGTTGCTGTGCAAACCCTTGTAGGACTAGGATCTGACAGCCTGGTACATGATAAAAAAATTTCTCTACAAATTACCCAAAGGGATTTTTTTTTTTTGAAAATTCTATTGATGAAATATGATGGAAATTCAGAGAGAAATTAAAATCTAATGCCCATATCCAAACTACAAATTGGGGCCTTTAGGTATGGATTTGCAAAGAAAAAGAATTTGCCTCATGGTTGACTTTGGCCAAAGATAGCCAAATTTATAGCCAATTTTCACCATCAGTGTTTCAGATGCAATGGTGAGGTCAGATTTGGCTTTAGACACTCCAAATTTTTGCGATACTCTAGAGTCGGACTATGGTGATGAAGCAAGATGATGGTCTCAAATGACTTCATGAAGAGGAATTCTCCAAGACCTCTAATATCATGTAAGAATTTTCCTTAGGGCAAGATTTAACCAAGATCATAGAATTCAACACAACCACAACGTTAGACCAAAAATGGATACGATCAACTAATTAGGGTACATCCTAATACATTGCTCTATTCATTATATTTAGTATGTACAAACATAGTAGGAGTGCCTATATATAAGAGCCTCTCAAGAAGCACCTAGAATGTCTCTAGAAACAACTAGAAGATAAGATAAGCATTGACAACTAAGTACACACCTTATCCAACATTCTAGATGAGTGGATAAGAATGAGAAGGTTGTAGATAGCATGTGCTTAATTAGTGTGATAACTCCTATATTGTAGACAACATGTGCATAAAAGAAGTGCAAAATCCTATGTTATCAACATGACAACTCACAAGAGTGCACATACTCCTAGGTAACTAATATATAAATATTATAATAATGCATTAACCTAAGTAAAATTAAGTTAGTGTAAATAGTAAATACTTATTTACACAAAAAATTGTACATATTCAATAAGACTCATAAGACTACTAAATAGGGGAAAATATCTGGATTCAAAAATTATATATCTCCATTTACAATTTGGACACACTTTTCTTACCACTTTATCCACTGAAGATCTTATATTATCCTTTTCTCTTTAAGGATTCTTTATATATCAAAAAATGTTTTCCAATGCTACATATGTATTATTTGTATGGTTTCTTTCCCACTTGTTATTTCTCAGTATTTCTCATTTTGGCACTAGTGCACCACATAGACATTTTCATGCCATTTATTCATTCGTTGGCCTTCCAACATTGAAGTATTATGCATGCATATTTTTTCTATTTTTCCCACTCTTTAGTCATTAAAAATGACTCAAAAAATTATAAGAATGGTTGGGAAACCTTGTTTTCCCTTCTCTTATCTCCTTAAAAAACAATATATCTTCTTATTTGAATATATCTTTCTTGCTTTGGAAATTAGATTGTTGGTTTTATCTCACTACATGAATTTGTTTTAGTGGATGATTGATTTTCCTTCTTAATCCCAGAAGCCCACTCTTTCATATTCATAATCATGACCTTCCAATATCATCTTTCTCAACAAATTTATCATGTACCCTTCTCGCTAATGGGGAAGATTATGTTCCCTAGTTCTAGTAGCCTTTATAATAGTGATCTTCCTAACATATTTATAGTCTTGACCTTCCAATATTGCCCTTAGACTTTATGGCAGTGAGCCTATCACCCAATCAATGAGCTTTTAAATAAACTTATCAATCAAACATGAGGAACATTAATGGTGTTGGAGTGATCTTTTGTGAAAATTTTGATTTTGTCTCATAGTTAATGAATTTTTTATATATAGGTAATTTTGCCTTTATTGAATTTGGACAAAGAGAGTGATAGTCCGAAATATGATTTGGGAATTTGCAAAATGAGGTTCATGAATACCTCTGATTACATTTTATTCTAAATACTTCCTTACTCAAGCACAAATTTGACACTTCATGAATACAATTATTTATTCATAATTCTATATGCCAAAAGCCAAATAGTCCCTGGCCAAAGCATCTAAATATAAATACAGAATGTTGCCACTTATTCTAAAGACAAATGTGATTCTTCTAATACTTGAGAAATAATGCAACCTATTACCAATGAAAAATATAAATTCCAATTCAGAATCATTTTCCAATTTGTCTGTCAAGAATTGTGAATTTGGAACATGTAATAAAGGAATTGACCATTGCAATTGTAACATCAGCTTTAGATTTTAATTAAATAAACTTGAGAAAAATTTAAATTATGCATGTATAAAATTTATTTATTATTATAGAATTTCAACAATTTGAATATGTATTAATCATATAATGATGTCTATCTTATTTTTTATTGAATCATTTTATTCTATAGTTCATGTGTTTATAGATAGTTGAATAATCAAAATAAAGTTATATGAATATGTATAAATATTTAAATCATGAAAATATTTGTTAGAAATAGTAATTTCTACTAAGAATCAATTGTTTTCATTAGATGTTTCTAGATTATTAGGTTTAGGTTTAGGTTGTGACAACTGGAGTATTTTCTAGAAGTTTGAGTCAGTTGTAGCATTCTCCACAAATTTGTAGATATTTTGTCTTATTAGCTAATGCTAGATTTCTATAGAATATTATATTATCAGCACATTGTGTTTGGTTTTTTTGCTATTTTTTGGTGTCTTTACCCATCTATCAAATTGGTATCATAACAAGGTTAAGAAGAGGAGTTTGAAGGATTATGCATAAAGAGGATTATAGCAAAGGAAAGGGATAGAAAGTTATTGTGAGATCTGTAAATTTCTTATTGCCCTATTTAGGATTTGTTATATATATGAATTTAGTTTATGGGTTTTTATTAGGCATGGCTTTAGAGGGTTTTTAGGTTTCCATTCCATGGAAAGAATTATGATGATTTTAGAATGATGCTTATATTTGATTCCCATGAGTTATTGGATATAATCTTAAATGGTTATGCTGAATCTATAGATGAGTCTACTTTAAATGTTAATCAAAAGAAAAAGCTTGATGAAGATAAGCAGAAGAATAGAAAAGGTTTTGCAGATTATTTGACAAGCTCTCTATGAATGAATTCTTGGAAAATTAAGCCAGCTATTATAGCCAATAAAGCTTGCGACATTCTTGAGACTACATATCAAGGTACAAGTAAGGTAAAGACTATTAAATTACAAGCACTTAGAAGAGAATTTACAAATGAAGGATTATGACTCTATAGATTAATTTTCAAATTGTGTTATGAATGTGGTTAATCAAATAAGGATGATTGGTGATGAGCTTACTGATCACAAAGTTGTAGAGAATATTTTAAGAATCTAAGGATGTAACTACATTATGCATAGATGAGGTTTTTGGATGCTTGTATAATCATGAAAATAGGTTGAACAAGCATAATGCTAATTCATTGGGGAATGAATTCAAAGAAAAAATGACATTTTTTAGAGGTATAGGAAGAGGAAATTCTAGATTTAGAGGAAGATGATTTGGTAGATATAATTTTCAAATGGAAGAAGAAAGAGTCTAGATTAAGAAGGAATGAGAAATCAATACTTCAACACAAAGGGATGCAATAATAGCTAGAAATCATAGAGGTATGATAAAAAAAATGTTCAATGTTATTACTACAAGAAGTTTTGACATTTTGCAAATCAGTGTAAAAGAAACAAGTTGATATGAGTAAGTCAAATACAAATTTTATAGAGATTAGTTATGAGACGTTGTTCATTACTTTCAATGTAGCCCAAGAGAGTTCAAATGTTTTTTGGTTTCTAGATATTGGTTGCAACAATCATATGATAGGGGGAAAATATTTTTTTGAAAGCTCGGATACATTAATTAAACTAGAAGTGAAGTTGGGAAACAATGAGATGGTGGAAGTAAGTGGAAAAGTTACAATCATTATCATAACAAAGCATTGCATGAAATCTATTTCTAATGTATACTTTATACATGGTTTCAAACATATTCTTATAAGTGGGGGGAAACTTAGTCAAAAAGATTATAGATGTATTTTTGAGAAAAATGTGTGCACTATAGTTGGTATGCCTCCTAGGAACTTGGTGATTGGAAGGGTAGAAAAGAAAAATAATATAATGTTCCCTCTTTGGATGAAGAAAAATATGGTTGATGAAATTGCAACAAGTTTCAAGGCAACAAGTCAAGATTAGGCATGGATAAAGCACTTGAGGTATGGTCATCTAAATTTCAAAGGATTATCTTTATTGCAAAGAAAGAAAATTGTAAGAGGCTTTCCCTCGATTGAAGTATCATTAAGTCCATGTGAAAGTTATATTTTGGCCAAACATCATAATGAGATTTTTCCTGAAGGGATGTCATGTGGAGCAAGGGTCACCTTTAGAAATGTGCATTCAGATATATGTGGTCCAATGAAAATGCCATCATTAGGGAGAAGCATTTATTTCTTAACATTTACTGATGACTTTAGTAGAAAGATGAGCCTACTTTCTTAAATACAAATATGAAACTTTTGGAAAATTTAAAGCATTCAAGGCTTTTGTCAAGAAAAAAAGAGGAGAGTATGAGTCAAATGAGTTTTTAGATTATTGCCAGTTACACACCATAGAAAAATGGTCTTGTAGAGAGAAAGAATAGGACAATAATGGAGATGGCAAGGAGCATGTTGAAAGGTAAGAATCTTCCTAATGAGTATTGGGTTGAGGCCATTTTTGTTGTTTTTTATATCTTGAATAATAGTCAAACAAAGATTGTGAGGGACATGATTCCACAACAAGCATGGAGAAGTCAGATTCATAGTGTTTCTCATCTCAAAGTATTCAATTTTATTGCATATGCACATTTTCCTAAAGAAACTAGAACCAATTTAGATGATAATAATGAGAAATGTGGTTTTGTTGGGTATGATGAGAAATCTAAGGCATATAGTTTGTTTAATCCTATCACTAAAAGACTCATTGTGAGTAGGGATGTTGTATTTAAAGAGGATGAATCTTTGGATGGAAATATAGACAAAATAGTTATAGGTGCTGCAACAATACCATATGGTGAGAAGAATTAAAATGATCATGAAGATCAGGAGGATCAACCAAGTGACCAAGAAGGAACTCCACCATGAAGTCCACAAGGAGCTCACTTAGAAAACAAAGTTGAACATGGAGAATCTTCAAATTTACAAGTAAGTAATGATTCAAACCCTATACTTGCACAAATATGATCAAGGATTACAAGCAACAAAAATATAAGATTGCATGAAATTTATGATGAAGGAAGTAAAATAGATTTGCAATCTTTTTTTTCTTCATTTTCTCATGATCTTATATATTTTGAAGATGCAATTAAGGAAAGGCATTGGATTAATGAAATGAATGATGAAATAGAATCTATTGAAAAAAATGATACTTAAGAATTAGTTGATTTTCCTAAGAACAAAGATTGCATTGGTGTAAAATAGGTTTATAAGACTAAGTTTAAAGCTAATGGAGATGTAGACAAATATAAAGCAAGGTTAGTTACTAAGGGATTTTCACAAGAATATAGGGTTGACTATAATGAGATAGTTTTACTTATAGCAAGACTTGATACTGTCAAAATAGTATTAGCTATAACAAATGGATGGTTCACCAAATGGATGTCAAATTAGCCTTTTTGAATGGATATTTAGAAGAAGAAGTCTATGTGCAACAACCACTAGAATATGAAATAAGAGGACATGAAGAAAAAGTTTATAGTTTGAAGAAGATACTCTACAGATTGAAGCAATCTCTAAGAGCCTAGTATAGTAGAATAGATTCATACATGATGGAGAATGGATTCAAGAGAAGCACCAGTGAACCTACAATATATACCAAGATCAATGAACAAGGTTAGATATTGATTATTTGTTTATAGGTTGATGACTTGATCTTCATTGGCAATTTATCTATTGAGATGTTTACATTAGTAATGAAAAAGGAATTTGAAATTATAGATCTAGGATTGATGAAATATTGTCTTGGCATTGAAGTTACTCAAAATGACAAAGAAATTTTGATTTTCCAAAGTAAATATGCAAAAGATATTTTGGAAAAAATTAGTTTGATAAATTGCAGTCTAGTTTCTACACGTGTGGTAGTAGGCACCAAACAAAATAGAGAAGATACTATGAAAGGTTTTGACTCAACTATATTCAGAAGATTGGTTGGTAGTTTGATGTATCCCACTACTACTAGACTAGATATTATGTATGGAGTGAGTTTAATCTCTAGATTCATGGAATCTCCTAAGAACTTACATTGGTAGGTACAAAAAAGAATTTTGAGATATATTATAGCAACTATGAATCATGACATTTTGTATTCTACTTCAGATGATTTTCAATTAGTTGGTTATATAGGTAGTGATTTTGCAAGGAATACTAAGGATAGAAGGAGCACATCTAGATTTGCATTTCATCTTGGGATAAGTGTTGTAGCCTGGGCATCAAATAAGCCACCTGTAGTCACTCTCTCATTAGTTTAAATTGAGTATGTAGCAAAAACAACAATAGCATGTCAAGGATTTTGAATGACTTAATGCAAGCTCAAGATGGACCAACTACAATCTATTGTGATAACAAGTGTGATTGCACTTTAAAAGAACCATGTGTTTCACAAGAGCACAAAGCATATTGACACAAGGTATCATTTCATTAGAGAGCTGGTTAATAATAGAGAAATTAATCTAGAACATTATAGATCAGAGGAGGAACTTCACAATATCTTCACCAAAGCTTTAGCATAGGAACAAATTGAAATTTTGAGGGAAGCATTGGGAATTGTAAATATTTACGATGTAGAAAGTAGAAATTAGGGGGGAGTGTTAGAAATAGTAATTTCTACCAAGAATTAATTGTTCATCGTTAGATGTTTCTAGATTATAAGGTTTAGGTTGTGTCACCTAAAGTATTTTTCAGAAGTTTGAGATGGCTATAGTATTTTCCACAAATTTTGAGATATTTTGTCCTATTGGCTAATGCTAGATTTCTCTCTAGATTTTTCTAGAATATTGTATACTTGCCTATAAAATGCACTATGTATTCATTTGAAATGATGGTGAATGGAATACAACATCTTTTTATTGTGTGGCAACACATAGTGTTTGATATTTTTTCTCTTTTCATGTGCCTTTGTCCATCTATCCTATTCATTCTCATTTATTAAGTTAGGTGATTTCATGAAAGTAATTGTATTTTTAAAAATTATTAAGATTTATTTATAATATTTTTGAATAACTTACATGTTATTGTTAAATATATATTTTTATTTGTATATGATAGTGATTTAGAAAGTTATTAGTCCTTGCCATCTAAAGAAAGGATTATAATTTTCTAATGTTTATTTTGATTTATTCTTTCTTTTTTAGCTATTAAAATTTTACAGCATTTTCTATTTAATACAATTCACAAAATTTTTTCTATTAAAACAAATTTCTTCTAAAATTTCTAATTTCTCATTCCTCCAATTAATTTTTCTTCGTGATCTTTAAAAAATTTACAAAAAAAAGTGTTTCACAAATTTGGGAAGTTGTGGAAATACATATCTACATCATTTTTAGTGAATTCCATGTCAAGGAAGATGGCAGTTGCCACTCAGACAAGTCTCATTTGCACGAACCCACTAGGATTTGGGCTAATGTTTCTATTATTACATGAATATTCACCATTCATTTCCATTGACATAATTGGGAGTTCTACAATAGCTTATACTACTTTTGAAATGATCATATGAAGAGAATAAAACCTTTTTTTTTTAATTAAAAAATTTCAATGTTTTCAAAGGTGTTGGCGGACAGACAATTAAAGTAAAAACTATTATAATCTTGGATGTACAAAATATAACTAAATTATTGTGAGAATCTTGAAAATATTTATAAATTTAAAATATAAATAATAAGAAAGTAATTATATTTTTAAGAATATTAATTTTTTTTTATAAAGTCTTTAGAAATCTATATTAATTATTAGTCTCTACCTTCCATAGTTGTTAAAATCATTTAACACTGGCTATATGCTATAATTCACAAAAAAATATTTATTAAAGTGAATTTCTTCATATGAAATTCATATTTTCTCATTTTTCCAATTGATCTTTCTTGGTGATCTTTTAATTTTCTATAGAAAAAAGTATTATACAAAATTGGTAATTCATGGAATTACACACCTACATCCAACATTTATAGGAACTGCTCAGATTTGGGCTAATATTTCTATTATTACATTAATACACAGCCTACAACCTATGCTTCCATCTACAAAATTGAGAGATTTTCAATAGCTTATGCTCTCCTCAAATTGAGTTGAGCCTATGAACAACCCAAATGCTTTGTTTTATTCATTAATTACCATGGTTACTATTCCTTATTTCATAACTCTTAGCACTTAAGTTGGATAGTTAGTTGGATATTTTCCTAAGGGGTAAGAGCACAAATTGTGGTGCCAAAAGGGGGCTATAAGTGGACACATCTTTTCTTTGAAATTAGCAATTTTTGAGCTTCAACAATAATTATAAGATAGTTATGCTCAAAATTTTAAGATATGACAAAAACAAAAGTAGTAGTCCTTTGAATCTAGTTTCTAAAATACTAATTTTTTCCAAAAATGGTTTAGTTTTAGGTCCTTAAAAAAGGAGGCCACAAAAGTTGTACTAGTTATTTAGAAAAAATCATAATAGAGTACAAAGTGTGGCCCCCCTATAATTTTAACTTCTTCTTTTTTGAAATTCTTTAATTTCTCTAGTCAAAAGTTACAAACACTGTGTATTTTATCCTATATTTTTTCAGTAATTTTATAATATGCATTTTTTAAAAAATAATTTTTTTAATTAGAAACATCCCAAAAATGTGAAATATCTATGTGCTCCCCCTAGAAATGATTGAAAAATAATCTAAAAATCAAAACTTCCTTTTTTCAAAGTGTGTAGAATGGAGTCTAGTTTCTAAAAAACTAAGTTGTTGTAGCAACCATGAGGAAAATTGAAGGAGAGAAGACAAGAAAAATAAATCATTTTTGTATGTTTGTAGCAAAATACATCTCAGACCAATTTAGAGACTCCAAACCTTTGGGTTGGATCCCCAAGGAAAAACCAAGCCTTAGGCTTTGTAGAATGCAAATCTTTAAATAACACGTGCCTGTTAAAGGGTTCATGTGCTATGATTCACACAAGCTATTTAAAGTTTTTTAAAATTTGAGTAGAGAGGGAAGGAGAGAGGTTGAGCGAGAGGGAGAGAGAGAGGGGAGAGGTGGGATGAGAGAGAGAGAGAGAGAGAGAGAGAGAGAGAGAGAGAGAGATTAGGGGATGGGAGATAGAGGAAGTGTGTGAGACAGTAGGGGGTGGCAGAGAGAGTAGGGGATGGGATAGAGAGAGAGAGAGAGAGAATAAGAGTAGGGGATGGGAGAGAGTAGAGAGAGAGAGTAGGTGGTGGGATAGGAAGTGGGAAAGGGGGAGAGACAAACCTAAGAGAGAATAGCCTAAAAGAGAGAGTAGGGGATGGGAGAGAGTGTGAGAGAGAGGATAGGTGGTGGGAGAAGGGGTGGAAGAGGGGGGGAGAGAGGGAGATGCGAGTGTGTATAAGAGAAAGATTAGAGAATGGGAGAGAGTGAGAGAGTGTGAGAGAGAGTGTAGGGGTGGTAGAGAGAGAGTATGATATGGGGGAGAGAGGGTAGATGGTGGGAGAGAGTGGGAGAGGGAGAGAGAGAGAGGGGAGGATAGGAGTATGTGTGGTGTGTGAGAGAGAGATTAGGAGATGAGAGAAGGAATAGAGAGAGAAGAGAAGGGGATGGGAGTGTGTGTGTGAAAGAGAGAGAGTAGCCTAAGAGAGAGTAGGGAATGGGAGAGAGACTAAGTAGTGGGAGAGGAAGTGGGAGAGGGAGAGAGAAAGGGGGGATGGGAGTGTGTGTAAGAGAGAGAGTAGGTGATGGGAGAGAGTGTGAGAGTGTAAGAGAGAGTAGGGGTGGAAGAGAGAGTAGGAGATGGAAGAGAGAGAGAGAGTGAGAGTAGGGGATGGGATTGAGAGAGAGTACAGAGGAGAGAGAGTAGGTGGTGGGAGAGGGAGTGGGAGAGGGAGAGATAGAGAGGAAGGGGATAGAAGTGTTAGAGATATCTAGATAGTAGGGAATGGGAGAGGAGAGAGAGGGGAGATGGGAGATGAGAGAGAGGGGGATAGGAGTGTGTGTATGAAAGAGAGAGTAGGGAATGGGAAGGGGGAGAAAGAGAGTATTGTGAGAGACAGAGTAGGGAATGGGAGAGAATAGATGGTGGGAAAGGTAGTGGGAGAAGGGGAGAGAGGGGGATGCGAGTGTGTGTAAGAGAGTGAGTAGGGGATGGGAGAGAGTGTGAGAGTGTTAGAGAAAGTAGGGGGAGGTAGAGAGAGAGTACGAGGTGGGAGAGAGAGAGTGAGAGTAGGGAATGGCAGAAAGAAACTAGAGAGGGAGAGAGTGAGAGTGAGAGAGATAGCAAGAGAGAGAGAGAGAGAGAGTTAGGGATGGGAGAGAGTGAGAGAGAGTAGGTCATGGGAGAGGGAGAGTCAAAGAGAGAGTAGGGGATGGCAGAGGGGAGAGCGAGGAGAGAGAGGGGGGGGCGCAAATGGGAGTGTGTGTGTGAGAGAGAAGGGGATGGGAGAGGGGAGAGAGTTAGAGTAGCCTAGGAGAGAGAGAGTAGGGGATGGGAGAGAGAGTTTCCAATGTGAGAGGGAGTGGGAGGGCAAGAGCAAGAGGGGGGATGGGAGTGTATGTAAGAGAGAGAGTAGGGGATGGGAGAGAGAGAGAGTGATAGTAGGGGATGGGAGGGAGAGAGTAGAGAGGGTAAGAGAGAGCAAGAGGGGGGAAGTCGACAGGAGGAGAGGGGGTGAGAGAGGGAGAGAGAGAGGGGTAGATGGGAGTGTGTGTGAGAGATCTATAGAGTAGGGGATGGGAGAGGAGAGAGAGGGGGTATGGGAGAGTAGAGAGAGAGGGGTGATGGAAGTGTGTGTGTGAAGGAGAGAGAGTATGGGATGAGAGAGGGGAGATCAAGTAGCCCAAGAGAGAGAGTAGGTGGTGGGAGAGGAAATGTGAGAGGGTGAGAGGGGGGATGGGAGTGTGTGTAAGAGAGAGTAGGGGATGGGAGAGAGTGTGAGAGTGTGAGAGAGTAGGAGGTGATAGAGAAAGAGTAAAGGATGGGAGAGTTAGAGTGAGAGTAGGGGATGGGAGAGAGATAGTCGAGAGGGAGAGAGGGAGAGAGAGTGAGAGAGAGAGAGTAGGGGATGGGAGAGAGAGTGAGAGAGAGTAGGTGGTGGGTGAAGAAATGGGAGAAGGAGAGTGAGTGAGAGAGAGTAGGAAGTGAAAGAGGGAGAGAGAGGGAGAGTGAGAGAGAGAGTAGGGGATGGGAGACAACGAGTGAGAGAGAGAGTAGGTAGTGGGAGAGGGAGAGTGAGAGAGAGAGAGGGGATGGGAGAGAGTGAGAGAGAGAGTGGTGTATGGGAGAGAGTTTGAGAGAGAGTAGATGGTGGGAGATGGACTAGGATAGGGAGATAGATAGAGAGAGTAGTCTAAGAGAGAGTAGGGGATGAGAGAGAAGATAGAGTGAGAGAGAGTGGGGAATGGGAGAGGAGAGAGTGAGAGAGTAGGGGATGGGAGAGAGAGTGAGAGAGAGAGTAGGCAATGGGAAAGGGAGTAGGAGAGGGGGAGAAAAAGTGTAGGGGATGCGAGAGGAGAGAATAAGAGAGAGTATGGGATGGGAGAGGAGAGAGAGCAAGAGAAAGTAGGGGATGTGAGAGGGTAGAGAGAGTGAGAGAGAGTAGGTGGTGGGTGAGGGAGAGTGAGACAGAGAAAATAGGGGATGGGAGAGGAGAGAGTGTGAGAGATGAGAGGATGGGAGAGAGAGTGGGAGAGGGAGAGAGAGGAGGATAGGAGTAGGTGTGGTGTATGTGAGAGAGAGTAGGGGATGGGAGAAGGGGGGAGAGGGAGATGGAGAGAGAGAGAGAGAGAGAGAGAGAGAGAGAGAGAGAGAGAGAGAGAGAGAGAGAGGAGAGGGATGATGGAAGTGTGTGTGTGTGAAAGAGAGAGTAGGAAATTGAAGAGGGGAGAGAGCAGCTTGAGAGAGAGAGAGAGAGAGAGAGAGATTAGGGAATGAGAGAGAGAGTAGGCAGTGGGAGAGGGAGTGGGAGAGGGAGAGAGAGATGGGGGATGAGAGTGTATGTAAGAGAGAGAGTAGGGGATGCTAGAAAGTGTGAGAGTGTGAGAGAGAGTAGGGGTGATAGAGAGAGTAAGGGATGGGAGAGAGAGATCAAGTGGTGGGAGAGGGAGTGGGAATGGGAGAGAGGAGGGAGGCAATGGGAGTACATGTGAGAGATCTAGAGAGTAGGGGTTGGGAGATGAGAGAGGGGGGATGGGAGTGTGTGTGTGAAAGAGATAGAGTAGGCGATGGTAGAGAGAGAGAGTAGGGGATGTGAGAGAGAGTGTGAGAGAGAGTAGGTGGTGGGAGTGGGAGTGGGAGAGGGAGAGAGAGGGAGAGAGGGGGATGGGAGTGTGTTTGAGAGAGAGTAGGGGATGAGAGAGAGTGTGAGAGTGAGAGAGAGTAAGAGTATGGGGTGGCAGAGACATAGAGTAGAGGATGGGAGAGAGAGAGAATGAGAGTAGGATATGAGAGAGAGAAGGAGTGGGAAAGGGAGAGTGAGAGAAAGAGAGGAGGACAATGAGAGTGCATGAGTGAGAGAGAGAGGCTAGGGGATGGGAGAGGGAAGAGAGAGAGGGGAGATGGGAGTGTGTGTGTGAAAGAGAGATTAGGGCATCGGAGATGGGAAAGAGAGTAGGTTATGGGTAGAGAGAGTAGGTAGCGGGAGAGGGAGTGGGAGAGGGAGACAGAGGGGTGATGGGAGTGTGTGTAAGAGAGAGAGAGTAGGGAATGGGAGGGAGTGTGAGAGAGTGAGAGAGACTAGGGGGTGGCAAAGAGAGTAGGAAATGGGAGGGAGAGTGATAGCAGGGGAAGGTAAAGAGAGAGTAGAGAGGGAGAGAGTGATAGTGAGAGAGAGTAAGGGATGGGAGTGAGAGAGTTAGAGAGAGTAGGTTGTGGCTTAGGGAGTCAGAGAGGGAAATCAAGGGAGAGAGATAGAGAGTAGGGGATGGGAGAAAGAGAGTAGGTAGTGGGAGAGGGAGTGGGAGAGGGAGAGAGATGGGGGAGGATGGGAGTGTGTGTGTAAGAGAGAGAGTAGGGGATGGGAGAGAGTGTGAGAGTGAGAGAGAGAGTAGGGGTGATAGAGAGAGTAGGGGATGTGAGAGAGCGTGAGAATAGGGGATAGGAGGGAGGGAGAGAGTAGAGAGGGGAAGAGAGAGTAGTTGATGGCATAGGGAGTGGGAGAGGGAGAGGGAGAGAGTGGGGATTGGAGTGTGTGTGAGTGATATAGAGAATAGGGGATGGAAGAGGGGTGAGAGAGGGGAGAATGGGAGAAGAGAGAGAGGGGGATTTAGATGGGGGAATGGGAGTGTGTGTATGAAAGAGAGAGAGTAGGGGATGCAAGAGGTGGGAGAGAGAGAGTAGCCTTAGAGAGAGAGTAGGTGGTGGGAGAGGGAGTGGAAGAGGGAGGTAGGGGGATGGTAGTGTATGTAAGAGATAAAGAGAGTAGGGGATGGGAGAGAGTGTGATAGAGAGTAGGGGGTGGCAAAGAGAGATTATAGGATGGGTGAGAGAGTGAGAGTAGGGGATGGGAGAGAGAGATTAGAGAGGGAGAGTGAGAGAGATAGTGAGAGAGAGTAGGGGATGAGAGAGAGAAAGAGAGTAGGTAGTGGGAGGGGGAGTGGTAGAGGGAGCTAGGGGGATGGTAGTGGGAGAGATTAGGTGGTGGGAGAGGGAGTGGAAGAGGGAGGTAGGGGGATGGTAGTGTATGTAAGAGATAGAGAGAGTAGGGGATGAGAGAGAGTGTGATAGAGAGTAGGGGCTGGCAAAGACAGAGTACATGATGGGTGAGAGAGCGAGAGTAGTGGATGGGAGAGAGAGATTAGAGAGGGAGAGTGAGAGAGATAGTAAGAGAGAGTAGGGGATGAGAGAGAGAAAGAGAGTAGGTAGTGGGAGAGGGAGAGGGAGAGGGAGAGTGAGGGAGAGAGAGTAGGGGATGGGAGAGGAGAGAGGGAGGGATGGGAGTGTGTGTGAAATAGAGAGAATAAGGGATGGGAGAGGGGGGAGAGAGAGTAGCCTTAGAGAGAGAAGGGAATGGGAGAGAGAGAGAGAGTAGGTAGTGGGAGAGGGAATGGGAGAGGGAGAGAGAGGGGGATGGGAGTGTGTGGAAGGGAGAGAGTGTGAGAGAGTGAAAGAGAGTAGGAGTGGTAGAGAGAGTAGGGGATGGGAGATAGAGTAGAGAGGGAGAGAGAGAGTGTGAAAGAGAGAGAGTAGGGAGTGGGAGAGGGAGAGAGAGGATAGGAATGAGAGTGTGAGAGAGATCTAGAGAGTAGGGGATGGAAGATAGGAGAGAGATAGGAGATGGGAGAGGAGAAATAGGGAGGATAGGAGTGTGTGTGTGAAAGAGAGAGCACAATATGGGAGAGGGGAGAGAGATAGTAGCCCAAGAGAGAGAGAGAAAGTAGGGGATGAGAGAGAGTAGGCAGTAGGAGAGGGAGTGGGAGAGGGAGAGAGGGGGAATGGGAGTGTGTGTAAGAGAAAGAGTAGGGGATGGGAGAGGGTGTGAGAGTTTGAGAGAGAGAGTAGGAGTCTACAAAGAGAGTATGGGATGGGAGAGCAAGAGTAAGAGTGGGGGATGGGAGAGAGAGAGTAGAGAGGAAGAGTGTGAGAGTGAGAGAGAGTAGGGGATGGGAGTGAGAGTGACAGAGAGAGTAGGTAGTGGGAGAGAGAGAGAGAGAGAGAGAGAGAGAGAGAGAGAGATAGATAGAGAGAGAGAGAGAGAGTAGGTAGTTAGAGAGGGAGTGGAAGAGGGAAAGCAAAAGAGAGAGTAGGGATGGGAGAGAGAGTGAGGGAGTAGGTGATGGGAGAGGGAGTGGAAGAGGGAGAGAAAGAGAGAGAGAGAGAACAAGGGGATGGGAGTGTGTGTCTATGAGAGAGAGAGAGTAGGGGGTGGGACAATGAGAGAGAGAGTAGGTGATGGGAGAAAGAGTGTGAGAGAGTAGGAAGTGGGAGAGCGAGAGCAAGAGAGAGAGTAGGGGATGGGATAGAGATAGTGAGAGAGAGTAGGTAGTGGGAGAGGGAGAGCAAGAGAGAGAGTAGGGGATGTGAGAGAGAGTGAGAGAGAGTAGGTGGTGGGAGAGGGAGTAGGTGAGAGAGAGAGAGAGAGATGGAGTAGGGGATGGGAGAGAGAGTAGGCAATGCGAGAGGTAGTGGGATAGAGATAGATAGATAGAGAGTAGTAGTGGGAGAGGGAGTGGGAGAGGGAGAGAGAGTGAGAGGGGGGATGAGATTGTGTAAAAGAGAGAAAGAGAAGCTGATGGGAGAGAGAGAGTGAGAGAGTAAGTGATGGGAGAGGGAGTGGGAGAGGAAGAGCAAGAGAGAGAGGGGAGATGTGAGTTTTTGTTTGTGAGAGAGAGAGAGTAGGGGATAAAAGATTAGAGAGAGAGAGAGAGAGAGAGAGAGAGAGAGAGAGAGAGAGTACGTAATGGGAGAGAGATGGAGAGAGAGAGTAGGGGTTGGGAGAGGGAGTGGGAGAGGGAGAGGGAAAGAGAGAGAGTAGGGGATGGGAGAGAGAGTAGGCAATGGGAGATGGAGTGGGAGAGGGAGATAGATAGAGAGAGTAGTGGTGGGAGAGGGAGTATGAGAGGAAGAGCAAGAGAGAGAGAGGGGATGGGATTGTATAAAAGGGAGAGTAGGGGATGAGAGAGAGAGAGAGAGAGAGAGAGAGAGAGAGTAGGGGATGGGAGAGAGATAGTGAGAGAGAGTAGGTGATGGGAGATGGAGTGGGAGAAGGAGATAGATAGAGAGAGTGGCTTGAGAGAGAGTAGGGGATGGGAGAGAGTGAGAGAGATTAGGTGGTGCGAGAGGGAGTAGGAGATAGAGAGTGAGAGAGAGACTAGGGAATGGGAGAGGAGAGAGAGTAAGAGAGTAGGGGATAGGAGAGGAGAGTGAGAGAGAGAGTAGGGGATGTGAGAGGAGAGGTAGTGAGAGAGTGTAAGTGATGGGAGAGAGAGTGAGAGAGAGTAGGTAGTGGATGAGGGAGAATGAGAGAGAGAGAGTAGGGGATAGGAGAGGAGAGAGAGCAAGAGAGAGTAGGGGATGGGAGACGAGAGATAGTGCGAGAGAGAGAGTACAGAGAGACGAAGAGTAGGGGATGGGGGATTGTGGGATAGGGAGAAATTATTTTTCACATAGTGCATACACACTATAGTGTGTATGTCTTTATAGTGCGTACGCACTATATGAAAGTAGAAAAAAATGGTCATAACACAAGTTTGGGTCCCTACTAATCCATATTTTCCTTTTCCTCTATTGTGTATTCTGTTGTTTCAATAGAAAACATGAGTTTCCAGTTGTTGGAAGTTAGCGAACACTATTTGAAGGATTTTTGAACATTTTTTCATTCTATTTGAGGCTAACAAACACCAAATTCAATCATTGGATGCACTATTTGAAGCCTTTTTGAATATTCTTTCTATAGAAAAGATTAGTGGAGTCCTTTTTAAATATTCTTTGTTTTTATATAGAGACAAATTTGATTGTATTTTGACATGTTTAATATATAGTGAATTAATTGAAATTTGTATGTTTGAATGAATTGTTATTTAGAAATGGTTAGAAATTTGATAAGTTGTTTAATATATATTGTGTATTCACTAAAATAATTATAATTTGAATGTGTATCTGAATGATTTGTAATTTAAAAATTCTAAGTAATTTAGATGTTTGAATAATTTGACATATAGAAATCATCATCATGCCAAGGAAGAAACCAAAAACTCAAACAATGGAAGAGAGGGAGAGAGATATGGCAATTAAAAGAGATGAAATGAAACTACTATGTGAACAAAGAAAATTGTAAAGCAATAATTAATAATTGACTTTTGAAGAGGAATAAGAACCACTCTTACAAAACAACAAAGAGGAAGAATTAGAAATACAAGAAGAGTGAATGAGATTTTTATGTTCAAGAAGATGATTGAATTTTGAAGCTACACCATCTTCCAATGTTGGAGTCATATCATTATCTCATGTTGAAGAGACGTTAATTTGTAGATCTGATGATGTACACACTCCATCATTTCATGTTGAAGGCACAACATCAAAATATCAAGTAGGTGATATTCCATCTTTTGCATCTTATTGCCAAGGCACATCATCTTTGGTTCAAGGTATGCAAAGAACTCTTGACCTTATGTTGATGTTAAAAATGTTGAGGTGATGGAAGAGATTATAACTCCTAGAATTCATTTTAGAAGAGCAAAATATTTGATTGATATTGATACTAATATTTTCAAATCAATGTCTGACAAGATTAGCAAGAATACTTGTCCAAAAAAAGTTAATTGTATTTGGAGATTATTCTTTGAAGAATTAAATATTATAGGCCAATGCCAATTATCTCTTCAAATGATGATGAATTTGAATTTTAGGCCTATAATGAAGATTCTTGGGCTAAGAATGATGGATGATTCGACTGAAAAAAGAATTATAAAGAATCTAATGATTGCATATGAGAAAGTGGGTTCTAAATCACACACCAAATATAGTAATATCACAAGACAAGTACTTACATCAACAATAGTAAGTACCCAAATGAAGAAAGCTTGACTCATGACAAAGATAAGAAAAATATAGAAAACTAGTAGAGGTACTCTAAGGAGAGACATGCTAAGGTGTGAGAGATTGGGAGATCCAACAAAAATTGTGTTATGGACATTTAGTGATAGACTACCACAAAAGGATAAAGAAATTAGTGAGGTTTTGAAATCATTGATTGAAGATTTTTGAAAAAATAACACACATATTTCCCCTAATCAAAGAGATATTATAAGGAGGAGGATTGGTAGCCAAAATCGCATCCCACATGTGAAACATTTTTTGGACTCAACTCAGACAATTTTTTGCAAAATTTATTTGTATGTATTCTCAAATTTGAATAAGTTAGAGATTTTTCAAGATGGGTAAACCTTGTTTTGTGAAGATAAATCACACATGCACAACTTGTTATTCTAGGATACCTATTGAATTTTCTAACTATTTTGATATTTTTAGGCATATATGTGTATTTTTTCATTCTAAGTTTGTTTTGTACGATTGTGACATGAATGAGCCACCTAGATCTTAAAGGGAATTCAAATCCAACATTTTATGTGAAATATGGGATGGCCAAAAATTTTACAAGACATCATGTTTGGATGGTACATGTTTATTTTGTGGTTCTTTGGAAATGAAATAGTAGATTATAGAAAGTAAAAGACAGTAACATATGATCTAAAAGATGAAAAATAGGGTAAAAGATGTGATTTAGTCATTGAAAAGATTCCAATATATAAGTTCATAAAATTTTTTTACGAAAATATTATTTACGAGTACACAAGGCATACACATAGAGCTTGATGGTTGGATTTGCGATTTAAGTTGTGCAAGGATACATTTTCACTTGATACCATTGTTTTAGTTGTAGACTTTCATAAAGAACTACACACTACAACAGAAAAATGAGGTGCAAGAAAAGTATTATACTTCTCAACAAGTTTCCATATTTATTCATATAACATTCATGCATTTACCTTCAAGTATAGAGGATGACAGGAAGGTTTGAAGGGAGTACCATTTTTACATTAGTGATGATCGATCACATTCTACAAAGTTTGTACATGGTTGTTTTCAACTATTTTATGGAGATTTGGATAATAGGGGAATACCATATCATCAGCACATTATTTGGTTAGACAATCATGCATCTCAATTCAAGAATGCACTAATGTTCTATTGGTTGAGTAGGATGCACAAGTTGTCTAGAATTCAATATTTGTGGAATTTCACAAAGGTTGGTCATGGAAAGGGAGAGCACGATGATGCAGGCACATATATCAAAACAGACTTAGCTTGTGAAGAACTAAAGTACAAAGATGGAGCAATATTGACAGATGAAAAATCTATCATCTAGTGGTGTAATGCTACAATGGGTCTAGGTAAGAAAGGCGAGTCTATGGTTCATAGATTTTTTTAGTTGATAGATAATACTAACATTGCACCATATGAGGATTGTTGCACACTAACAAGATCAAGTGAGTTGCACTCTTTTAGAAGTTCTAATATAGGTTCATGGAGTATCCACACACAAAAAGTCATATGCTATTGTCAATTATGTGCAGAGGAAAATTGGGATGACTATGAGTCAACTAAATGGGTGGACAAATCAGATATATAGGTTTTGGACCCAATTGACACCTATTGTCCCTCAAAAGAATTGGAAATGGTAGAGATGGATTCTTTTATTGAATTTGACCACTTTTCTAATCTAGTGAACCTCGTAATGTGTGTGTGTGTGTGTGTGTGTGTGTGTGTGCGCGCGCACGCGCGTGCAGGATCATGGTTTGCCAAAAAGTGGTGATCTGAAAAATATGTAGTTCTAAAATGCCTCAAACCATTTCAAAATCTATTTAAAAATTTTTCCCACACACCCTGATACTGAATGAAAATAATTAATATCTTTATAAGGTCTACTATATCTTTCGATACCAATCCTATATGCTGAACCTTTAAAACATCCTAAAAAAATATTTTTGGCCTATTTTTATGTGATTTTTACATCAAACATATAGCTGACGACTTTTTTTTTTGCCAAAATTTGATGAAATGAAAAGGGTTTCTTAAGAATGTTCTTATCTTTTTATAAAAGCAAGGTTTTTCAAATTATAAGTTTAGTAACTAATTATTACTTATTTTCTAATGGAGTTATGTACAAAGTGCTAACTGACACACTACTTGAAAAACAACTATAACTTTCAAATGGTAAAACATTTCTTAAATCCAAAAGATGCATCACATTTTATGTTTCTGCCACTATAAGGAAAATATAATTTTGCAACATTTTAAATTAGTTAAGGTGGTTAGACACGAGAGGTTTTTAATTCCAAAAATACTAAAATCAAAAATTAATTAATTATTATTTATTTAAAATTAAAACACCCAAAAATATGTGTCACATCTAGGCATGAGTCTACTACTTATATCTAGAATATTATTAAAAAATATTATCATTTGATTTTGATTAAGGTGGTCAGACATACATCTACTTCTTCTTTTTTGTTCTAAATTTTTTATAATATTGCATTTAAATTAAAAATGTTGACCAATCAATTTTTATTTTTTTGAGATAAGTCCTAGAATTTTAGAAACTAGATTCAATTTCTTAGAGATTCTTTTCTCTCAACTATTTGGTATAAAGCCAATAACAAGTAGAAAATTGGGCGTCAAGTTGACATTACCCTAATTTCTAATTTTTTATTGCTACTTAAGAGTATAGTTTAGTTGACCATGATCCTACACATACCCATATATATATATATATATATATATATATATATAGATATATATATCTTTGTAATTTTAATATGCAATTTTATAACTTTTATCCAAGTATTTTATAAATTAATGATCGCATTTTGTACATTTATCAGTGAAGTCCATGTTTTTGTTGTTATTGCACCTAAAGTCAATGAAGAAGGGATAGATTATTATTTGTTTCATTGTCCAAGCCAAACATAAATTAGACCACTCAGTTATAGATGGTGAATGTTTAGAGTACCATATCGGTGCGGTGGTTGTAACTAGCACATGGCTTAGATGATATTCTATGAAGAACCCTAACTCATGGTTATTCAAGGATTGGTAAATAGAGAGGAAGATTCTTTATTATTTGAACCTTGTTATTGTATCAAATGTTCACTTGATAAAATATGGTAGAAAACCACATAATAAGACTCTTTGGAAAGTTTGTGAATCAGACAATGAGGCAATACTTGAGACATTAAAATATAGAGTACATCCAATTGGTTCATTAGATTGAATAAGGAGAGAGAGAGAGAGAGAGAGAGAGAGAGAGAGAGAGAGAGAGGTGCATGGGCACCTTAATCATAGGGTTCTCACCTTTTCATTTTTGTTGTGTTATGCTCCAAGTGAGCCTTCTAAGTAGAATAAGGGTCATTGGACCAAGGTATGATAGTTAGGGTATTGGATGTCGTTTAATGTCCTTAGAAGAGTCACTATTTTGGCCTAAAAATCAAGGCATACATTGCCATAAGGAAATGAGTAACCTAAGGGATGAGTCATTAGCTTAGGGAAGGGTCCCTAGCATGGAATTGCTAAGGGATAGCATAAATAACAAGTTAGAAGTGTTAAGAAGAGAAAATAAGAAAATCCAAATGTTGTTAGACTTTCAAAAACTCTTCCCCAAAGGACTAGTTGGTTAAAACCAACCTTAATACTATTGGGGACAAACTATATTAGCCCATCTAGGGGAATGATAGGTATGATGTACTTATTTTTGCAAGAAATCAATAAAATAACCTATTTTCCTATAAAATTTTGTGTTTTAGAGCATTGGACAGATTGGTAGGGACATTAGGACTAGAGGGGTGAGTTACCTTTTATTTGCACTTGGCTTCATGTTTTGATCCTTTTTAGTTTGAAATTTATTTAGGTTTTGCTAAAGGTTCCTAAAATTAATATTAAAGCAAAGGTCTCACCTAGGGCATTGTTGTTTTAACACTTTCTACCATGGGAATTTGATGCCCCTTAGTGGAATGTAAGCCCTATTAGTTTACATCATTATTTTTTAGGTTTTATAGATGGCCAAGCAAGGAATTAATTTTTCCACCATATCCTAGGTGTATGGCTCCATACATGCACCATTCAACATTTCACCATAGTCACTATAACTTTTGCTCCAGAGTGATCCAAGGTCCATAACTTTGGATTTGGAATTATTTCAGATGCTCCTAGAGATGTTCTAATGATTGTTTTGTAGATTTTCATGACTGAAAGGGTACCTACATAGTGTAATTATAGCCTAATTAAGCCTGTTAACACCTTCCAAATGTTGTTACAATAGCAGCTTCTAGACTCTTGAAATTTTTGAGGTTTACATATATTTTATATGTCCTAAAAGGGTGTTTGAATCTTACTTTAAACTATGTCTTCATGTGGGGTTTTTTCCATATTATGTTCAATTTACAATATGAAGGGCTATTAGCCTTTTCAATGAAAAACTACTATAATTGTATATCAGTGTATTTTGGACACAAAAAAATCACTTCATCTGCTGTATACAAACCTTAACAGGTCTAAGGTGTGTTTGTATTCCATTCCATGTTCATTTTTCTCTTTTGATTCATGTTTGTGGGTATGTTCCCTTATTAGGCTTTTGGAGAATCCTTATGTTTTTGGTGCTTTTGAACTTAAGAAAACTTAGTGATTAGATTCTCTGCCTTGTTTGGGTTACCTGTGATAAGCTCATTATTGATGCTTTTGATAAGTGTCCCAGCACTAAACCCTCTTTTTTAGAAATTTGAAGTACTCCAACCTTATCTAATTGCCTAGTGGCTTGCCTTTTAGAAGCTTCCACCATGCACTGTTGCATCACAACCTATCCTAAGTGAACTATCTAGGATCCTTAGGTGCCTTTTGTGATGAGTGTAGAATTGGTTCTTGTACACCAGTCATCTACTTGATTGGGACATGTTTGGGAACTAACAATCTCCATTTAAATGCAAGTCTCCATTTAAAGGAGGCAATGAGATTTTTGCTGTTCTATTAAGATCATTAATATATTTTGATGAGAACTTTGAGGGATCATGCCTAGCTTGAGCATCCTAGCTTCCCAAGTCCTTTAAATGTAGGGCCATTGATGTATATGCATAACTAATTGAAACATCTATGGTGCTAGAATGAAGTGCATGACCAGATTCTTTGCCTACTAATGAGCCAATTTGAGGCTTCACTTCACCTTGCTCTATGAACAATTTTATAGAACTTGTTACTTCTCTATCTGAAAATTTTGTGTCTATGTACATGTGCACTCTTTCCAAGTAGTTGTAGGTTTTTACTCTTCATCATAAGTGATTGGCATTCCCTGGATGGCACTAAGATAAACATTTTCTAATAAAATGTCCTTTTCTCTTAGATTAATCTCTCTATTAACTAGGTTTTCTATATCTTTATTTGTATAATTAATAGATGTACCTGCAATTCCTTTGTATATTAAGATTTCCTCTATAGGAAGGAGGAGGCATGGGGAATAGGGCCAACTATTTGTCCCTATATTAAAAAGGTAAGTTCTTGATGATGCCACTAATGGGAATCATTTCAATCTTATTTTTAGAATTAGAACCTCATTTTTCTTGAAAGAATAATATATATTGTTTTCAATGACTTTGAAATATCTGTAGCTGGTAGCAAATTTCTTATTCATTTCCTTCAAATATTCATGGGAAAATAAGGTATTTGGTTACCTAATAGGTCCTAAGAATCTTAACTAGATTCTTAGAATAGTCCTAGATGGATCCATTTGACCTAAATATGTAAAGAGCAAAAATTGCTGAAAACTTGGAATGTTGCTCAAAAAGTTGCTTGTCAAGCAACTTTTGCAATTTTTGCAAAAAAGTTGCAAATGGAAGTTTGGAAAGTTGTAACTATCCATGCTTGTGTATATGAGCATGGGGAGCATTTTTTTGAAGGTTAGAAAGTTTCTAATCAAATTTTTATTTTGAAGCAACTTTTGCAATTTTGCACAAAAAGTACAATTTTTGCATAGTTCACTAGATTTCACTTCTAGGAATTACAAAAGGTTCCAAATAATCAAAACCTCAAAAAGACCCAATTTTTCCTAATTGGAAACTTCTCCTCATATCTTCCACAAAGTCGCTTAGGCATACATATCTTGCTGACATCTCTCACACCATTTTTCATGGGATCCAACTTTCTATTATGTTAGCTTTTATGGGTTAGGTAAATGATAGCATCAAGCTTGTCCAATCCCATTGAGTTCTTCAACATTCTTAGGCATGCTGAACCAAAATGTCCCTAAGAGTCACTAAATGTCATATGGTAGCAATCTTTGACAAGGCATATTTTTGAGCTCATGCAAGGTATGTATTCAATTCTAGGTGCTATAGGAAAATGTTGTGGAGACCTAAAATAAATTCTCTCACATTTTTGAGTTCTTACTCCATTTTGATTCTGCAATGCCATCTTGGATGATGCTAAAAATTGTAGTGTTGGTCAGTACAAAGTTGTCAATAGCCAAATATCCCTCACCATTCATTGTGGGATCAAACTATCTATTTTTTTAGCTATGGTTGGTCTAATAAACCCTAGCCCCAAGCTCATCCCATCCCTTTGAGTGCTTGAACATTCTCGAGCATGCCAAAAGGAAATGTCCTTAAGAGTCATTAAATGCCATAGGAAAGTGATCTTTAATGGGGCATATCTTTGAGCTCGTGTGAGCTATGGTTGCAATTCCAGGTGCTATAGGACCATTTTCTAACAACATCTCAGGTGATGCTAGAAATTGTAGTGTTGGCCAGAAAAAAGTTACCAACTACCAAATCTCCCTTATCGTTCATCATGGGATCAAAATGTCTATTCCATTAGTTCTAAGTGACAAGGTAAACCCTAGCTCCAAGCTCATCTTTTCACATTGAGTGCTCAAACATTCTCAGACACACTAACCTAAAACATCCCTAAGAGTCGCTAAATTCCATAGGGAAACAATCTTTTACAAGGCATATCTTGGAGGTCCTGTGAGGTATGGATGTGATTCTAGGTGCTATAGGACCATGTTACAGAGAACCTAGAATAACCTCTCTCTCTTTTTGGAGATCTTACTCCATTTTGATTTTGTGACACCATCTCGAGTGATGTTGAAACTTGTATTGTTGGATAGTAAAAACTTGCCAACTATAAAATTTCTCTCAGCATTCATCATGGGATCAAACTATCTATTTGATTAGCTCTAGCTAGTTGGATAAATGGTGCAGATCTTGTAGCCAAAAACATCTAATTACTCTCCAAATTATAAATAGCACTTCAACCCTCTTCAATAGTTGCAGACTAGTCCAAAAGCCTTTAACAGAAGGTATCCTCTACCTTCCAAGTGGACTCCACTCTTTCAACCCTAACCCTCACACATAGGGTTCTTGACAAACTTAGATCAACTACAAACTTTTAGGGGCTACTTTTCTCCAATAGGGCCTAATAAGGGAAACACTTCCTAGATGGTTTTGGAACTTAGTAGAAGGGACTTAAATGGACCAAATCTACCAAGACTCTCCCAAATTTGGAGTTCTCAAACACCCAATATGCGATTTGCATAAACTATACCAGCATTCCTAATAGGTATAATTCTTGTTTTCTTGGTCAACCTCCAAAAATTCCAAAAGGAATAGACTATCTCCTTACCTTTTTTGGATACCCTTTAACCTTCTCTTAAAGATTCGAAGAGATTAGATTCTGACTCTGCTCCAGTACAAACTAACACTCACTTTGATCACAAACCTAATGGGCCAAATTAGGCTGGTTTAAAAAAGGAAGTGCATGTAAATGGGTTCAAAAATACAACTCCACCCCTTGGAACTCTTCCTCTCATACAAAAATTCCTTCTACACACTTCATTCAAGTCAAATCAACTAGTTTGGGAGCCAAGAACCCTCCTTCTTCAACTATAGACTATACATATGGCAATGTTTAGTTTAGGGTTGGCTGGTAAAATTAGGAAATATACTCCTACAACTCTTAGTCTTTTCCATCCTTGAGTAACCTCCCCTAGCTTGCATTCCCTTAAGGGGCATTGGAATCCCATAGTAGGATTGCGAGTTAGAGGGACATCTTTGTGAAACCCTCAAATTTAGGGCCAAACTAACTACCCTCTACAAAAAAAATCTGTAACTCTTGCTTGTGGATACATAAAGACTTCAAATCAAAATTATTAGAACAACAACTCACTACCCTATCCAACCATGCCAAAATTTCAACAGTACCAATCTGTATAGGCTATACAAAAATGTAAAAATAAAGAAAATGATAGAAAATATGAATTTTTATTGATGCTTGTTGTTCCCCCAACTATACAATGAGTTTCTCTTCATGTAGAAACCTTAAAGATGTGTTCACCAATGGTCACAACCAATTTTCAACTGGTAATGGACACTGTACAACTTTTTTGTAGTTTAACAACATTTTTTTGCAAAAATTACTATCAACATCTTTTTTGCATTTTTAGCAACTTATGTCTTTACAACAATTTTTGTCATGATTGACCACCTAGGCTTCAATATCATACCAAATAACTATTATGAGACCTAGAACAAAAAATTCCTTATTGTCTTCCAAAACAACTTAAATTGACTAATATTGACCTTTGGTTCAAATGGCATCCTAGTTTATAATTATATCTAGGATCCATTTGACCTCACATATTCTCTTATCTCTAAAATTCCTTCAAGACTCCATCACCTAACCTATTAACATGCAATTTTGTCTTGGTGCCCTACACCATACTTCTCAAGCTAGAAAACTCAAGTCTCTTGTGTTGGCGAGTCTTCCACTATAAGCCCCATTTTTTTAAGATCCTTTTCAGTCACTAAAGTTGCATCCTCCATAGGTTTATGCTTCCATTTGATAAGATATTGATAATAGATCTTCCTCATTGTTTCTTTCATGATCTTGGTGCAAAAGAGACTCTCCACTTCAGGTGTTGACTTCTTAGGAGGTGTTGTAGGCACTTCTACTTCATGAGTTGAACTTGCATCACAAATAATAGATCCTATTGGCTCCAGATTTAACAGTTTTGCAAACAACCAAGAAACTAGACAAATGCATCTAAGGCTAGCAAATTCCTATCATGAATGCACCTAACTGCAGTCTTGGGCCAACTATAAGGCTTGAACCTTCTTCACTTCAGGCTCTACAATACCTAGGTAGGTTAACCTTGAGGTTCTGAGATATGGTACAAGTACATCTAAATCATAAATATGAACCTATTTAATGTAGATGCAAACCCTTATATCTCCTAATAACTCATAAAATGACACAGATCTACAACAACTAAATGCAAATCTAAGAATCTCATAAGTTGAGTGAGGGTTAATTCTTTTCAGCCCACTACAAAATATGAAATACTGAAATGATTTTATTCAAATGATTTAGTGCAAATAACATTCATATCAGTTTTCATTTGATTTAGTGATCAATGCCTTATCCGTTAAAATATAGAGTCATTACCAGTAGGATGACCTAACTTGCTTGCATTACAATCAAGTTTATCAACTAAAATCCCCAAATCCCATTCTTATGCAATATCCCCATCATACACCTAGAAACCCTATTAGAATAGTGAAGCATTTATTTAACTCCTTGAGTCAACAGAAACAAAGATCTAACATACAACTCGTCCAAGCTGCCTTAAATCAAATGAACATTATCCATTTAATCCCAAAGTTAATAACACATGAAGAATTAGGAGATAGAATAAGATGAATCAAATAACTCATGTAAATCCCCTTTTTTATTTTTCCTTGGGAAGACTAAATACAAAAATTAGTAACACAAAATGAAACTCTAAACAATTCACATGATCTAGCATCAAATTCCAGTACATCAAAATAACAATACATGACAATGAAATGAAAATCTACACAGGGTGGACGTGTGGCCTTCACTGCTAGAGCTTAGCTCAATAGTCAAGAAGAAAAACCATCTACAATCCTAATTTCCACATTAAAACACCGAAACCTTGCTAGTATTACCTAGAGAAAACTGCCAACCCCTACAATGAAAGAAAGAAAGAAAGATATAGGAAAGAAAGAATTCTCAAATCTAATCTATGACCAACATGTGTCCACTTGGAATTCAATCTCTTGCAATTGAATAACCTCTTTCTTCCTTCTCCCATTTTGATTTGATTTCGTTTCATCATTTCTGCAACTGATTTGGAAATATCTTCTGTTCAATGATGAGAACTTGTTGAGTCATCAAAATATCTGGAAGCTTCATGAAAATGCTAGTGAAATTGAGTTTTTACTGATTTGAAACTGGTTAAATTTTGACCCCAACTGCATTTTCACTATATGTTACTGATCCCACAACTGCATTTTCAATTTTAGCTCATTTTATTGAGAAGGCCCCAAATTTCATGTTTTCGGCTATAACTTGAACCCATGAATTCCTGTGCAGAATGAACTCCAAAATTGGAAAGTTCATCTTTTCACAATTTTGGGGATATATAATATTGCATATGTAGCCTATAGAAACTTCTAGAATCTCAAGTTGAAAAATGTGCCCCTTTGTTGAAAAATTTAGGTCTACAACTTTGATATTCAAAAATTAAATTTTTTTCTAAAGTTTATACTTTAATGTAGGCGCCTCTTTTAATTTTATAATCTTGTATGTGCACTTTGGAGAAAATTTATTAAAAACAAATTTTTTATCAGTTTTGAATTTTTTCCTACCCTTTAAATTCAGGGTCAACCCTAGTTTGACATCTGTGACACATGGCGATATCTAATTTGCTAACCTTTGCCACTAGACTACCTCATCATTGCCTTGTATGCAGTGCCATGTCACCATCTCAGCGAAGTCCATTGACACATGTCAAAATATCGCTTACTCGCTTTCCTTAACTAGTGAGCATCTTTTTTTTGCAAGATTGTGCCAGCCATTGATCTACGCCACATGGTACAATCTAATGCCTCCATCTACAACTAGTCTTGATTACCACCTTGCCACTAGTCAGACCCACACTACCACATGTCACCATTCCGCATTCCCACATTTTTTTATTTTTTTTTTTAAGACTGGAGGAATTGGTGCAACACAGCCCCCCTATAAACTGCAGTGCGCCTAATAAACTTTTTAACGTGATTGGTAGCGCTGGCGTGACACGCCCACTGGTACCACAAGGACGGGGGAGACTAGAACCCGTGACCAACCCCCTGCAACAAGGAAGATTTAGCCAACCGAGCTAGGGCCCCTGCCCTTTGCATTCCCACATTCTATAACCATCATGCAACTTAATTTTTTGGGCTTGTGCCCACTGCATGATTTGGACACTTGGAAAAATCTCATGCATCGACTCCAAAACCTACCACATCATCATAGTTACCAAGTCATTCAAAATTAAGCTTTAACTCCCTTCAACTGATGTCATTAGTGGGGCCCTTATGCAAGCTTGGATTCCAAAATCCTCTTTCTTTAAGTTACAATACATTTTTTTTCCTTTAGCATATAAACATTTAAAACTCTTTCCATGGCACCCACATGGGATAAATACCATTTCATTTATTTTTTGGTTTACCATTGTGCATGAGCTTCCCCCAAACTAGTTGCGGGTTCCTTCTTATACTTCAGCGTGATCCCTTTTTCATAATGCATGGAGACCTCTTGAAAGAACATGGGTTCTCTTTTATATGCTTGGCGGATTGTATCTTCAGCCTTTTGCTATTGGAATTGACTCCTTTATAGTTTGAATGAGACTTCATGTATGGGGGTCGATCAACTCTATACATATTATTTTTAAAAAATCTTTTTAAATGGTGAAGGACCCTATCTCAATGGTTTTTTCTTCCTTAACAAATCCTTATAGTGCAAATTTCCTTTTTAAATGATTCCCTTGCTCTAAGTGAGACTGCTTGTTTGAATCATGGTTGTAGCTTTGTCTGAGTTGGCTCTCATTATGTTAACATGGGATGATTTCCTTAGCTTTCTTAATCAATTGCCCCTCCCTTCTCCATGGATAGAATCAATGGAGATGTCTATAATCTCTGCTCTTGTGCTAGAAACTAGTGGGCATCTTCTTTCATATTAAACGTCTCTACCTTATGTCCTCTTCATTCAACGTGGGTTGCTAAAGATGCCTCCCCTATTGATGTCATAGGCTACCTTACTCTAGTGTGAGGCTGAGTTCTTTTTAATGGAAAATTTTCCATTTAAAAATAGCACGAGGCTCCTTTTATACAGCTTCTTTGTGCATTCATTACCTTTGACCTGTGCTTTTGTAATGTGTTCCCCTATTTTTTAATGTATTATGAAGACTATTTCTTAGTGAAATTAGTCAATTCAATAAGACGTTTGAAATCTGCAATAGATGGTTCCTCCACAATTGAGACTTCATCCAACATTAATTGTTCCCTGATAGCCACTAACAACTGGTGCATTCTGCAAAATAAAATGCAAAAAGTTGTCTACTCTTCTTAAAATCTGAGATATTTCTTCTACTGGTGAAGTTTGCTTTGCCAAAACTCCTAGGTTTTCTTGTAGGTTCTCCTAAAGTTTAAAGTTTGTTCTCTCTTTGGAGGCTTCCATCAAGTAATTTTTTTCCAAATTTTACAATCAAGAGCATTATGAATTATTCAAGCACATCCAATCTTATCAATCTGATGAATTTAGTCAAGCCCCAAAATAGGTCCAACTAAAAAAAGAATTTCATTTCCAAACGATTGAAATGCCAAATTGATCTATTCAATATCTGATACTCACTGAAAATGAATTCAAGCATTAACTGATCATTAAAACTCATTTTTACCTCTTCTTGCAAACTGTCAATTTCATTCCAAGAGGTCCTTTAGCTAGCCTTAAAAATTGATCCAAACACCTAACCAGGCTCTGAAAACTAGCACATTGAATCTTTGTTTTGCATTCTTGCATCCTGTCAAATCTTTTCTCATGAGGAATTCGGGGTCAAAAGATATTGACTATCAAAATCACCCTTTCAGAATCACCTACAAGTAAACAAGTTAGAAAACAATAATTTGGGTTCGGACTTGGCCTCGAAAATTGGGCAAATCGATACATGGGGGAATAAAAATTGGGACATTGGTTCTCTATCATGAGAAGAGTATAAATTTTCAATTTAGGATCATGATGAATAATAGGATGTGTTTGGCAAGTGGTCAAAGTGGGCTACTCAAATTTTTCAAACTAGAAACATTGTCAAAAAGGTGAATTTTGCAAATGGAATTGGCTTGGAAAAGTGTGCAAATGGATTCCTCAAGACTTGCAAATTGGCACACTTAAAGTATTTTTAGAGGGTAACACAAGGGTACAATCCATTTGATCTAGCCAATTACAAGTTTTGATTTATGACATACCGAACAGGGGTACCAAACAATCTATATTTTATGACACCAGTAAAATTTTAGAAATTGCGTTTGGAATCACGTTTAAAAATTGATCAAATGGATTCGTTATGAGCTAAAACTTGAAAAATAACAAGCCTCTGACATCTATAATGTAACTCAAAACAAATTTTAGCATTTTGGTCAACTGGAACAAAGTTACAAGACATCGAATAGGGCTTCCCAGAATTATGTGCAAATTGTAAATGCGTGAAAATAGTAACTGACCAACTTTGAGGGATTCAAAATCTAGCCAAATGAATTTGAAATGACTTGAAATCTGAAACATAGGATCTCAGGTATGGACACTAAATACTCCCAAAGTAGAAAATCACAAAACATTTTTGGGTGCAAGATATTTAGTTACCAACATAGCTTCCTGTCATTGTTTGACACAAGTGAAAATGCAGATTTGGCAATCTCTCAAAATGGGACTTCGTGAAATGGCTCAGAATCTCATTTTTTCTTCATGGAACACTTGGACAAGTTGAATGCAGGGTGTTAGAAACATTGAACACCTTAGGGGCCTCAAAGGTACACCTAGGTACAACCTCATCAAGATGCATTTATAGACCTTAAATTTCTCAATGGTACTCAAAATTGACCATGCAGTTTTTAGTCCCAACAGTGGCTCTATCTGGGGATGCATGTCCCTTGTAGGCATGGTAAGGATTCAGATATTTGGTAGAATCAAACCACACACCTGAACTCAAAAACTCTCTCGAACAACCTTATTGAAAGTAGGAAACAACTACAACTACTATATACACATGCTGACCCTGGGCCACCAAACTTTAGCAAAATTGTTTACCTCTGTCATATACCCAATTTTCATTCCTTTCCTTATAAGGTAAATTGAAATTACTTCTCCTATCAGTTTCACCAATTTGATAGACATCATGAAATGAATCACTTGGCAAAACAAAATCATTACCTTTACTTCTATAGTGCATATAAAAACTTGCCATAACTTTAAGCTTTTGCTCACTATGAAAGATAACATAAACATGATCATGAATATCAACATCAAATTGAAACTCATCCCTACTAACTGATTCATGCATGCAGTCTACCAGAAACACAAAGTGCCCATATTCAACTTTATAGAAAGAGTTATATATATCATGATATTTCAACTCACCTTGACTTTGCAATTCCTCAAGTGTTGTTGGTTGAATGTCAAATAAGTAATTAGATTTTTATTCACACATAACATCATCATCACAATCTGAAAACATTTCATAACTTTCTGATGTATTTTCATAATCAAAGTGTTGATTAGCTTTTACCTCATTTGAATCATCATAAAACTTACTATGAAGTGTCAGTTTCTCTTCAAAGAAAACTCCATTGAACACTTCATCTTCAAACTCACAAAATTCAGCATCATTAGAAGATTCAATATCAAAAATGGAAGAACAATAATCTAATTTACTACAGTAGTATGACAGTGTATCACCATTTGCATCGAACCCTGCTAAATCTGAAACCTCCATGTCCTCTTCAAACAATGAGCAAATAACTCCATGAAATGATCCCTTTTGAAAATGTGGATAGAATATGGGTTGTTCATCATCATACTCTTCATCATATAAAGCATTAGTATACACTTTAAATTCACTACCCATCTTCTGTTCATGGAGACTATTAGCATATGAAGAAAAGTCAACATTATATGAAGAATCCTTTTCTATTTCTTCTACCAAACATATAGTGTCCATAATTACATCCTCTTCATCAGCTTGTTTAGGATAGCCATTATGAATAGACCTTAAATCATTCCTAAACCCCTCACTACATGCTGGAATTTGACTATCTAATGTAAAATCACTTGACAACACTTTATTGAAGTCTTCAAAATCATAAACATTAACTAGAATCAAAATTTCTTTATCTTTATACCTTGAGGAAAAATCACTCTTAAATTCTTCATTGGCTAACATATTTGTATGATGCAAAAACTAAGATGCAGTTTCCTTTTCAGATTTAGAAAAAAGAAGTCATACCTTCACTTTTAGATGAATGTTCACTGCCATCATTGCTTTCTTCTTGTATGATGGTGAACATATAGTGTCATTTTCCTCACTATGATTCGAGTAACCACTCTCATCATCTCCTTCATATGATGCTTCTTGATTATACATCAAATCAGAAACTTCATTGTCATCACTTGGAAGATGACTTTTAGCTTTTTTGTACTCATCTTGAGATGCATATCTTTCAACTTCAACCTTTATAACATTCTCAACATAATGCAATCTCTCAATAAGATAATTTATTTCTTTCATATTTTACTAATCAACTGAATCTAGCTTATCATCTACTACTAGAGACATTATCAAAATGTGAGCTTAGTTCTTGTGACTGTGACTTAGATAAGTGTAGCTTATATTCTTCATCCTATGTTATTTCCCAATGACATGTCGGATTAGCAACATTAAGTTCATGATCAGAGAGATAACTTTTAGCCTTCTCACTTGCACAAAACTAAGATCTAGGTTCAGCAACTCCGAATTTTGGAATGTTAGTTACATCATCATATATATAATTATAATGAGAAGAACTTACTGCTATAACTAAACTTTGATCGGTAAAATCAACATAATGCTAAAACCTATTAGAGTTTGAAATACTATTCACTACTATAGCATCATGAACATGTGTGTTTCTATTTGTAACTAGACTAATCTTCCCTATACACACATTCTAATTCAAGTTCTTAATTTGATTAAAACCTATAGCAGGGGTGTTGATATTCTAATTTGAAACTGAAACATATACACCACACTCATCCTTTCTTTCAAACACATTATATTGACAATCATTCATAGACAAATGACCTCTCATCAGTCCATACTTCAAATTATTTTCAATATCTCTAGCAATCATAAAAGCCTGATATAATGTTTGTGGTTCTTTATCCCTTAGTAGAAAATTCATTTTCTTGTCAAATACATCAAAGTAAATAGCTAAACACATTTGATCATCAACTCTACAACTCTTAGGGATTTTATTCAAAACCTGTACAAATCTAATATTAAACTGAGGAACCAATTCATCATCCTCAATGTGAATCATGAAAAAATTATCATAAGAATCAGATATGCTTACCCGTTCTCCAAATTGCTCCATGAAGGTTGAATGCAACTTACCCCATGATGAAATAGAACATGCTGGTAGAAAAGAAAACTAGTCTCTAGCATCACCTTCTAAGGTCTAAACAAATAGCTTCATGTGAAGATCCTCATGAGAAGTCTCATAGTCAATCATTAAATCAATAAACAACTCAACATGGTGATCGACTGAAACAAGATGGTTCCCACTAAACTTAGGCAAACATTTCTAACATCATTAGGAATGACATTTAGGAAACCATAAATGCCATTGAAGCATAATGGCATATACCACTTAGTAGAATTGGATTTAGGGACTTGACTAACTGGTTGCATACTAGATGAAAGGAAACTCGACGTTCTTCAAAAATATGCAACTCATCCACCCATGATAAATCTTAGATTCACAACTTGTAGCAAATCTATACCCTTCTACCAAATAAACATTTCAAATACACTTCACAACTTTATACAACAATCTAAAACTAATCCAATGAAGTATATAAAACCTTTTAAACTATTCTCCTCTTCCTAGTGCTAAAACTTCACTTGATGGAGAACACATATGTAAAACTTACTTTCTTTCATGACAAGAAAAACATCATGAAAATGAAATACCTCAAGTGTTGCTGCATGAAACCACTGATCTACTAATTGGCCTGGTGTTGATCTCAATTCCTCACACCATTGATCGAATCCTTTAAAGAGTCGCCATCTCCTTAAGGAGAACTAAATGAAATCACAACTGTGGTTCATTTTTTATCATGTTAAAACTTTTGACAGTAGATCAAACAACACTTCTCAACTTGTTTGTCAGAAACTTATATAGATCTCTCTTCTTGTTTTAAAAATTTGACACAACTTTTAGATTTGCCTAGTTCAACTAAAAACTCTTGAAAAAAATTATAGGTAACCGGTCTACACTGGTACAGAGATCCTTTAGAGAGTCACCACACACAATTGTGTGAAAGATTTAAAACATGTTTCATAACATGACAGGTTTGAACTAGATTTTCAACTTGTAGAACTTTGCAAAACTTTAAACACCCTTAAGAGAGAAACCACTTTTAAAAAATTTTGACTCTAAATTTATAGCAGTATTTTGAAAATCACAACTGGTTGAATTTACTACAAATAAAACTTAGTAGCACAATCTGTATTCAACCTTGAAATTACTGCTACAAATGGATAAAAACTTACTAGGGTGCATGAAAATTTAGCAAAGAAATAAGAAACACCTCTTGCTATATATTTGCTCTATCCAATCTGTTTCATGCCAGAGATTTTAGCTTCTTCTATGTGCATTCCCCAGTAGACTCACCATTTTGTTGGCTCCTAATTTGACAGTTTTACAAATAACCAAGAAACTAGACAAATGCATCTAAGGATAGAAAATTTCTATGATGAATGCACCTAACTGCAGTATTGGGCCAACTATAAGGCTTGACCCTTCTTCACTTAAGGCTTTACAAGACCTAGGCAGGTTAACCTTGAGGTTCTAAGATATGAGTACCAATGCATTTAAAACATAAATATGAACCTATTTAATGAAGATGAAAAGCCTTCTATCTCCTAATAACTCATGAAACAACACAGATCTACAATAGCTAAATGCAAATTTATGAATCTCATAAGTGTAGCGAGGGTTAATTATTTTCAGCCCACTAAAAAATATGAACTACTAAAATGATTTGATTCAAATGATTTTGTGCAAATAGCATTCATATCAATTTGCATCTGATTTAGTGATTAGTGCCTTATCCATTGAAACATAGAGTCGTTACCAGTAGAATGACCTAACTTGCTTGCCTTACAATAAAATTTATCAACTGAAATCCCCAAATCCCATTCTTATCCAATATCCCCTTCATACACAAAGAAACCCTATCAGAATAGTGAAGCATTTACTTAACTATTTAAGTCAAAAATAACAAATATCTGACATACAAAATCAAATGAACATTATCCATTTAATCCCAAAGTTAATAACACATGAAGAATTAGGAGACAGAATAAGAGAACTCAGATAACTCATGTAAATCCCCTTTTGTATTTTTCCCTAGAAAGACTAAATACACAAACTGGTAACACAAAATGAAGCTCTAAAATTCACATGATCTAGCATCAAGTTCTAGTACATCAAAATAACAATACATGACTATGAAATAAAAATTTTCATAGGGTTGACGTGTGGCCCTCATTGCTAGAGCTTAGCTCAATAGTTAGGAAGCAAAACCATTTACAATCCTAGTTTCAATAGTAAAATAGTGGAACCCTACTTGTATTACCCAGAGAAAACTACCAACCCCTACAATGAAAGAAAGAAAGAAAGATATAAGAAAGAAAGAATTCCTAGATCTGATTTATGATCGACATGTGTCCACTTGGAATTCAATCTCTTGCAATTGAATAACCTCTTTCTTCCTTCTCCCATTTTGATCTAATTTGTTTTCGTCATTTCTGACACTAATTTGAAAATATCTTCTATTTAATAATGAGAACTTTTTGAGTCATCAAAATATCTGAAATCTTCATGAAAATGCTAGTGAAATTGAGTTTTTACTAATTTGAAAGTGGTTAAATTTCAATTTCAACCCCAACTACATTTTCACTATATGTTACTGATCCCACAACTGCATTTTCAATTTTAGCTCATTTTACTGAGAAGGCCCCAAATTTCATGTTTCTAGCTATAACCTGAACCCATGAATTCCTGTGCAGAAATGAGCTCCCAAATCAAAAAGTTCATCTTCTCATGATTTTGGTGATATATAATATCACCTATGTAGCCTACTGGAAACCTCTAGAATCTCATTTTGAAAAATATCCCCCTCTATTGAAAAATTTAGGTCTCGAACTTTGATATTCGAAAATTTAAAATTTTTCTAAAGTTTATACTTTAGTGTAGGTGCCTCTTTTGATTTTATAATCCTGTACATGCACTTCGGAGAAAATTTATTAAAAACAATTTTTTATCATTTTTGAATTTTTGCCTACCCTTTTAAATCTGGGGTCAACCCTAGTTTGACCTCTATGACATGTGGTGGTATCTAATTTTTTGACCTTTGCCACTAGACTACCTTGTCATTGCCTTGTATACAGTGCCACATCACCATTTGAGTGGTGTACGCTGACACATGTCAGCATCCCACTTACCCACTTTCCTTAACCAATGAGCATCTTTCTTTTGCAAGATTACACTCAACCATTGATCTGCTCCACGATACGCGATCTGATGCCTTTGTCTACAACTGGTTTTGATTGCCACCTCACTGCCAGCTAGGCCCATGCTGCCACATGTCACCATTCCACATTCCTACATTCTATAACCATCACAAAACTTAATTTTATGGGCTTGCACCCACCGCACGATTTGGACACTTGGCAAAATATCATGCATCGGCTCCCAAACCTACCACATCATCATACTTGCCAAGTTGTTCAAAATTATGCTTTAACTCCCTTCAATTGACATCATCAGTGGGGCCTTGCACAAGCTTGACTTCCAAAATCCTTTTTCTTCAAGTTACAATGCATTTTTTGCACTTTAGCATATAAACATTTAAAACTCTTTCCATGGCACCCATGTGGAATAAATCTCTTTTCATTTGTTTTCTGGTTTGCCGCTATGTGTGAGCTTTCCCCAAACTAGGTTTGGGTTCCTTCTTATACTACAACATGATCCCTTTTTCATAATGCATGGAGACCTCTTGAAAGAACATGGGTTCTCTTTTATATGGTTGGCGGATTGTATCTTGATCCTTTAACCGCTGGAATTGACTCCTTTTTAATTTGAATGCATTTTCATGTATGGGGGTCGATCAACTCTATACATATTATTTTTAAAAAATCTTTTAAAATGGTGAAGGACCCTATCTCAAAGGTTCTGCCTTCCTTAACAAATCCTTATAGTGCAAATTTCCTTTTGAAATGATTCCCTTGCTCTGAGTGAGACTGCTTGTTTGAATCATGGCTGCAGCTTTGCCTAAGTCGGCTCCCCTTACCTTAATGTGGGACGGTTTCCTTTTCTTTCTCAATTGACTACCCCTCCCTTCTCCATGGATAGAATTAGTGGAGATGTCTACAATCTCCCCTGCTACACTAGAAACTAGTGGGAATCTTCTTTCATATTAAATTCCTCTACCTTATGTCTTCTTCATTCAGTGTGGGTTGCTAAAGATGCCTCCCCTATTGATGCCGTAGGCTGCCTTGCTCTGGTGTGAGGCTCGGTTCCTTTTAATGGCAGATTTTCCCTTTTAAAATAGTCCGAGGCTCTTTTTATGCAACTTCTTTGTGCATTCTCTACCTTTGACCTGCACTTTTGTAATGTGTTCCCCGATATTTTAATGTTGCTCTAGCTTGTCTCAATGCATTGGCTTGGTCTTTTATTTTCCATGTCATATGTGGAGGCTTTTTTTCCTTTCTATTTTAATCATTTTTGTAGCCTTCCACTCATGTGGATCACTTCACAATTGGCTTCCAATATTTCCTTTAGGAGTCATCACTTGTTTGAAGCATTCATCAACTCTTTTAACTTGCAGCTTTGTCTTCTCCTATTTAACATATCAATTTGTTCATTGAAAAGATGAAAGGCATTGGCCTGTTCATGTTCCTACTTCTTTCACAAGGTAAGATAATTGTGAAGACCCGTTCTTAGTGAAATTAGTCAACTCCATAAGACGTTTGAAATCCACAATAGATGGTTCCTCCATAATTGAGAATGCATCCAACATTAATTGTTCCTTGATGGCCAATGAAAATTGGTACATTCTACAGAATGAAATGCAAAAAGCTGTTTTCTCTTCTTAAAATCTGAGATATTTCTTCTACTGGTGAAGTTTCCTTTGCCAAAACTAGTAGGTTCTCTTGTAGTTTCTCCTAAAGTTTAAAGTAAGTGACCAACTTTGAAGGACTCAAAACCTAGTCAAACAAATTTGAAATGACTTGAAATCTGAAATATAGGTTCTCAAGTATGGAAACTAAACACTCCTAAAGCAAAAAATAACAAAAAATTTCTAGGTGCAAGATATTCAGTTGCAAACACAACTTCCTGTCAATGTTTGAGACTTAGGTGAAAATGTAGATTTGGCAATCTCTCAAAATGGGACTTCACAAAATGGCTCAGAATCTCAATTTTTCTTCATGGAACACTTAGAAAAGCTGAATGTAAGGTGTTAGAAACATTAAACACCTTAGGGGCCTCAAAGCTACACATGGGTACAACCTCATCAAAATGTATTTATAGACCTTAAAGTTCTCAATGGTACTCAAAATTGACCACACAATTTTTAGTCCGAATAGATCCCCTATAGGGATAGAGGTCAAAAACATTAAAAATGTTAGATAACCCAATATCAAGGGGTACCTCCACTTTATGGGCATTTATGCCACATTTTTGTAAAATTTTTAAAGGTCCCATTTTCCTCATCATTAATTTAGTATATTTTCCTTTAAGCAGCCTTTCTACTTTCAAGTGTACCATCACCATATCTCCTACTCTGTATTGAAGATCTCTCCTTATTCTGTCTACTCTTTCTTTATACTTTTCAATTGTATTTTATAGCTTGCTCTTAAATTCTTGATGGATCTCTTTTATGACTTTAGCAAAGTCCTCTACCTCTACACTCTTTCTCTCCAATGTGCTAACATTCCTTAATTCCATCACTCCTCTGGGATGAGTCTCATAGACAATCTAAAATTGACTATGACCAGTACTTCTATTTACTAAGTCATTATAGGTAAATTCTTCTTGTGCCAAGACTGAGTCCCATGCGACACCATGATCTTTTCTTAAACACCTTAATAGGTTCCCTAAGGACCTATTTATGACCTCTATCTAGCCATCTAATTGTGGGTGATATGCAAAAGATTAAGACAAGTTAGTTCCCATCTTTTTCCAAAGGGTTCTCCATAAATGTCCTAATTTTTTTTTTATCTCTATCAAACACTATAGACAAAGGTGGTCCATGCAACCTTAGAATAGATGTCAAATGATGAAAATACACTCTATGAATTTAGAGGAGGCATAAGGTGTTAGTGATTATTAATTTTTTTTAATGACAAGGAATCACTACTAATGTTAAACTTGTATATAGGATCATTGAGTTATTGTCAAATATCATTACTTCTGTTTGGAACGACAAAATCATACTTTGTTAGAATGAAATAATATTTTAGTTGCATGTTATCATTGAATGGAGTTAGTGGAAGATGTTAAGGATGTTCTTGGTTGTCTTAATAGCCATTTCATGGATTTGAAACATAATCATTTCTCTTTGTGAAGAGTTGTCCAAAAATTAGCAAATTACATATTGTTCGAAAGAAAATATAGTCATAGGCTGTTGGAAGATTGTTCTCACTCATAGGCTTTTGAATAATCTCTTGGGAAAATGGAATGGATGAAAGACTAAAGTTTGTGAGATAGTTATTAGGTGTTCCTTGAAGTGTTTAAGATTTTAGTTTGAAGCAAGAAGTTGATTATGATCCATTTCTCAAATTTACTCATATTTTCCTTATTGCTTCCCAAGTATTGAATAGGAAAAGTGATCAAGTAGTTTTGTGAATTTGGGTAGGTGTTTGTTCAATTTTGTAACCAAGTTGGAAAGAGTCTTTGAAGACACTTACAATGGTGGGAAAGGTAGTTTTCCTTAGAAGTGTTCTTGCTGGGAATCCACTAGCTTTTGGTGTGAGCACTCTACATCATTTTGTATGCAATTTACATTAAAATGAAATATACTTAAAACATAAACAAGAAAAAAAAAATTATGATAACCAATAATTTCATATATAAACAAACATATAATATATCATGATAACCAATAATGTCATACATGAACGAACATATACTATATTATGATAACCAATAATGTTGTACATGAACAAACATATAATATATTATGATAACCAATAATGTCATACATTAGCAAACATATAATATATTATGGTAACGAATAATGTCATTCATGAACAAACATATCATATATTAACCAATAATGGCATAGGTCTAATAATGTGATGCATCAAATATAAAATGTCACATATATATCAAATATATATCGAATATGTCCACTGACATAAAATCCAACATATATGTCCACTAATGCCTATATAGGTGTGTCTATAAACTATATATTATCCTTTCCATGAGGGGAAGGAAACAAATCCTTAGAGGTCTTTGGTCGTCGTGTGGAGGGAGATGATGGGGATGATGGGGTCTTCCTCACATGCTCACTCGTCCTCTTGTTTAGACTATTCTCTATCTCAAGCTGATACAAACAAAGTAGATATGAATAAATAATTATTACAAAATGAAATAAAATATATTTACACACAAAATTAATTATTTTATTACTACCATCAAATAGTCACTTTGTATATTCACCTCAAAATCTCGTAGATGATCAGGTGTAATAAGGCCCTACAAAAAATTCAATCAATATACTTACTTATAAATAACATTAGAAATTTTGATACTAACTATTATAAACAACAACTAAAACCAAGAAAGTTCTTTCATATCTTGTTCAATGGCTCTAAACTAGCCATCATTGCAAAAACTCCATTATCATTGGACTACTAAAGATGAGTAGGAGTCTCAACGTATTTACATGTAACATGAAACATGAAACAAATGTACATCTATGAAGCTCATATCATGCCTAGGCTTAGAGTCCCTTATGAATGTCGATAGTTCAGTAGAGAACTGATGCATATGCATAAACATTTTTGTCAATCCTTCATATGAGTACTTAATAAATATATTTATTAATTTAGATGATTAAATCAATACATACCTCTCAACTCATTGACATGATGAAAGGTGATAAACTTAGTTTATTACAATTGTAATTTATCTACGTGTTAATGACAAATGTGTCACTCAAGAACTCATTAGTGACTAGCTCATCATCCATACTATCTCTAGCATGATTGCTAAATGTGCATAAGAATCCACATGATGTGAATATGTGACCATGATGCATAGAAGGCTCTTCCTCAACTAATGGACTCGTGCAATGAATGAGGGTCTACGTCAACGTATTAATAGTCTCTAAATTTTTTTTGGTCTCTACATGTTCCTTCACAATTGAAGGAATAATCACATGCTCATCTTATGGCTTAATAATAGGTGCCCTAATTACATTAGGGTCATGATGTACCCACAACCTCTCAAATAATGACCCCCACCTCTATCCTGAAATTCTAATATATCAAAATAATTAGGGATTTCCCCAAGGAAAAATTCAAAATATAATTTCTTTAATAAATACATTGGAACCTCATGATTATTGTAGGGAGGGGCATCAAAGACCATCAACCATCTATCCAAATATTTATCTCTAATACCATCATGTATGCACCAACGAATGGGGAAGTTTTTAGTTGTATGTTTAACACTATCTTGTTCTCCAAACTTTTTAAACAATGCACAAATGCTAAGTACTTTTTCTATTTCCTTTTTTCACATCTTGATATGATTTTTTTTTGCATAATATCTTCTTTTTTCATCCCTCTTAACATGCCAAATATCCAACTGACCACTAATATAAGCTAAATGGGTCACAATGGACTTGAGGGAGGATGTCAATTATGCTCTCATTATATTCGTTTGTCCAAAATCTTTCAACCTACCAATGACTGATTATAATTCATTTTTCTCTCTTTCTATTTCATTCATTATGTTGTCTTGGGTTCTACAAGGAGGTCTTCTAGTCGGTGTAGGTTGCAGAACTTCTTGCTCTTGTTGTGGAGGGTTTTGATTTGGACCTTGTGGAGGGTCTTTATTTTGATTTTGTTGATTTGGCTAGGGATTTGGTGGTTCATTATTCACATTTCTAGATAATAAATCAATTGCAATTTAATTAAATAAAGAAATTTAAAGAAAAATTGAAAAAAAAAACCCTCTAAAACAATGTAAAAACTTACAAAACAATGCAAAAGCAAAACAAAAACAAGAGTAGAAAACATACAACATGATCTTGATCTTGAACTTCAATGATAAGGAGGCATTTTGCGGAGGTGGGTGACAAAATTCTTCAATTTCTTTAATCTGTGTGCATGTTGTGAGGAGAAATGCAAGAAGTATAAAATGGACTGTAGGTTTGCAGCCCAATTATAGAAATTCTTACTTTTAAAAGATGCATACACACTTTTTAAAATTTAAAAAGAAAATTTGTGTCATATTTTTGGCACACAACTTGGTGCATATACCATAAGCTCTCCCAAAATTGATTAGGGCACTTAGATACTCTTATCTATTGCTCTTTATTTCCTTATCCTAAGCTCTCCTAAAACTAATTAGGGCAATAAGGTACTCTTATCTATTGCTCCTTCTTTCACTAGTTTTCATTTGATCTACTATTTTAATCTATATTTTTAATTAGATTTTGCATTATAATGGGGAGACATATTCTATTTCCTTTTCTTGTTTTTGGTATTTACTTATCTATTGAATTTTCACTCATTAATTGCTATTGTCACTATTCCTTATTTCACAACTCTTAGCACATCAGATCAATAGTTAGTTAGATATTTTTATAAGCTCTCCCAAAAGTGATTAGGGCACTCCAATGGTATTTTCTTTTCTATTCAATTTTTCAATCATCAATTGCCATGATTACCATTTCTTATTTCACAACTCTTAGAATTTAAGTTCAATAGAACTTAGCTAGATATTTTCATAAGCTCTACCAAATTTGATTAGGGCACTCCAAAGGTACTCTTATCTATTTCTATTTATTTCATTAATTGTCAACTTTCTATTAGTTTACTCTATGTTTTTAATTTGATTTTGCATTCCATATTCTATTTCCTTTTTTTATTACTGGTATTTACTTATCAATTCCATTTTCTTAGGAGATCCTTTGATCACAATTATTTGCACTATCAAAGGTTACGGTGGATAGAGATAACAAGGGTTGTCAACTATCCTATCAAAGGTGCTAGTGGACAAAGATAACAATGATGGAGGGAAGCATAGTTTCTACCCTTGATGGTAGGGTAATTTGGGGAAATAGAAGAAGGTAGAAAATTTTTTTATTATAAATGTCGACATTGAAAGGGATTCTTCATGAGGATAATGGTGTATGAGTAGAAGTGCAATATCTAAACATTCAAATTCGCTAAGAAAGTCCTAAAAAGTCATGTAATAAACATTCAAATTTACTAAGATAATCTTGGAAAGTCATGTAACCATAGCTTTTTTAGAAATGCATCTTACAAATGGCATATATAAAGTAACTATGTACATGACATACATAAGATGTGTCTCTCAAAATTACTTTGCAGATAAATAGAAGAATATAATCTGAGAACACTTTGTAGATTCACTAATTGTGCAAGTGACAACCATCAATCAATATTTCAATAACTAGTAAGTGTTGGTGTAAATAAGTATTTACTATTTACACCTTACTTAAGTTTACTTAAGACAATTCATATTCATATTAGTTGTCATGTAGACACCTAGGAGTTTTCATATTCACATGAGTTATCATGTAGACAACATAGTTGTTTACACTCCAATTGAGGACATGTTGTCTACTACATCTCTTTATAAGATACACATTTTTATTCTTATCCTCTCATTATTGATTGCACATTCATGCACAATGGAGGATAATTCACTCTCGGTGGAAATGTGCTTAGTTGTTGATTATCTCTTTGCATGACTCCTAGATATATCAGTTTCCTTTATATACAAGGCACTTCTATGATGTATTCATCCAATTATTTGATATCCATTCTTGTTTGATTATTATTTGTCTCTCTTGTGCTATCTGCTGAGCTTCTTGATCTTGGTATTAAATTATTGCCTTATAAAAATTATTACATGGTATTAGAGCCATAAGAGTTTGATTACATAGTTGTTGGAGAATTTTATTTTACAGGTCAAGATTGGAGCTTGCTAGTGCAAATTAGATATTGGAATCACGTTTAGAAGGTCAAAAAACCTCCAAATTGACTTTTGTTTCATCAAAATTGGACATCTGAGCTAAAATCTAGAGCCATTTGATTTTTAGAGGCATTACAACAATAATTCAGGAAAAATAATTATAGAGATAATTTTCAAACAACAATATCTCCCTCATACGAACTATTTTTTCTGAGCAATTTTTTTGGGGGATAGAAATTTGTGATCTACGAATTGATGCAAATTGTTTGTGGTCTCTATTCTTGAATTTTTTTGAAAATTACCAATCCCAATTTGTACAACTTCAGAGGCTTCATTCAAGCTCATATAGATACATATTCAGGTGCTTTTTTTTTTGAAAGTGCATTTTTTTTGTCTACTTTCAAGATCTTTTATCAATTAGGAGTAATTCTAACTAGAAATAGTACTTTCAACATTTGTTCATTTTTGGCCTATTTTGGCACTTGTAATTGATTAGATCATTGAGAGGTCTTTTTTCTTATCTTGTTGAGTCATATATAGCTTCATATTTTTAGTTGTAACTATCAAAAAATAAAGTTCCACTATGGCCCAAAATTGGCAAGTGGCTATTGTACCTGCACTAAATATAAAGTGTCAAATCATCATTTTCGGGGTGGGAATTCTTTGATTGAGTGAAAATGGGAGGTGTGTCTTGTATTCTTTTGTCTCCTTGATATTTTTCTCTTTCATTTGCATTATGGGTTCTTTTTCTAAATTTACACCACATATTTACGCTACTTGGAAAGAAAAGTTAAAGGAACCATTATTTGAAAAAGGTTTACTATGTTATGTAACTAGTGCTACAAAGAAGCCTGACACTGATGTTGATGAGTCTTGCAAAGAAAAATGGAAATGAAAACAAGAGATGGCCTTAGGAACATTGCTAAATAATATCTTAGATCCTATCAAATATTTCATCAAGAACATTATCAATCCAATAGAAGTTTGATATAAACTTGAACCATTGTAAGGGATGCTAGATGAAGATATGGCCTACACCATTGAGGGCAATATTATCAAATTGGATCCTAGGAATTTTGACACCATCAAAGATTATCTTATCCAAGTAGACATGTATAGGGTGCAACTTAAGGATTATGGTGAACCCAACAAGGATGGAAATTTGATTAAACATGTGATGACTCATCTTCCTCCAGAATATGTGACTTCCATTTCAAGTTATAATACTCACAAGTTAATAATGGGAAGTGCCTTCACTAAGCCTTCATTCAAGTCATTTTCAAAAATTTTGGTCTTAGAATATGAAAAGTTAGTGAGTATGGGAATTCTATTATCTTCCAAGACCAAATCCTTGGTAGCTAATAAGGGAAATCAAGGGAATCAAGGTGGTAAAAATTCCAACAAGAAGCAAAAGCATGGAAGGCTAAGCCACAAGATGACACATAAAAATCTTCCTCTACACATCAGTCTATCTACACACAACAATCTTCCTCATCACAAGAAAACTTTAACAATAAGGGTAAATCATCAAAGAAGGACTTTATTACTTGTGCATATTGCAAAAAATTGACATAATGAACATCATTGTTACAAGAAGGAAACTGTTGAACTCAAGAATCTTCTCAAGAAGAATCAAATTAGTTTACCTTCAAGAATCACTACTTCACCTCTTCTTCACATTTGTATTTTGATAAAGGAAACGATCACATGAGAAAAGGTCAAGCCTTAGTAGCTACTTCAAGTCAAGATTCAAGGAGATGGCTTCTAGATTTCTGTGGCTTCTCATTATATGACATCTTCATAGTCTATGTTTTCATCATTTGATTCTTGTCATAGTACATATATCTTGATGGGAAATGATACTTACATGAATGTGATTGGGAGAGGAACTATTGATAAGTGGGAGGGATACTTCAAATATGTGTTGTGTGTACCTCACCTAAGTCATAATCTTCTTTCCATCTACTAGGTTACTCATGGAGATAGATGAAGGATTGTGGAATTTACGCCTTATTCAATTTTTATCAAAGACTTGGAGACAAGACATATCATTGATACAGGGGTGGTTGAACACGTAGTTTGGCTATACTACTTATCAAACCTTTCTCATGATGATGACAATGATTTCTTGGCAGATTCTTCAACAAATTTTGATTACACTTATACTATTAATTCAGATTTTGAGGAGAACTTTGGCTACTTGAACTTGGGTGTTCTCACATATGAAAAAGTTCTTGAGCCATAAATTATTTCTACTCCTACTGATATACTATCTACTATTGTTCTTGATGACAATTTTATTCATTGCTTCCAGACTTAGTTCCATGGGATGACTACTTGATAGACATTTCTAGTTTGTTTGTGGAGTCCTACATTATAGATTTGGGAGAAATTATTGAGGACATCCATCTACTCTTTGGTGAAGATGATCCTTCTTTAGTTGTTGTGAGGGAGCATGCTAACCCTTATTTACATTCTCTACTTGATCAATCTTTTGAGGCTAACATGATGGTAGATCCTTTGATACAACAGTTGGAGGAGGTCACTTTATTTTCAAAGGAGAAATTTGAGTCTTTGATACATGTTCTACATTCATCCTCAATTGGGCTTAATTTTTCTTTTTCAGTAGAGTGGCATAGTAGACCTGATTTGGAGGAGGCACCCTTAAGTATTGACATGGGGAAACTTAAGTAAGTTTTAGAGATTTCATACATTTTGAGGTTTTTTCCTATAGATGGGAGAGGCTTCATTAATGCACCTTTGGTTATTTTTCTTCCTAAGGGAAAGAATATTGTTCTACACTCATGGAGGGCTTTCTGCATTGGGCTTGAAGCATCTACCATAGGTGTACATTCTACATTAAGGGGGGGTTACTTAGTCTATCTCCCTCCTCTTCTCTCTTATGGGGGGGTGGGGTGGTGCGGCAAGGGGGGAATGTTTTCCTCACATGAGGTCTTCTTCTCTCTCATTTTCTTTTATTGTACTTATCTCTCTTTTTGGAGGGGAGTTTTTTCCCATGTGTTTTTCCCTCTTTCTCTAATTTAAGAGAGATTGCATTGTATATCTTTTGCATTTTCATATTATACATGGGTACCAAACATGGCCTAGTATCCAGGACCCCTCTTGCATTAGTTTCTATCTTTTGTGAGTTTAACTACATTTCCCTAGGTTTCACTTAAGTGGGTGTGTTGGTGTAAATAATTATTTACTATTTACTCTTTACTTAAGTTTACTTAGGATAATGCCTATTCATATTAGTTTTTATGTAGACACCTAGGATTTTTCATATTCACATGAGTTATCATGTAGACAACACAATTCTTTGCACTCCAATTGAACACATATTGTCTACTACATCTCTTTATGAGATACACCTTTTCATTCCTATCCTTTCATTTTTGCATGCACATTCAAGCACAATGGAGGATAATCCACTCTTGGTGGGCATTGGCTTAGTTGTTGCTTATCTCTTTGTTGACTCCTAGACATATTAGTTTCCTTTATATACAAGGCACTTCTATAATGTATTCATCCAATTATCTGATATCCATTCTCATTTGATCATTATTTGTCTCTCTTGTGCTATCAATTGAGCTTCTTCATCTTGGCTTTGAATTATTGCCTTATGAAAATTCTTATAGTGAGGATACCATAGCTACATTTGGCATGTGCTATAACCAATTTTCCTAAAAAATCACAAGTGTTTCAACCTTTAGGTACACTACTATAGTCTAGATAATTGGAGTTCAAAAGCCACAAAATGTTTTAATCTACATATATACTACCATGATTAGGAAAATGAAAACTCAAAAATCACAAGGGTAAGTGCACCAATATGTGGTACCAAAAGTGGGGTAGAAATGGACACCTTTTTTCTAACATCAAAAACTTTTGAACTTCAACAAGAATTTGAAGATAGTTACTCTCAAAATTTTAAGATATAAAAAAACCAAAAGTAGTAGTCCTTTGAATCTAGTTTCTAAACTACTAATTTTTTTCAAAAAAGGGGGCCATAGAAAGTGGTACTATTTATACCAAAAAAGCATAGCATAGTACAAAGTGTGGACCCCCTAAAATTTTAACTTTTTTTTTTAAATTCTTTAATTGCTCTGGTCAAAAGTTACCTAATACTATGTAGTTTATACCAATTTTTTGAGTAATTTTATAATGTGTATCATTTTTTTTATGAATTTTTAATTAGACACATCTAAAAAATGTGAAATATCTTATACTCCCCCTAGAAATGATTGAAAACTAATCTAAAATCAAAACTTCTCTTTTTCAAAGTGTGTAGAATGGAGTCTAGTTTCTAAAAAACTAAGTTGTTACAAAATTGAATAAAGAAGCAAAAATCTACAGCCCAATTAGTAAATGTTGGATTTTGATAAAAATTGACATACATTCAAAAGAAATTTTAGATGAAAGGCTTGAAATAGTTCAAATAAAAAATAAATTATATGGTTATATAGCTAAGACAGAGACCTACAATGTCTATAACCTATTTTGATCAATTCTCAACCATGAGAAAACTTGAAGGAAAAAACACAAGAAAAATTAATTAATTTTTGTATGTTTGCAGAAAAACATGTCTTAGACCAATTTACAAACTCCAAACCTTTGGGTTGGATCCCCAAGGCAAAACCAAACCTTACGCTTGCTAGAATGAAAAGCTTTAAATAGAACATGTGCCCTATAGTGTGTGTGCACTATAGCATGCACCCGCTATTTAAAAAAATTTAAATTTAATTCTTAATATTGTATATGCACTTTATAAATTTTTTATGCTCCAAAACACACCATTGGTAGGGTGCATGTTCATGAAATTCTATACATAATATGCCCTTAGTGGGCATGGCCTAGTGAAAAGAACATACACACTATAGTGCATATGCAGTATAGCACATATGTACTATGGCTTGGGATACCCAAGCCATACCGCATGTGCACTATAATGTGTACACACTTTTCAAAACTAGAAAAAAAAAGTATCATCTTTTTGGCACCACAACTTGGTGCACTTACCCACAATGCATATGAAACTCAAAAATCGCAACGTGTATTAGCTTTAGGTACAATGCCAAGAGTCTAGAGAATGAAAATTTAGAGATAGCTTTTCAATTATCGTCTCTTCCTTACCATACCAAAAAAATTCTAAATTTCATATGATATGCTCTCTTACAAATTTTATATCCAAAAGTTTAATTTTGCTTGACAAGATCTTACTAGTGTTAGTCAACAAGAAAACTAAAATACTTGACAACAAACTATGATTATGAAAAATTATACAAATCTATACACAACAAAACAATAATTCAATCATCATTTATATTGTCAGATACTTTGGCTAAAACAATTTTGAAGTAGGAGCATCACCATGTTCAATATTTTTCTTGTAGTATTACTCTATCCGAGAGTTTAAGATTCCATCACTTTCTCAAATGTTTCTTGCCACTTCTTTGTAACTTTTGGCACTATTATGATTTTAGTATCTTTGAAAATTGTAAGCCAATATCTTATTATTTATTTTACTATATCCTTCATATATTCCTCAATATCATCATGAAAATTAGAAACAAATTTTAAAGCTTATCTAGATGGCCTCAAGTAGACCCAATAAGAAAACCCAACATCCTTGCCAATACATCAAAATTTAAATACATTTTTACATAATGTTACAATTCAAATGAATTCTCTTCTTGTTCCTTCACAAGAGATCCTTTCCAATATCTTCAATGCATCAAGGGAGAATTATGGAGAAGATGAGAATTGACCCAGTGATAAAACACCATAATATGAAGAACAATACAAGCATGCATCCCCATCCTGTTTTTGCACAATAGGTTCAAACATTGAACTAGACTAGGGGGGAGGTGGATTTTCCAAATAGGAGATTTCAATCACCATACCATAACATAGCCATTTTGAGGCCAATACAACAAGGATTCTCATTCTTTCCCTTCTTCAATAATTCAAAATTTCAAAATGTGGTATGTGATAACAAGTAGGGACCCATAACACCCTACCCTCTTTCTCTCTTCTCATTGTGAGAATAGACTCTACACTATTGAGGTCCAACTAAGGCCCTTGACGATCTCTTCAATCAGTTGTAGGGTGCTTGAGTATTTTCAAAGATTGATCTTAAGTCAGGTTATCATCAATTGAGAATTGTGGATAGTGATATCCCTAAGACTACATTTTGCACTAGGTATGGTCACTACGAGTTCACCGTGGTACCATTTGGCCTCATGAATGCACCAGCTGTATTTATGAGCCTCATTAATGGAGTATTCCATGCCTTTTTGAATAAGTTTGTGGTAGTTTTTCTTGATGAAATACTCATATATTCTCATGATGAGAAGGAGCATGAAGAGCACCTAAGATAGGTATTGTAGAAATTGAGGGAGAACTAGTTGTTTGGAAGCTTGTCAAAGCATGCATTCTTTAGATCTTAGATACATTATTTGGGTCATTTCATATTAGGCAATGGTGTCTCAGTAGACCCATCAAATATTAGGGCCATCATGGATTGGCCAGCACCCACCAGTGTCACTAAAGTGAGGAGCTTTATGGGGCTAGTAGGATATTATCACCACTTCATTGTAGGATTCTCTAGATTGGCACAACCCACCACATCACTTCAAAAGAAGGGAAAGAAGTATGAGTGGATAGAGAAGTGTGACAAAGCTTTCCAAGAGCTCAAGAGAGCCCTCATGAGTGCACCAACTCTTGTAGTGGTAGATCTTTCTACAAATTTTGTGGTGTGCACTGATGCATCTTTGGATGGTATAGGAGTAGTCCTTATGTAGGATGGATGATGTATTTCCTTTGAGTCTAAGAAGTTGAAGAATCATGAACTCAATTACCCTACTCACAACCTACATCTTGTAGTAGTGGTTCATGCTTTAGTGAGGTGGTGACACTTCCTTCTAGGTCATAGATTTGAGCTTCATTCTGATCACCAAAGCTTGCAGTACATATTCACATAGCCAAACCTTAATGCTAGGCAAAGAAGGTGGATGGAGTTCCTTTGTGAGTATAGTTTTGATGTTCATTACATCAAGGGAAGGAGAATTTTGTTATAGATTCCTTAAGTAGAAGGTGCCATGAGCTTTCATCTATGACTACTACCATCGATTTGAGAGAGCAGATTCTATAGCACTTGCCTACAGATGAGTTGAAGGGAGGTATTCAAAGTATTCCTTGGAGTTTGATGGGCTCTTGTGTCATAAAGGATGTATGTATGTACCTTCCATTAGGGGTTTGCATGAGTTCATTATACCTGAGGCACACAGTGCACCTTATGCGGTGCACCTCAGTGATAAGAAGTTACATGTAGTTTTGAGATAGTTGTATCATTGGCCAAGCATGAGAGTGCAGATTGCTAACATAGTTGCAAGATGCCTCAAGTGTCAGAGGGTGAAGATAGAGCATTGTCATCCCAGTGAACTTCTTCAACCTCATGAGATTATAGAGTGGAAGTGGGATGCTATATCTAAGGATTTTATTGTTGGTCTTCCCATATCAGCTCATCACCATGATGCCATTTTGGGGATAGTTGACATGTTGACTAAGGTTGTCCATTTCTCACCCATGTGTACTACATACATAACACAAAACATAGCTCAGGTGTTCTTGTGGGATATTGTGAGACTTTATGGTGCTCCTGTTGGGTGATGCAACGCGCTCCCCTACCCATAGGTGGTTAATTATGTGGTGTTCCATGTTCACTAATAGTCATGGCTTTTGGTGCAACAAAAAATGGGCCCTACAATTGGTATTAGAGCTTGGTTTTGGCCTAGTCATGGGTTCAAATCTCCTCGGTGCCTTCTCGACCCGTGTAAGCACCTGGTATGCGCGTCGAGGGGGAGATTGTTGGGTGAAGTGACGCACTCCCCTACCCACAGGTGGTTAATTATGTGGTGTTCCATGTTCACTAATAGTCATGGCTTTTGGTGCAACAGCAAATGGGCCCTACAGCTCCCCGTAAGATCATCTTTTATAGGGACTCATTGTTCACTTCTTCTTTTTGGAGAGAGTTGCAAGCAACATTGGGCACTAGGCTCAATTTTAGTACAACGTACCATCTTCAAACTGATGGTTAGACCAAGTGAGTAATTCATGTTTTGGAGGACATGTTACGTATGTACATGATGGACCATCAGGTCAAGTGGGAGGAATACCTACATCTTGTCGAGTTTTCCTATAACAAAGGGCACCATTCCTCCATAGGTATGTCACCTTATGAGGCCTTGTATGGAAGACCTTACAGGATGCCCTTGAGTTGGGATAGGATTGAAGATTGAGTATCTATTGGTCCTCAGTTAGTAAAGGAGATGGAGTAGCAGGTGACTCTGATTAGACAACACTTGAGGGAGGCACAAGATAGGCAAAAGAAGTTTGCTAATATGAAGAGGATAGATTGAGAGTATCAAGTTGGTGATAGGGTTTTCTTAAGAGTGCAACTACACAAGAGTCTGATTTAATTCAAAAAGGGATCTAAGTTGGCACCCTAGTTCATTGGATTGTTCAAGATCCTAGAGAGGATAGGACTAGTTGCTTACCATTTAGCTTTTCCACCTGGCCTATCATGCATCCATGATGTGTTTCATATTTTAGTACTTAAAAGATACATTTATGATGAGTCTCATATTATAGATTGGAATGCTTTGTAGGTGGATTTGGATAGCCAGTTAGTGGTAGAGCCTATCTGTATTATTGCACGACAAACCCTAGCACTTAAAGGTCGAGAGCTAGACCAGGTTAGGGTCTAGTGGGATTGCTATGATGAGTTTATAGCTTCATGGGAGGATGTGGCATGAATGTGATATTAGTACCCATATCTTTTTGTTGAACTCTAGGAGGAAGTTCATGCCTAGTGGGGGAGGATGTGAGGCCTCACCCCAACCCATCATAGCATAGATGATACATTATTATTTTGATACTCATGACTCGATATGTCGGGATACTATTTGATGCACTGAACATTATTATGCTATTTTTTTTTATGTGTGATGCTTTACTTTTAGATATTTGATTTCCTCATTTAATGCTTTATGAACACATATAACAATGAAGTAAATGAACGAAGTACCACTTTGGTTTTGGAAAATTTTATGGTCAAAATATGAATAGAATGAGATAAAAAATATATTATTAGAAAGATAGATGTTTTAAATTTATATGATTTTTCTGATACATAATTTACATACATGCATGTGATTTCTTGAACTATTGATGTGTGCAATGAGTGTGCAAGATATTTAGCTGGGGAAACCTAATGGAAAGATGGAACTGAACCCCTTTCTAATTTGTGCTAATTTGCATTGTCTTCATTGAAGGTTGTTATATAGTCTTAAAATTCTCCTAGCATTTGATTGGATCCTATTAAGTCTTTTAGGCCTAAAACCATTAAATTTAAGTACCCTAAGGGTAAGGGTATGGTTTGGGAGTAGTTTCCACCCCACTAGCCTCTTTGGCTAACTTTTAGGGTCACTCAAAAACCCTACTCTTGGTTGATTGCGAAAATTGATTGTCTCCTTCATGAGTTGGTGACTTAAACTCCACCTTGAGGTTTACCTAGTGTTTATTTGAGTTAGGATCATATTTAGATGCATTATTGGAGAAGTTTTGGTGATTACCCAATCTCTAATTTTAGAGAGAGGATTTCAAGATTAAAGGAAAGGAAGGAAAAGCTCTTCTCAACTTGTTTATTTTACCATAACCTTATTGTGAAGGTAGGAGTTCTTCACTCTTTTTTTCATGTTCTTCATATTTTTCATGCTTTGCTTCATGCATAAGGCATTGTGTTGTTCATTCTATTTCTTGTATGTGTGTTGAGTTTTCTTGGGAGGGATCTAAAGTTATTCTTGGATGTCTTTCTTATTTTTTTCTTTGAATTTTGAGGGGATTTCATGGGGATTGTTTTGGCATTACTCACCATTGGATGGTGAAGGAAGGTAGGGTGTTATGGGTCCCTACTTATCATCACATACCACATTTTAAAATTTGTAATTCTTGAAGAAGAGAAGGAATGAGAATCCTTGTTGTATTTGCCTTGAAAGAGCACTTGTGGAAGAATGGAAGTTCTTGAGTTTTTAGCCTCCAAAAGGCTATGTTATGGTATGGTGATTGATGTCTCCTATTGGAAAAATCCACCTCCCCCCTAGTCTGGATCAATGTTTGCACCTATTGTGCAAAACTAGGATGGGGATGCATGCTTGTATTTTTCTTCATATTATGTTGTTTCACCATGTCTTCTCCATGATTCCCCCTTGATACACTAAAGATATTGGAAAGGATCTCTTGTGAAGTACCTAGAAAAGAATTAATTTGAATTGTGATATTATATAAAAATATATTTAAATTTTGATGTATTAGCAAGGATGTTAGGTTTTCTTATTGGTTCTTTCTCGATGGAGCCTTGAACCAGGTTGATTAATAGAGAGAAAAGATTGAGAAAAAAAAAAAATTGTGTGCATTTTGCCCTATATTTTTGGGCATGACAATTGTAGCAACTTCTCCTTACAATTGAAAGTATTAGATTCCTTCAAGTAGACAATAATACCTCTAGCTTGTAACAATTTTAAATCCTATTTATTCTTTTACAACATTTACTTACAATCAAAAGCATCAAATTGGTTTAGGTATAAAATAATACTTTGAGGCCACTCTATATTACATTTCCAAATGTCTCTTTCTCCATAAGTTTAGGGTTCTTTAGTCTCCCCACTCACTATCATCTATAAAATATTTTTTCTTAAAGCTTTCTTGACTACAATCTACAAATTTGTGAAACAACTTCCACCAAATATAGGTAACACCTCATTTGTAGAACCCATGTTAGCCACACAAAAAATCAATAAAAGATAATTCCAATAATAAAAAAGCTCCTATAAACAAATAATTCTAGCAATCTATTTCTAGATGAACCTTTGCTTTTATACTACGTTAAGAAATAGAATTAAGACAAAATCTTAAAAACATGGTGACAATAGATCAATGAAATGCTACAATATAAGAAGAAATAACTCAATATTTTATTGTTCTAACTACCACTAAAAATAAATTACACTACCTCTATTAGTAGAAGGTGTTTAAAATTTTATAATTTGAAGTGATAAAACTGAAGTAAATTCTATTCTAACTAACTCTACGCATGTACAGTTGCATGAGAAGATGGAGATATGGTCCACCAATTTCTTAAGAAATGTGTGGAACTAGTTTGTAACTATTACCTATTTTAATGGAATGAAAAACTACTACTATAGATGTGGACATCTACAATTTCCTAGAATAATCTAGACAATCTTAGTATTCCTAACAATATGTTTGAGGAAAGAACTCCATTTGTGTGGTTAATAATGTGATACCTTGAACAATTGGAAAGTAAGGTGGAGGAATTCTACAATTGATAGAACTAATGAGATAGGGTTGTTGATAATTTGGTGAATTAGATGTGTTAATGGTCATCATTTATGGAAACATATACTCAATATTTCATTTATGTATTCAGAGAAAAAATTATCTAAATATTAGACATTTTGCAGTAGCATAGTGAACAAATCTTATCAGTATGAATGATGTAGAGAGAGTTAGCTTATGTATAGTTGACCAAAGGATGGTGAAATTTTCATGATGACATGTAGTAGTGTGCATGTGTGTATGGCTAGTATGACACAAGTTATAGTAATTTTAACTATGCTAGTATTTAACAATACAGAACAAGGCATAGTAGAAAATAGAGTTGTATGGTGTTAGGAATTATTTTCGTTTCAAACTAATTACTAATTCATATTAAGCTAACTATGTGGATGTTTTATATAAAATCAAGTGTGTGAAGACATGGAAGCCAACTGAGCAATAATTTGTGAATGTGCAAGATATAAATAAAGATCTTATGTTGTGCAATGAATAGGTGTGATGCATAGATATTATGGAAGTTGTGTGATTAGATGTGACATGTGAACTATTGTGAGAATCATCTCCAACCCTTATGTGATGTGAAATGCAATGTAAGATTAGAGAAAGTGTGATTTACAATAACAAAGAAAGTATTGTATATCTATTTTGTAAAGGAACTAAATTGTATAATTACATGTTAGGGTAGTGGGCTCTTCTTGCATACATTGTAATTTATTTACCAACCTAAGATGGTTGTAGAAACTCCTAATAGGGTTGAGGATTCTAACAAGGCCTAGTCCTCTAACAATGACTCGACACACTATGTGTTTCAAGGCCTCTAACAAGGCAACTCCTAACAGGGTTATCAAAATCCTCTAACAATGTCATACTTAATAGTATGTTTTGTAACCTTTAATAGGGTTGGCTCTAATAGAACTCACTTTATAATAGTGAAAAATATTGTGACTAGTTGCAAGGTGGATTTTCCCAAACTAAGTTTGCACATTCAATCTTGGTGTCATCTCTGTTCATGTTATGTTTTTATGCTTTATATTTTTTTTAATTAAGTTACTAAAGTTTGAAATAGATTAATAATCATAAAATTTATGTTTTAATTGAGTATCAAAAATATTCTTTTGTTAACCAAGATGGATAGTATTGCATGATTAGTGAAAGTTTGTATTGTCATCTAGGGATAGAAAATTATTTTTGTGGTAATTGATTCACCCTTCCCCTCTTAGTTACACTCTTATATTTCTAGCAATTGGTATCATAGCATTTGGTCCTTATAGAAAAGGTTTCAAGGACCTAAGGTAAAGATCAAGATATCATATAGAAGGTTGATTCCTAAGCTTAATAGAGAAACATTTTAGCATGAAAGGAATTGATGAAAATGTATCTATCAAGCATTAATAATATTATTCTATTGTACTTGGAAAATAGATATGTGCCACCACCTAAACCTATGACTATGGAGTAGATGAAAGAGGAAAATGATCACAATATAGTGATGATTGATATAGATTTTTCTCTAAATGGTTATAAATGTGATGAGGTCAAATATTGTCCTACAACATTTAATATGTGGTAAAAGCTATAGAAATTCTATGGAGGTGATAAAAATTAACAAAGAGCCAAGACTAAAATCTTGGGAGGCAAGTTTGACCAAATGAAAATGAAAGGTCACAAAATTTTCCAATATTGTGAAATAATCAAAGAAAGTGTGAGTGCAATTAGAGCTACAAGAGGAGATATAACTAATGAGACACTAGCTAATAAGGTACTAATAAATTTTCTTCTTATTTATGCAATTCAAGAGATGAGATATAATCTCACAAATGATATAACATTAGATGCACTTCTAGGAAGATTGAATCCTTCTGAATTGGATAACTTTCATAACTATGCTCCTACCTCTAGCAACCTTGAATCTACATTCAAAGTCAAACTAACTCTTGGTAGAAAAGGAGGGAACTCAAAAGGAAAATAGGTTGAAAATGAAGAAAAAGAAGAATTAGATGAAGACACTGAAGTGATCGAAGCCCTTCTAACAAGATGTAAAATTCTATTTATTTGTTTCTCATGTGAAGAGGTTGGTCACATTGCTACAAGATGTTCAAACAAAGAAGCTAAGTTAGAGAAAAGAAATAATAAGTTAAAAGGCAAGAAAGACTTCAAAACCTACAAGGACTACAAAGAGAAAGCTAAGAAATCTTGTTGCATTGCTAAAAATTCTCATAGTGATAATGATGAAGAAGAAGTAATCAATATTTTTGTTAAGGATGAATCTCATAATGAGGAAAATGAAAACATGACACTTATTTCTCATGTTAGAAAATGTGTTATATGGATCATAAATAGTGGTTGTTTTCATCACATTGCTAGTGAAAAAATGAAGTTTGAACATTTAGAACACTATGATGGTAGAAGTGTTATATTTGGAAACAATGAACAATGTTATCATGTAAAAGGAAAAGGAATCATACTATAAATAGAAGGAATCAAATGTGAAAATTTCTACAAGGTTCAAGGTTAAAGACATAATATACTCAATGTAGCACAACTAAATAACATAGGATACAAGGTAGAATTCATGAATGTCAAAGCTAAACTATTGGATGGAAAAGGAAACCTCGTTGGGACTAGTAATTAAACAAAAGGTAATTTTTTTCACCTAGATCGTACTAAAATTACATATTTTCTAGCTCAAATTGAAAAAAATTGAATATGACATAAAAGGACTTGTCATGTTAAATTCGATAACCTAGTTACCATAAGAAAGAACAAAAAGTGAGATGCATACCTTATCCATAGAAACCTGAAATGGGCATGTATAAAAAATGTCAAATTGGGAAGATGAGTAAAAGAAGTCTTAGAAGTATGTCCTACAATTATGAAGAAGTTTTGGAACTAGTTCATATAGGTGTGGAAATCTAATGTGGAGACAAAAAATTCTTTCTATTTGTTGATGATTATTTTAGGATGACGAGAGTAATGCATTTGAAAGATCAATCTAATGCTTCTCAAAATTTCAAATGGTATTTGGTTAGATTAGAGGAAGAAATAAAGAAGAGCCTAAAATGCTTGAGATTATATAAATGACATGAATTCATCTTAAATGAATTCAATGTGTTTTGAAATGAAAGAGGAACCAAAAGACAAGTATCAACACCTAGAACTTTGGAGAAAAATGGTATAGTGGAAAGAAGGAACATATCCATCATGGAATGCACAAGAACACTAATGATTGAGAAGAATATTACACCAAAAAACTAGAAAGAAGCAATCAAGACAATAGTTCATGCAATCAATCAAGATTGACTAAAGAAAGGTACAAACAAAACACCATATGAATTATGGTATGGATACAAACCTAATGTTTGTTATCTTAGAGTATTTGGAATAAAATTTTATATCTTAAAATATGTAAGGAAATAAAAGTTAGATGCAAAATATGATGATGGTATATTCCTAGGATACTCCAATAAACGTAAGGCATCAAAGTTTTTGAATCTTGCTACTCATAAAGCCATAAAAATGAACATGTGAAGTTGATAAATTTGCATAAAGAAGTGAATAATAGAGCATCAAGGAACTATAGAAAGTTTTTCTACTATGAGGAGGAATTTGAGACTTTACCAAAATTGGTTGAAGTGAATCAATAATTGGGAGTACAACTTGAGTCACAGACAAAGGTACTCGAGTCATAAAGAGTTCAATTCAAGTTTTACCCAAAAGTAGTACATCCTAAGTTACATGTAGTATGCTACATGGGTCATTGCTAGCGAAACTTGAGTTATAGATAGATCAGTTGTAAGAGCTCAAGAAAAATAATGAAGACCTTGGAGAACCAAGTGAAAAAAGTTTAGAATAAATATAGAAAGATCCAAGACTTGCAAAAAAAATTAGAAGACATCATGCACCTGAAAAAATAATTGGATAGACAGAGGCATACTAACAAGGAATAAATCAAAAGGCACATGTTTTCTTAGTGAATTTGATTCTATATCTATAAAATATGCTTTAGAAAATAAAATTTGCATAGAGGCAATGAATGAAGAAATTCAGAAAATGGAAAAGAATCAAACTTTGTCTTTTGTTCCTAGACCTAAGAATAAGAATGTGATTGTACAAAATGGATGTTCAGAAATAATTTGAATAAGAAAGGAGAAGTAACAAGAAACAAGGAAAGACTTGTATGCAAAGGTCATGCTCAAGAAGAACGTATTGAGTATGGAAAAATATTTTCCCCTATTGCAAGACTTGAAGGAGTAAGAATATTTATATCATATGTAGCACAAAAGGGATTCAAATTATATTAAATGGATGTTAAATCATCTTTTTTGAATGCAGTCTTGGAAGAAGAAGTCTAATTAAATAGCCTAAAGGTTTCTTCGATTCAAGAAAAAGAGACATGGTATGTAAACTTCACAAAACATTATATGGATTCAAGCAAGATCCTAGTGCATAGTATGAAAGATTGCATGGATATATTGTATGAATTGGTTTTGAAAAGAGAAATGATAATAGTAATTTGAATATAAAGGAATGACCACAAGACAAGATATTTCTTGTTGAAATATTTGTAGATGATATCATATTTGGAGGACATGAGATTGTAATCACCTAAAAATGGTCATCTAGACTATTAGCCCCCTTTTCAATATTTTGGCTAAATTAATTTAATCATTTACCTAGACCAAATTGCTAATAATCAATTTATTTGATTATAACCTATAGTTTGACTATACTATCCTAAGTTCATTATTTGATTAAAAGAACATGTTCCCTTTTAATTAAATAAAAGACCCCATTCTTCTAAGCCACTTAAAGTGCACACATAAAGTCCTTTTTCTATTTTGCAATTAAAAGAAAAGGCTTTGTGACTTTTGTCTTATATGACAAGTCAACTTATATTATATTGGTTGAATTGTGTGTGCACATGGATCACTCCTCTTTTCAAATTCCACTGTTGATCATCCACCATCTTCATCTTGATCTCTACCTTCCGTACGACTTTAAAAGGGAGAGAGCTTTCCCCCTCAAAGCATCCATCTTTTGAGTATTGTTATGCTACAAGTTTTCTAACAGGTTTTTTTGGAGCTTTGTGGAGAACTTCTATTTCTTGTCTACATTCTCTCATACCATGGAATTTTAGCTTAGATTCATGTTACATGTTAGTTTAGCTTCTATTTTGCAATAATCTCTCACACAGCTTAATATTTGGATTGTAACACTTTCATACATATTTTAACATAGCTACACTTTGCATCTCATTGTAGTTTAATCTTCATTTTCATTGCATTCTTGAGGAACTCCGTGAGATATTTGCACTCTTGCTCTTGTCTCAAAGAACCTCTTGTTGCATGGTTTACTAGCAAGAAGAGTATTCCTAAGGCTCAACTAAGAGCCCTTGAACTTGAAATACACTCTCTTGCACTCCACGGATAGGGAGCTCTAAGCCGGCATCTAAGCATTCCAAACTCATGGAATCGTTTGGATAGAAGGGTTTAGAGTGGGACACTTTCGAGTGTATAGAGATGTTATGGAAGTCATTTTTTGTAGAAATGAGAAAAGAATATGAAATTTGTATGTTTGGAGAGATCAAAGAGTGATGATTAAAAGGAGGTAAATTGAACTATTTATAGGTTAATGACTGGAAAAATTTAGTATGCAGTACATAATAGATTTGATATTCCATTGGTAATTGGCATAGTTGTAAGGTTTTCTTCTAGTCCTAAAGAAAAACACATGATGGTAGTTAAAATAATTTTGAGGTGCCTAAAAGGGACTAAAGAATATGGTTTATAGTATAAGAAAAGATGAAATCTTAAGAGCCTTTACTGATGCAAATAGGGAAACAAGCATTGATGACAGAAAAAGTACCAATGGAGGAGAATTCTATCTTGGAAAGAAGTTAGTGTCTTGGAAAAGTAAGAAGTAGAATTGTATTTCTCAATCCATAATAGAGGTAGGGTATGTTGGTGTAGTAGTCAATTTTTCTAACATAATATTGATCAAGCAACTAATGTTAGGAATGAAGGAAGAAATCAAGGAAGTAGTGGTTATCTATTGTGATAGCACCAATGCAATCAATATATCCAAAAATTCTACGATGCCCACAAAGATAAAACACATTGCAGTCAAGTATCATTTCTTATGAAAATTTGTTTCAGACGAAGAGGTGATACTAGAATATATGAAAACCAAGGAGAAAATAGAAGATATATTTACTTATACTTCACCTAAGGATGTAGCTATGTATCTAAGAGGTAAATTATGGGTTATTCCCCTGTCTAATGCTCACTAAAGAAAAATATAGTGATGCATCAATCAAGTTCCACAAGAGATCTATCATGTTGATGTAGGCTGCCACACTTCAAGTGTGAAATGTAGAGAATATTGCCTATTAATCAATATAAGAGGTTCATAGTAACTTGAAAAGTTTTTATCCTTTGTCATTTGATGTCAAAGAGGGAGAGTTCAATAGTTTCGACAAGGGAGAGATGGAAGGGAGAATTGAAAGGAAGAGTAAGGAAGAGTTCAATGTCAAAATGAAAGAGGGAGAGTTTTGAATCTCAAAAGGAAGATATTGAGATGATGTAATATTAAAAAAAGAGGGAGAAAATGATAGAAGTTCACGACAGAGTATTGACAAGGAAAAAACAAAGACAAATCCAAGCAAAATCTCAAATGGAGTTGGTTTGAATAGTAATAAAAATTAAAATAAGGATATTATGTAATCACTCATACTTTTATCAGTGTATCTTGACATGTTCTATTTCCATCAATGCCAAAGATGGCTCTTGTTGGAAATAATTCTTAAATTATATGTTGTCATTGATGTTGAATAGATTTTAGTATTAACAAAGTAATGTAGAGTTTGTCATATTAACCTTGTATATCTCAGTACTAACCAAGAAATTGGTTAAAGAACTTTTAGTATTAACCAAGCAGTTCGTTAATGAAGGGTATCATTTTTGCAATATTAACTAAGTGGTCAGGCATCAAATGACTCACAATATTAACCAAGCGTTCAATCTTAGTATCGATGAAGTGATAAAAGAACAAAATTTACTAATTTTTAATTATTTGAGGCCAACTATCTAGATGTTTATTAATTATTTAGAAGGGTATTCAAGCCAACTTGTCCTATCTTATGATATAAAATAAACATCAAGCTGTGAGGATAAAATATATAGGTGGAATATGAAATAAAAGATGGACATGTGAGCAAAGTGAGAGTAGGAAAGTGTAAAATATAAGTTGCAAAGAATATTCTAATAAAGAAGGATCCAAAAACCAAGCCAAAATAGAGATATGATATGCGAAGATAGTTTCTTCATAAATCAAGTCAAATCGTTGTGACCTTCTAAGAATTTTAGTACTAAATAAATCTTGTAACAAAGTTGACTTAACAACCATATTATAAATCCTCTACCAAGGTGACATTTCAAGATTGAAGTGTTTGAAGACCTCTAGTAAGGCCACTCCTAGTAGGGTGATCTAAATCCTCTAACAAGTTCATACTTAATAGTATGTTTTTTAACCTTTAACAAGGTTGGCTCCTAATAGATCTCACTTTAGAAGAGTGAAAAATAATGTCACTAGTTACAAGATAATTTTTTCCAAATTGGGTTTCCATATTAAATCTTGGTGTCATTTTTGTTCATGTTATTCTATTATGCTTTGTATTTTGTAACTAAATAACTAAAGGTTAAAAGAAATTAACTATCATAAAATTTCTTTGCTAACCAAGTATGAAAAATATTATATTGTTAACTGAGATGGACAATATTGCATTATCAATGAAATTTTGTATTCATATCTAAGGGATGGGAGATTTTTTTTTGGTAACAGATCCATCCCTCCCCTCTCAATTACACTCTTACATTTCCAATAATAGATTCATCATGTTCATACTCATAAATGGAAAGGGATCTTGACAATATTTTAAGGCATCAAGTTCATAAAACTCCTATTTTTCTCACTCCATAATTAACAAGACCGAAAAGTGTATGAAGAAATGAATGAGATAATATCAACTTGAAACCTATCAAATCCAATCTTGATACCCTCATAGGAAATTGTGACCAAAGAATATGACCAACATATGAGCCTTATGATAGGACCACCTAGAGCTATTCTACACAATGTTTGGGCCTTTCGCAAATAGGCAATGTTATGCCTCCTGAGAAGGTTCAAGAAATTGAAACTTAATACCTAGGGATGACAAACCCCAAAAATACATATAGAGTTAGCCAAATACATCTTTGACAATTATTTTAGGAATCTTAGGTAGCCCAACTTTGGAAGGCCATAAATCTCAAATGGTTTCTCTGATCAGCTATTATAACCACTTTTCAGAAATTTCATCTTCTAATCAATAGGTTTAAAATGGTACAAGTGCCCTTTCATCTAGTTTTTAGACCTCATCCAAACACTCTAAGGCCTCCAAAATTGAGTCAAAAGATCTTTCTCCTAATTTTTTCATTGAAAAATCACAATAAGTTCTCTAATACTTAATCTAGAGAAATAATATTTTTATGGTAGGTTTACAACTCTAAAATAAACCTTCATGAAAAAAATGAGAACATTCCAAGATTGTATGACAAACTTATTGAAAATAGCAAGTTCCCAAAAATAACAACCCCTTGTCTACTAGTTCTTATTAAAATAGGAAAGACTGAAAAGAAAATATATTTGGATGATGCAAGATTGCTCTTACACCTAGGATGCTCCTACATCAGACACCTAGGATAATTTGAAAAGTGACTTCGTCACGTCTTAGGTGTTCAAAGGAAAAACTAGACTGTTAACCTCCTCCCTTGCTATCCATGATGAATCCTCTACTAGACTCCCTTTCCATTTGACTAGATATTCCTCATAAGTTCCATTCCTTGTATTTTTGCCAACACAACTTTCCATTATCTCCTCAATCTCCTTTGTAGCTGAACTATTTTCTAAAATACTCCACTACACTTCTACAACTTCATCTCCATCACCCCTTTCATAATACTCTGTCAAATCTGAAATATTAAATACTGATGAAATATTTAATTTATTAGGCAAGTCCAATTCATAAGAATTTCTAGAATCATGCCTTTCCACTATCTTGCATATTCTAAACTTCTTCATCCTCATCTTATTATATGTACCTATTGGAAAATGCTCCTTTGTCAAATGAATTGTGACTTCATCTCCAATCTGAAATTCTTTATACCTTTTTTTTACATTTACCTTAGCCTTGTACTGTGTATTCATCTTTATAATGTGCTTTCTTACCTCCTCATGGATGTTATTCAAATTCTCAACAAATTCTCATACTTCAACACTACTTATCTCTCCTTTATCCAACTACCACAATTCAAAAGCATTTCTAAGACTACTCTCATATACAATCTAGAATGGTGATTTACTAATATACTCTTGTTGATAGAATTATTATATGCTTTCAAATTTATAGATTTGATTTTGTGTAGATTTTTTACATCAATGTTTTAGATCATACTACATGATCCATCATCAGTATGCTAGATAGAAAAAAACATTAAAAAGTAGAATGCATATCCGCTGAGCTTTAAAGGGGGAGTAGACTAGAGGAGGGGGTAGGGGAGGAGATAAAGTTGATGTGACACAACCCCAAACAAAAATAAAAATAAAAATCAAACACATAAGCCAAGTGGGGGAAAGGAAAGTAGAAGTACATAAGCCAGAAAAACTAACAAATTAAGAAAGCTAGTGAGACCATATATAAGCAAACAGAAAGCAAAGAGGGAAAAAAGATTAATCAAAAGAATGAAGATAGCCCTCAAGAGAAAAATGATGAAATAAAAGAGTTAAAAATAAATAAATAAAGATGAAATGAGTAAGGACAAAGAAGCTAAAAAATATAATAATAATAACCAGTGAAAAAAGAAAACATAAATACATATGTGCTTATGTATATGTAAATTCTATTGTGATCTGGAGCCTAATCAAACATGGAGGTTTACTTGGCATGGTTTTCTTTTCATATTATTTCTATGAGGGTTTTGGGATAGCACCCCCAAGATGGGGTTAAGGGGTTGCACCCTAGGTGCACTCTCTATCGCAGTAAGTGTGGGGTCAAGGGCATCAGCTATTAGTTTTCCTAATGTATGTTTTATTCTATCCCTAATTTTTTAAGTGGAAAAAGCTTGTATAAAAGGCTTAGGTTAGGGAATTTCATAATGTAATAGTGATATTGTAGCTTCTTGCGATGGTATTGAGCTATAAGGGATTGCAGATTGTAATCACTAGATAATAATAATATTGGACTTTTTTTTGGTGGAAATAGCCCAGAGATTGGGTGAACCACATTAAATCTTGGTGTCTTGTGTTCTCTTATGTGTGATCTATTATTTTTTTGATATTGGTCATATTCGTATGTAAGTGTTACTTCTATCCTACATTAATTCTAAAAAATTATACCTATGGTAAACTCAGATCCCATCCTTTTGGTTTGTCTCCAAAAAGAAATCTCAACAAATTTCCAAAACTCCTATGCACAATTATGTTTTTCCATCAGTCTATGGATGATGTGATGAACCAAACTTAAAATCTATCTTCAACTTCTTCCACAATGTATGCCCAAAATATCCAATAAATTTGGTATCTTGATCTAAAACTATACTCTTTGCCAGACCATGTAGTCTCACCACTTCTTTGAAAAAGAAAAACTTTGCCACATGAATAAGATTGCTAGTCTTCTTCCATCGAATAAAATGTGTCATCTTTGAAAACTTGTCAACCACTACAAAAATTGAATCATGCCTACATTGCATCCTCAGTAATCAATGAATAAAATCCATGCTGACATCCTCCCATAGCTTTGCTAGTAAAAATAATGGGTGATACAACCTTATATTCTATTTCACCACTTTTTCCATTTGACATACTCTGCAACTCTACACAAAATTCTTCACATCTTGTTGTAACTATGGCTAGTACTAATTCTCAGAAACCAAATCTATGGTTTTATCTCTACCAAAATTTCTAGTCAATCCTCCACTATGCTTCTCCTTGATGATATCCTTTCTCATGGAACTAATAGGAATGTACAACTAGATTTCTTTGAACAACATACTATCTTAGATAATGAAATCTAACTAGTTTGTCTTGTCAAGTGTAAAAGGTTTTGTACAATCCTTCCATGCTTTACCAAAATTAGAATCATCTGGATACAAAGTACTGAGATTTTTGAACCCAACCACCTCAATCTATATTTTTGTTAGCAAAAGTTGTCTTTTACTAAGAGCATCTGCAACTCTATTAGACTTTTTGTTAGATTGTGGTGACTGATCAGGAAAGTACTGTACATACTTCATAAATTTTTTTTTGGGAAGTAGCTGACATGGTAGCCGACATATTATGGCCAACATATGGCCGACATGTTATAACCCTAAAGTGGTTTAATACTTGTATAAAAAGGGCTTAGGGTTGGGTATTTTTTATATGTGGTGATACAAAATTGGTTCTTGCGGCGGTATTGAGCTGTAAGGGATTACGAATTGTAATCAGGTTGTAATCACTGGATTGTAATAAGATCGGACTTGCTGTTTGGTGGACGTAGCCCAAAGATTGGGTGAACCACATTAAATCTTGGTGCCTTGTGTTAATATCTGTGTGTTCTATTATTTTTTGTTATTGGTTATATTTGCATGTAGTTTTTATTTCTGTCTATGGTTTATCCTAACAAGTGGTATCAGAGCATGGTTGTCTTTCAGTTATCCTCTGCAAGAAAGTCTCACGGTTAAGTGGGAGTCTCACAGTTGAGTGGGAGCGATGGCAGATGAGGGTAAGTTGAGGGTTGACAGGTTTAATGGGTAGAACTTCCAGTTATGGAATATGCAAATAGAAGACTATTTATATCAGAAGGATTTATGGAAGCCGTTGGAAGGAAAAGCCAAGAATCAGGGAACTATGTCAGAGGCTGAATGGGATCTTTTGGATAGAAAGGCACTCGGAAGCATTTGGTTATGCTTGGCACCATCGGTGGCATTTAATATTACAAAAGCAAAGATGACAGAAGATTTGATGAAAACCCTAGCGACACTGTATGAAAAGCCCTCCGCTTCAAATAAGGTATTTCTCATGAAGCATTTATTTAATATGAAAATGGCAGAAGGTGGATCTATTGCAGATCATTTAAATGAGTTTAATACTATTACTAGTCAATTATCTTCTGTGGGTATCAATTTTGATGAAGAAATTAGGGCTCTCTTGATTTTGTGTTCTTTGCCTGAAAGCTGGAATGGCTTGGTAATGGCGGTGAGTAATTCTGTTCCTGGATCTAGTACCCTAAAATATGATGATGTGATCGGTGTTATTTTAAATGAGGAAACTCGTAGAAAATCCTCAGGTGGATCTACATTAGGAAGTTCTTTAAATGCACAAAGCAGGGGCAGAACGACTGAAAGAGGAAGTAACTCTGGAAATCGTGGGAAATCAAGAGGAAAGTCAAAGGGGAGGAGGTCTCAATCGAGAGGACCAAATGATTGCTGGTACTATGGGAAACCAGGGCACAAAAAGAAAGATTGCTGGACTCGAAAGAAAAATGAAGGAGATAAATCAGATGGAGACAAAGAGGCAAATGTGGTAAGTAACAAATCTGAAGAGGATGCTTTGCTTTTGTCTTTAGAGAGTGTTGATGATTCATGGGTTTTAGATTCTGGTGCTTCTTTTCATGCTACACCTCATAGAGGTTATTTCATTGATTATGTCTAAGGGGATTTTGGGCTTGTTTATTTGGGGGATAATGAACCCTGTCAGATTGTTGGAAAGGGAAAAATTAAGATTAAGTTGCAGAATGGGAATCATTGGCTACTACATGAGGTAAGACATGTTCCAAAACTAAGTAGAAATTTAATTTCAGCAGGGCAACTCGATGATGAGGGTTGTGTAGTTACTTTTAATGATAAAAATTGGAAGGTTTCAAAAGGTTCCCTTGTAGTAGCAAAAGGTGTGAAAGTAGGCACCTTATATCTTTGTATAGGTCATATTGTTCCTTCTACTTTGATTGTTTCAAAGAAAAATGAATATTCAGGAACAATTACTGTAGTTGAGCAGGGAGAACAAATAGTTGCTGTAGATTCTGATACAGCGCTGTGGCACAATAGACTTGGGCACATGAGTGAGAAAGGTATGAAAGTACTTCATTCAAGGAAAGTTTTACCAGGTCTAAAATGTGTGAATATGGATTTCTGTGAAAGTTGTGTGTATGGAAAACAAAAGAGAGTGAGTTTTGTAAATACAGGGAAGGAAAACAAAAAGGAGAAATTAGAGCTTGTGCATACAGATGTATGGGGACCGGCTTAGGTATCTTGGTGGCTCTCATTATTATGTTACATTTATTGATGACGCAACTAGAAAAGTATGGGTTTATTTCCTTAGACAGAAATCTGATGTATTTCAAACTTTTAAGAAATGGAAATGCTTGGTTGAAAATGAGACTGGTAAGAAATTAAAATGTCTCAGATCTGATAATGGTGGTGAGTATTGCAGTCATGAATTTGAAGATTATTGCTCCACTAATGGTATTTGTAGACAAAAAACTATTCCAAGGACTCCACAAGAAAATGGAGTGGCTGAACGCATGAACAGGACTATAATGGAGCGCGCAAGGAGCATGAGGTTGCATGTTGGGTTGCCCTTACACATGTGGGCGGAGGCTATCAATACTACAGTATATTTGATTAATAGAGGTCCCTCTACTCCTTTGGGTTGTGGTATTCCAGAGGAAGCATGGACTGGTAAGAAGGTGAGTTATTCTTTTCTCAAGACCTTCGGTTGTGAAGCTTTTGCTCATATAGACTCTGAAAATAGAACCAAGCTAGAAGCTAAATCAATGAAATGTGTCTTTGTTGGATATGGCATTAATAAATTTGGCTATAGGCTTTGGGATTTTGAAAATCATAAAATTATAACAAGTTGGGATGTCATATTCAATGAAAAAGTGTTGTACAAAGATCTGTTGCAGCAACATGAGAAGAAAGAAGATGATTATGTAGTGTTGGATGATACTCCAAAAGCTGATGTTCCAGCCATTCCTCATGATGTGCAACAACTGCAACAAAAAATACCACACACACCAGTGAATGTTAGACGGTCAACAAGGCCAATTAGACCTCCACAAAGGTTTTCTCCCTCTTTGTATTCTATTTTACTTACTGATGCTGGTGAACCTGAAAGTTATGATGAAGCTGTGCAGATGGATACTAAGATTCAGTGGGAGTCTGCAATGAAAGATGAAATGGACTCTTTGCTAAAAAATAAGACATGGGATTTGTGCAAGTTGCCTATAGGTAAAAAGGCTTTACAGAATAAATGGGTTTACAGGTTGAAAGAAGAGGAAGGAGGTAAGAAGAGATTTAAGGCCAGGTTAGTTGTAAAAGGATTTGCACAGAAAAAGGGAATTGATTTTGATGAGATATTTTCTCCTGTTGTTAAAATCACTTCTATTCGTACTGTTTTAAGTCTTGTGGCTACTGAAGATTTGCATTTAGAGAAAATGGATGTTAAAATAGCCTTTCTTCATGGTGATTTGGATGAATAAATATATATGGCTCAGCCACAGGGTTTTGAGGTCAAAGGTAAGGAGAACTTAGTGTGCAAATTGAAGAAAAGTTTATATGGCTTGAAGCAAGCACCTCGGCAATGGTATCTGAAATTTGACAGTTTTATGCATGAGCATGGATATAATAGGTGTCATTTAGATTACTGTGTTTATTTTAAGAGGTTGGATGATGATAACTACATTATTTTATGTTTATATGTTGATGATATGCTTATAGCTGGGTCTAACATGGATCATATTAAGGGGCTGAAATGCCAATTAGCACATGCATTTTCTATGAAGGATTTGGGGGCAGCAAAACAAATCCTTGGTATGAAGATTTGCAGAGATAGGAAGAACAGAACATTGACGCTATCTCAAGCTGATTATGTTGAGAAGGTGTTGCAACATTTCTCTATGGAGAATGCTAAAGCTGTCAGCACACCTTTACCTGGTCATTTGAAATTGACTAAGGAGATGTGTCCCAAGACACAGGAAGAGGAGGATAAGATGTCCAAGGTACCCTATGCTTCAGCTGTAGGAAGTTTGATGTATGTTATGGTATGCACTAGGCCAGATATTGCACATGCAGTGGGAGTCGTTAGTAGGTATATGAGTCATCTAGGATTTGAGCATTGGAATGCTGTCAAGTGGATTCTCAGATATTTGAGAGGAACATCCAATAAGTGTTTACACTTTGGGGGCTCTACTATTGATTTACAGGGATATGTTGACTCAGATTTGGCTGGGGATATTGATACTAGGCGGAGTACTACAGGTTATGTCTTTACTGTTGGTGGGGCAGCCATGAGCTGGGTTTCTAGGCTACAGAAGATTAATGCTCTCTCCACTACAGAGGCAGAGTATGTTGCTGCTATAGAGGTAGCCAAAGAGATGATATAGCTTCAGTTCTTCTTGGAAGAATTGGGACATCCTCAGAAGGATAATTATTTGTTCACAGATAGTCAGAGTGCCATTCATCTTGCTAAGAATTCAGCTCTGCATTCTAAGACCAAACACATACAGTTGCGGTACCATTTCATTAGGTCAATTTTGGAGGATGGACAGTTAAAGCTGGAGAAGATACATACCAATGAAAATCCGGCAGATATGTTGACAAAGGTTGTAACAAGGGAGAAGCTGAACTCCTCTTCAGCTTCAGTTGGTCTTTTAGACTAAATGTGAATAAAAGAACAACAGAGTCCAGGGTGGTTTGATCCAGTGGGAGCCCCATGCAGTAGTTGTATTGCTACAGGATCAGTCTCCAAGTGGGAGATTGTTGTTTAGTGTGGAGCCTGATCAGTCCCCAAGTGGGAGATTGTTAGATTGTGGCGACTGATCAGGAAAGTACTATACATACTTCATAAATAGTGGGGTTCGGGGCTGACATATTATGGCCGACATAAGGCCGACATGTTATAACCCTAAAGTGGTTTAATACTTGTATAAAAAGGGCTTAGGGTTGGGTGTTTTTTATATGTGGTGATACGAAATTGGTTCTTGCGGCGGTATTGAGTTGTAAGGGATTACGGATTGTAATCAGGTTGTAATCATTGTATTGTAATAAGATCAGACTTGCTGTTTGGTGGACGTAGCCCAAGGATTGGGTGAACCATGTTAAATCTTGGTGCCTTGTGTTAATATCTGTGTGTTCTATTATTTTTTGTTATTGGTTATATTTGCATGTATTTTTTATTTCTGTCTGTGGTTTATCCTAACACTTTTCACTCCTGTGTTTTAAAAAAATGTATAACTCTATAAGAACTCAACCCACTTCAGATGCCTTTGGTTCAATTTTCCTTAACTATTCAAATATTGGAAAGGTTGATGATCAATATACAAAAAAAAAATTCTTAGGAATAATATTGTGTCTCCACTTCTTCAATGCTTCAATTAAAGCATAAAATTCTTGATCATTAAAAAAAAAAAAAAATTCTTTTTGCATCATTCAACTTCTCACTAAAATAATCAATAGGTCTACCTTCTTAGCTCAAAAAAGCTCCTATTGTAGTACAAATAGCATCATAGTCTACTTGAAACACCTTGTTAAAATCAAGAAGTACTAAAATAGTATGCTCATTAACTTTCTATTTCAATAGATTAAAACTCTTATCTATTCTTATAGTCTACTTAAATTATTTCCTATCCCCTCTCATTGTTTCAATCAGGGGTCCACAAATACTTCTAAAACTTCTTGTGAAATTTTTGTAAAAACTAGTCAATCCATGAAAATATCTTATCTTTGTCACACTTCTTGGAGTAGGCCATTCAAGGATAGCCTTCACTTTCTCCAAGTCCATTCTTAGACCTTCTACTAAGACTAAAAATCCCATTTACACCAACTCATTTACAAAACTACACTTCATCAAGTTTATCAACAACTTTTACTCCCTCAACTTATTAAACACCTTGCAAATATGAATCAAATGCTTCTCCAATTTTTCCTACTAAAGATGAAAATATCATCTAGGTAAACAATGACATAACTACCTAAAAACTCCTTTAGTACCTCATTCATAAGCTGCATGAAAGTTCTTGGTGCATTGGTTAGCCCAAAAGGCATGACTAACCACTCATACAATCCTTCTTTTGTATTGAAAGAAGTCTTCCACTCATAATCTTCTCTAACATGAATCTGATAATACCCACTCTTCATATCTATCTTTGTGAAATACTCGACTCTACTCAAATAGTCCATAATATCATCCATCCTTGGCAATGGAAATCTATACTTTATGATCTTGTTGATAGAATGAGAATCTATGCACATCCTCCATTTTTCATTCTTCTTTGGTGCTAATATGATTGGTACAACAAATGGACTCAAGCTCTCTCAAATTAACCCCTTTTACAACAACACATGACCTTGTCTATTCAACTCTTCACTTTTTGCTGGTATCATTTTGTGTGCTACCTTGTTTGGAAAACTAGCTTCTAGAACAAAATTCACCTAATGACTGATCTTCCTCATTGGGGGCAATCCATTAGGTACATTATCTAATACAATATCAAAAAACTCTCCCAACATATCTGCAACTTTTGCAGGTACCTCCTCTACTTCTTGTTTACTATCTTTTGGAATTATAGAAAAGCACATATTCTAACACTTTATAACTTTGATAAATTCTTTTCCACTAAAAAAAAATATATTGGCAACACTACATACCTCTTCTTCTTTATCCTTCAATGGCTTCAACTTATGCTTCACTCCATCCTTGGCAAAAGTGTAGGTATTTTCTCACCCATTGTGTACAACATATCTATTAAACTGTCATGACTTGTCCAACAACATATGACATATGTCCATAGCTATGATATCACTATTAATAAAATATCTTTTACTTTCTTTCAACTCTTAGATTCCATACTCTTCATTCCTTTCTAATAGCAATTTCATTACATTCAATATAATTTGTGAACCCTTATAAAATATGAAGGAACCTATGTTTAATGTCAAGATTTATGATTTTAAGAGCCTATACCTATACATAAATAATAAAAAAAATTGTTTTTTTTTTAAGTTTAAAAATGATGTTCCTATTATCTTTTTGCATCCTTTTATTATTTTTCCTAATGATACAATTGAATATACATTTATGGTAGATAATCATAGAGATATGGTTATGATTCTTTATTTCTTAGTCACATTGACTAACACCATACATCACCATCATATAGGTGTGTTGAAGAAATGAAGACAACTCTCATTAGGTGGTTGATCTTTATACAAGCAAGGTATTTCCTCATGTCCATGCACAATTGTGGACCTTAACCTTTTCTCTCTCTTTTAACTTTTATGCATGTACTTTCCCTTACATCTTTTTTATGGCGCTAGTGCATGACATATGTACCAATCATCATTTATCTTTCTCTCTATTTTGCATCAAAAGAAATTTTAAATGAATTTTATATATGAATTTTATATATGAATTTTGTGTGTGTGTGTGTGTGTGTGTGTGTGTGTGTGTGTGTGTGTGCGTGCGTGCATGTGTGTGTGTAAAATTAATTTTCCTTTTGATTAGCATTTGATTTCCTTTTAGTACTTCACCTTTATTGTTCTTTAAAATAAGAAAAGATAGCCATACTAAATGTTTAACAGTGTACCTTATTACCTTTAATAAGTTATGTATAAGATCATCTAAAGCTCTATCTATTGGTGCTGGAAGAAAATAGGTAGGACTACTAGAAACAAACTTTATAATAACTATGGTTTTCATATATATTATGTTCCTTATTACTTTCAAATTTGACTTTAGTCAAAAATAGTTTTTTTTTTTCCTCCCCTAGTCATTCACTAATGGCTTTGTTTGATGGTTTAGTAAAAATATTAAATTAGAAAGAAAAAAAATTTAAAAAAATTGTAGGAACAAATTATTTGTGTGCCCTTCTTACTAGTTTTCTTATAAAATATTGATAGATATAGATTAAGTTAGATAAATCTAAAGGAACATATGTCTAAATTATAGTTATTACCACTTTAGAATTGCAGGAAATTGAATTTTAAAAAAAAATTGATGTTAAACACATATCCTCAAAGAATTATGTTGTTATCATTTTTGAAAAAACAAATCATACTTATTCAACTGACAATTGCTCCTAAAAATGGTTATAATATTTATTTTTAAATCTTTCTCTAAATAATATTCAGAGACCAAAATAAAATACTAAAATACAATAATTTACATCTTACTTAAATTCGTATTACTTTTGACCTAACAAGTGTTAGAAAGTGAAATTTTTTAAAATGTTGATCTTAGTGTTAAAGTTTGTCAAAAAGGACACTCGATTGTGGGACCTCCTTGTCAATTTAATTATTCATCTTGGGGTTATTTTTTCTACAATAGTATTGTTTAAATACTATAAATGTACCCTATGAAAAAATCATGATTTTCATAGTTCATGAGTGTACCAAGAAGGTCCCAAAGTATTCAAACTAGATGATATTTTGATTAGATATATTCTTCATTTATATTATCATGCTATTTTTCAACTTATCTTCAATAGAAATTACCTATTAAAGAGAATATTAAACCCTCAAGTGTGTTTCTGGTGAATATGTCATAAGTCATTAAGTGTTATCATCTCTTAAATACAAATAGAGATCCATATAGATTACATTGGTGTAATTGTCAACATGAGTGCAGCTAAGAACATCTTCCAACTCCATCCTACATCCTATAGTTAGGTATTTAGGAAATAGGAAGTCTTCCTTCTCAACTAAATGATAAGACTTTTATCTTTTAAAATTTTTGAGAATAGATGTGAAGTTCAAGTAGGAAGATGTTTTTTAAACATTCTTTGATTGAATAAAGAATTATTCATCAAGCATTCCTATTTTAATGTTGGCTATGCTAGACTAGCCAGAAATAAAAATTACATGAAAATATAAACAATACTAGAAAATAATAAATCATTCAGAAAAGAATACAAGACACCAAGATTTAATGTGATTCACCCAATCCCTAGGCATCAACCAAATATAAAGTCCAATACTATTATAATCTTGTGATTACAAACTAATTACATTTAGTAATCCCTTACTCAATACCACCAAAAGAAGAATTTTTCACATCACACCTTATGAATATCCCTAACCCTAATCCCTTCTATACAAGTATTTTTCCACTTTAGGATCAAAACTAACAATCTCCCACTTGGAGACTAATTAGGATCAACACTAGACAACAATCTCCCACTTTGAGACTAATCCTTTAGCAATGTCACTACTCCATGAGGCTCCTACTTAATCAAACCACGCTGGACTCTATTGTTCTTTTATTCTATTCAGTCTAGAAAACCATTCAAAGATGAAGAGGAGTTCAACTTCTCCCTTGTCACTACCTTTGTAATAATATCTGTTGGATTGTAATCTATATGTATCATCCAAAACTGACCAAATGAAATGGTACCACAACTATATATGGATTTTTTTAATGCAGATTGGAATTCTTCACAAGATAAATGACACTCTAACTATTTGTAAACAAATAATTATTCTTCTTAGGGTGTTCCAATTATTCCAAGAAGAATTGAAGCCATATCATCTCCTTTTTTGCCTCTATAGTAGCAACATAATCTACTTCTGTAGTTGTTAAAGTGTTGGGTATGTGCAGGATCATGGTCAAACGAACTATGGTCTTAAGTGGTAGTGAAAAACCAACAAACTAGGGTTATGTAAACTTGACACATAATTTTAAGGTGGGTCTATACTTTATATCAAAAAGTTGGAAAAAAATAATCTGTCGAAAAGTGAATCTAGTTTCTAAACTACTAGGCCTTATTTGGAGAAAAAAATATTTGATGGGTCAAAAGTTTAAATTTTAATAGAGTACTACAAAAAATTTATGATAAAAATAAAAAGTAGGTGTATGTCTGACCACCTGTATGTATGTATGTATGTATGTATGTATATCTATATGTATGTATATGTACATATATATATAGACACATATACATATATATATATATGTATATATATACATATATATGTATATGTGTCTATATATATATATATATATGTACATATACATACATATGTATATGTGTCTATATATATATATATATATATATATATATATATATATATATATACATATACATACATATATATATGTACATATACATACATATATATATATACACACACATATACATACATATATAAGCATACATACATACATACATACATACATGCATACATATAAAGTAAACACATGCCCAGATGTGACCCATATTTTTGGGTATTTTTATTTCAAATAAATAATTAAATATGAATTTTCTACTATAACTTTTTCAGAATAAAAAAATCCCATGCCTAACCACCTTAACTAATTGAAAACTTTAAAAAATTAATTTTATTTTCCCTATATTAGGTGAAGGATAAAATGTGATGCAACTTTTGGATTTCAAAAATGTTACACCATTTGAAAGTTGTAGCTATTTTCAATTAGTATGTCAATCAGCACTTTACAATCATCATTATTAAAAACTAACTAGTAAATACTTAGTGAACTTAGAATTTGATAGCAATTATATCAATAGAATTTTGAAAGTGTTATAAAAACACTCTTTTCATTTCATTGAATTTCGATGAAAATAATATTGTCAAATGGCTACTTGAAGTCTGAATTTTAGTGAAACCTTTCTCAAACACATTTTTTGAGTTGACCAAATAGGTTTAAATACCAAGCCTAATTGGGTACCCAAAAAGTGGCGGTCAAAATTCTTTCAAACATTCATAGCCTACCTCAAATTTTTGAGGGAAACCACCAAAATTTTGGAGGGAAACAAAAATTTGGGAAGTGTGAGAATTATTATTATTAACTATTATTATTATATATATTAATATATATGATTATTATTAATAAATATAATATAGTAATATAGATATTATTATGATTATTATTATTATATTAAAATGTACAGTATTATATTATTATTAAATATATAATATTATGAAGAAATGCATTAAAAGGGGTCCTAAGATAACTTGTGACCCCTTTTGATGCATTCAAACCAACCAAATGTGTTCCTAGGGATCCTAGTGCCCTAAGGGGTAAATGTTGTCAACCAATGTGTCGAAACCTATGACTTGTTTCGATGCATTTGAAGCAACCAAATAGACCCTAGGGGACCTAGGGACATATGTTGTCAAGAAATGCATTAAAAGGGGTCATAGGTTAATATATGACCCCTTTTGACATCCCTAGTGATCCTAGGCATATTTTTTTCTTGAAATGTGTCAAAAAGAGTCATAGGTTATCATATGACCCATTTCGACGCATTACAAACAATCAACTAGGTCCCTAGGGCACCTAGGGCCCCAAGGGACATATGTTGTGATGAAATACATTAAAAGGGGTCATAAGTTAACCTATGACCCAATTCTACACATTCAAACCAACCAAATGATTCCCTAGGAGTCCTAGGGCACCTAGTCATAAAATGTGTTTAAAGGGGTCATAGGTTAACCTATGATCCCTTTTGATGTCTCCAGGAGTCCTAGGGCCCCTAGTGACATAAGGTGTCATGAAATGCATTAAAAGGGGTCATAGGATACCCCTTTCAATGCATTTGAAACAATAAAATAAGTCTCTAGGGGTCTGAGGGCCCCTAGGGACATATGTTGTCATCAAATGTGTCAAAAGGGGTTGTAGGATATCATGACCAATTTTGATGCATTTGAAACAACCAAATAGGTCCCTAGGGGTCCTATAGCCCCTAGCAAAATATTTTGTCATGAAATGCATTGAAAGGGTTCATAGGTTCACCTATGACCTATTTTGATGCATTCAAACCAACCAAATAGGTACCTAGGGGTCCTAGAGCCCCTAGAGACATATGTTGTTATGAAATGCATCGAAAGAGGTCATAGATTAACCTATAACCCCTTTCAATGCATCTAAAGGTCTTAGGGCCCCTAGGAACATATGTTGTCATGAAATGCATCTAAAGGGTTCATAGGTTATCATATGATACTTTTCGACACATTTCAAACAACCAAATAGGTCCCTAGGGGACCTAGGGCTCCAAGGGACATATGGTGTCATTAAATGCATTGAAAGGGGTCATAAGTTGACCTATGACCCATTTCAATGCATTCAAACCAAATAAATGAGTCCCTAGGGGTCTTAGGCCCCTAGGGACATATGTTGTTATGAAATGAATCAAAAGAGGTCATAGGTTAACCTTTGACCCCTTTCAATGTACCTAGGGGTCCTAGGGCCCCTACAGACATATGTTGTCTTGAAATGCATCAAAAGGGTTACAGGTTATCGTATGACCCCTTTTGACACATTGTAAACAACCAAATAGGTCCCTAGGGGAGCTAGGGCCCCAAGGAACATATGTTGCCATGAAATGCATTGAAAGGGGTCATAGGTTGACCCATGACCTATTTCTACACATTAAAACCAAACAAATGGGTCCCTAAGGGTCCTAGGGCCCTTAGGGACATTTGTTGTCATGAAATACATCGAAAGGGGTCATATGTTAACCTATGACCCCTTTTGATGTCCCTAGTAGTTCTACTGTGCCTAGGGACATATGTTGTCATGAAATGCATCAAAAAGGGTCATAGGTTATCATATGACCCCTTTTGATGCATTGAAACCAATCAAATAGGTCCCTAGGGGTCTAAGGGTTACATATTTTGTCATCAAATGAATTGAAATAGGTTATAGGTTATCGTATGAACCCTTTGAATGCATTTGAAACATGCAAATAGGTCGCTATGGGTCGTAAAGCCCCTAGCGACATAAGTTGTCATGAAATGTCTTGAAAAGGGTCTTAGGTTAACCTATGACCCCTTTTGATGCATTGGAACCAACCAAATAGATTCCTAGTGGACCTATGACATCTAAGGACATATATTCTCATGAATTCCATCGAAAGGGGTGATAAGTTAACCTATGACCTCTTTTGACATCCCTAGGTGTCCTAGGATCCCTAGAGACATATGTTGTCATAGAATGTATCAAAAGGGGTCATAGGTTATCGTATGACCCCTTTTAATGCATTAGAAATAACTAAATAGGTCCCTAGGCACCTTAAGACCCCTAGGGATGTATGTTGTCATAAATTGTGTAGAAAGGGGTCATAGGTTAAGCTAGGATCTATTTTGATGTGTTCAATGCAACCAAATGGGTCTATAGGAGTCCTACGGCCCATAGTGACATATATTGTAATAAAATTATTCAAAAAAGGTCAAGTCTATGAGCCTTTTTTATGCCCTTAAGGGTATTAGGGCCCCTAGGAACATATCTTGTATAAATATGCATTGAAAGGGGTCATAGGTTAGTGTATGACATCTTTCAATGTATTTGAACCAACTGAATAGGTCCCTAGGGGTCCTAGCGCCCCTAAGCACATATGTTGTTATGAAATGTATCGAAAGGGGTCATCGGTTAACCCATGACCCCTTTCTACTCACTCAAAGAAACCAAATAGGACCCTAATGACCCTAGGGCGCCTAGGAATCCTAGGGTCCCTAGGGACATATGTTGTCATGAAATTCATTGAAAGGGTCATAAGCTATCATATGACCCCTTTCGACACATTCAAAATAACCAAATAGGTCCCTAGGGGTCCTAGGGCCCCTAGGAACATATGTTGTCAAAAAAATCATTGAAAGTGGTTATAGGTTAACCTATGACCCCTTACAAAGAATTTGAACTAACCAAATAGGTCATTAGGGATCCTAGGGCCTCTAGGGACATATGTTGTCATGAAATGCATTGACAAGGGTCATAGGTTAACCTATGACCCCTTTCAACGCATTCAAACAAACCAAATGGTTCCCTAGGGGTCCTAGGGCCCATAGGGACATATTTTTTCATGCAATGCACCAAACCTATGACCCCTTTCAACACATTCCAACAAACCAAATAGGTCTCTAGGGGTGCTATGGACACTGGGAATATATGTTGTCATTGAATGCATCGAAAGGTGTCATAAGTTATCATATGACCCCTTTCAAAGCATTCGAACCAACCAAACAGGTCCCTAGGGGTTATAGTATCCCTAAGGACATATGTTGTCATGAAATGCATTGAAAGAGGTCATAGGTTAACCTATGATCTATTTAGGTGCATTCAAACCAACCAAATAGATCCCTAGTAGTCCTAGGGGTCCTAAAGACATATGTTGTCATGAAATGCTTCAAAAGGGGTCATAGGTTATCCTAGACCCCTTTCGACACATTCAAACAAAACAAATAGGTCCCTAGGGCCCAATAAGAAAATATATTGTCATGAAATGTTTTAAAAGGGATCATAGGTTAACCTATGATCCCCCTTGACATCCTTAAGGGTCCTAGGTCCCCTAGGGACATATGCTATCATGAAATGCATCAAAAGGGGTCATAGGTTATTGTATGACCCATTTTGATACATTGGAAACAACCAAAATGGTACCTATACATCCTAATGCCCCTAGGGACATATGTTTTCATGAAATCCATTGAAAACCTATGACCCATTTTAATGCATTTGAACAAAAAACAATGGGTTCTTAGGGGTCCTAGGGCCCTTAGGAATATATGTCATAATGAAATGCATTGAAAGGCATAATAGATTAACCTATGACCCCTTTCAATGTGCCTTGGAGTCCTAGGGCCCCTGGGGACATATGTTTTCATGAAATGCATCAAAATGGGTCATAGATTATTGTATGACCCCATTCAATGCATTTGAACTAACCAAATAGGTCCCTAGGAGTCCTAGGGTGGCTAGGAACATATTTTGTCATGAAATGCATTGAAAGGTGTCATAGGTTAACATATGACCCCTTTGTACTCATTCAAACCTACCTAATAGGTCCCTAGGTGTCCTAGGGTCTCTAGGGACATTAGTTTTCATGAAATGCATAAAAAGGGGTCATAAGTTATTGTACCACCCATTTCAACACATTAAAAACAACCAAATAAGTCCCTAGGGGTTCCTAGGGTCCCTACAAACATATGTTGTCATGAAATGCATCAAAAATAGTCATAGGTTAACCTATGACCCCTTTCAATGCATTTGAACCAACCAAATAGGTCATTATTTTTCCTAGGACCCCTAGGGACATAAGTTGTCATGAAATACATTGAAAGGGGTCCTAAATTATCATACCACTACTTTGACACATTCAAAACAACCAAATAGGTCCCTAGGGGTTCTACTACCCCTAGGGATATATGTTGTCATGAAATGTGTCAAAAGAGATCATATGCTAACTTGTGACCCCTTTGAACACATTCAAACAAACTAAATAGGTTTCTAAGGATCCTATGGCCCCTAGAGACATATTTTATCATGAAATGCTTTAAAAGGAGTCATAGGTTATCCCATGACCCCTTTTGATGCATTCAAATAAACTAAATAGGGCCTTAGGGGTCCTATGGACACAAGGGGCATGTCATGAAATGTGTTGAAAGGTGTTATAGGTTATCATATGAGCCCTTTCAATATATTCAAACCAACTGAATAGGACACTAGGGACCATAGTACCCATTGAGACATATGTTGTCATGAAATGTGATGAAAGGGATCATAGATTAACCTATGACCCCTTTGGATGCATTTGAACTAACCAAATAGTTCCTTAGGGGTCCTAAGGACTCTAAGAACATATGTTGTAATGAAATATGTTGAAATGGATCCTAGGTTATTTTATGGCCACTTTTGATGCATTCAAAACAACCAAATAGGTACCTGAGTGTTTTAGGGCCCCTAGGGACGTATGTTGACATGAAATGCATCAAAAGAGGTCATACGTTAATCTATGACCTCTTCTGATGCATTCAAACTAACCAAATAGGTCCCTAGGGGTCTTAGGCCCCATAAGGACATATGTTGTCGTGAAATGCATCGAATGGGGTCATAGGTTAACCTATGAACCTTTTTGATATCTTTGAACAAACCAAATAGGTCCCTAGAGATCCTAGAGCCACTAGTGGCATATGTTGTCATGAAAACCATTAAAAGGGGTCATAAGTTATCGTATGATCCCTTTCAATGCATTCGAAACAACCAAAAAGGTCCCTAGTGGTTGCAGGGACCCTAGGGACATATGTTGTCATGAAATGCATCAAAATGAGTCATAGATAAAACTATAACACCTTTTGATGCATTTCATGAGCTAAATATGTCCCTAGGAGTCCTAGGGCCCCTAGGGATATATGTTGTCATGAAATGCATTGAAAGTGGTCATACGTAACCTATGACCCCTTTCGACACATTCAAACAAACCAAATAGTCACTTAGGGGACCTAGGGCCCATAAGGACATATGTTGTCATGAAATGCATCGAAATGAGTCATAGATTAACCTATGACCCCTTTCGACGCATTCAAACTAACCAAATGGGTCCCTAGAGGTCCTAGTGCCCTTAGAGACATATGTTTTTGTGAAATGCTTAGAAAGTGGTCAAAGTAATTGATGCATTTGAAAGAACCAAATGGATCCCTAGGGGTCCTATGGCCCATACGGACATAAGTTGTCATAAAATGCACCAAAAAGGGTCATAGTTTAACCTATGACCCCTGTCTACTTATTCAAACAATCTAAATAGTTTCCTAGGGGTCCTAGGGCCCCTAGGGATGTATATTGTCATAAAATTTGTCAAAAGGGGTCATAAGTCATCATATGACCCCTTTTGACATAGTACAAATAACCAAATAGATACCTATAGATCCTAGGGCCCTTAGGGAGATATGTTTCTATAAAATGCATCAAAAAAGGTCAAAGGTTAACCTACTACCCCTTTCGATGGATTCAAACCAACCAAATAGGTTCGTAGGGGTCCTAGTGCCCTTAGGGACATATGATGTCTTGACATATATTGAAAGGGGTCATAGGTTATTGTATGACTACTTTTGACACATTCAAAATGATCAAATAGGTCCTTAGGGGTCCTAGGGCCACTAGGGACATAAGTTGTCATAAAATGAGTTGAAAAGGGTCAAAGGTTAACCTATGACCCCTTTCAATGCATTCCAAGCAATCAAATAGGTCCCTAGGGGTCCTAGGGCCCCTAGGCACATATGTTGTCAAGAAATGCATTGAAAGGGGTCATAGGTTATTGTATGACCCTTTTCAATGTGTTCAAAACAACCAAATAGATCCCTAGGGGTCTTGGGGCTCCTAGGGACATATGTTGTCATGAAATGTGTCAAAAGGGGTCATAGGTTAACTTATGACCCCTTTCGATGCATTTGAACCAACCAAGGGCCCCTAGAGACATATGTTGTCATGAAATACCTCGAAATAGGTCATAATTTTTGACACTTTTGAAAGAACCAAATGAGTCCCTACGGGTCCTGGGGCCCATAGGGACATAAGTTATCATGAACTGCATTTAAAGGGTTCATAGGTTAACCTATGACCCTTTCTACTTATTCAAACCAACTAAATAGGTTTCTAGGGGTCCTAAGGCCCCTAAGGACATATGTTGTCATGAAATGTGTTGAAAGGGGTCATAAGTTATCATATGACCCATTTTGACACATTCAAAACAACTAAATAGATCACTAGGGGTCTCGAGGCCCTTGGGGACATATGTTGTCATGAAATGTGTCGAAAGGTGTCATAGTTTAACCTATTACCCCTTTCAACAAATTCAAACCAACCAAATAGGTCACTAAGGGTCCTAGGGCCCCTAGTAACATATGTTATCATGAAATGTATCGAAAGGGGTCATAGGCTATCGTATGACCCCTTTCGATAAATTCAAAACAACCAAATAGGTCCCTATGAGTTCTAGGGCCACTAAGGACATATGTTGTTATGAAATGCATAAAAAGGGGTGATGGGTTAACTAATGACACCTTTCTAATTATTCAAAAAAACCAAATATATTTTTAGGGGTCTTAGGGCCCCTAGGGATGTATGTTGTCATAAAATATGTCAAAAGGGGTCATAAGTTATTGTATGACCCCTTTCGACACATTCAAAACAACCAAATAGATCTCTAGGGGTCCTAGGATAGGTAGGGAGACATGTTATCATGAAATGTATCAAAAGGGATCATAGGTTAACTTATGACCCATTTCGACACATTTGAACCAACCAAATAAGTCCCTAGGGGTCCTAGGGCCTCTAGGGACATATGTCATGAAATGCATCGAAAGGGATCATAGTTTTTCGTACGACTCCTTCTGACACATTTGAAACAACCAAATAGGTCCCTAGGGGTCCTAGGGCCCATAGGCACATATTTTGTCTAGAAATGAATTTAAAAAAATCATAGGTTAACCTATGATCCCTTTAGATGCATTCGAACAAACCAAATAGGTCCCTAGGTGTTCAAGGGCCCCTAGGGACATATTTTGTCATGAAATACATCAAAAAGAGTCATAGGTTAACCTATGACCCCTTTTGACACATTCAAACCAACCAAATAGGTCTCTATAGGTCCTAAGTACACTAGGAACATATGGTGTTATGAAATGCATCGAAAGGTATCATAGGTTATCGTATGGCCCCTTTCGATGCATTCAAACCAACCAAATGGGTCCCTCAAGGTCCTAAGGCCCCTAGGGACATATATTGTCATGAAATGTGTCAAACCTATGACCTCTTTCAATGCATTCAAACTAACTAAATAGGTCCCTATGCATCCTAGGGACCATAGGAAAATATGTTATCCTGTAATGTGTCTAAAGGGGTCATAGGTTATTGTATGACCCTTTTCTACACATTTGAATGAACCAAATAGGTACTTATGGTTCCTAGGGCCCAATATGGAAATATTTTATCATGAAATATGTTGAAAGGGATCATAAATTAATCTATGACCCCTTTTGACCCTTTCGAATGAACCAAATAGGTCCTAAGGGTCTTATGGCCCATAAGGACATATGTTGTCATGAAATGCATAGAAAGAGGTGATAGGTTAATCTATGACCCCTATCGATGTATTTGAATAAACCAAATAGGTCCTTAGGGGTCTTAGGGACCCTAGGGAGATATGTTTTCATGACATATGTTGAAAGGGGTCATAAGTTAATCTATGACCCCTTTCGGTGCATTTGAACCAATCAAATAGGTCCTTAAGGATACTAGGGTGCCTAGGGACATATCTTGTCATGAAATAGATTGAAAAGGGTCATAGGTTATCGTATGACCCCTTTTGACATATTCAAAACAACCAAATAGGTCCCTATGGGTCCTAAGGCCTGTAGGGATAGATTCTAGCATGAATGCAATGAAAGGGGTCATAGGTTAACCATTGTCCCTAGCATCAAATGAACCAAATAGATCCCTAGGACCCCATTGCCCCTAAGGACATATGTTGTCATGAAATGCATTGGATGGGGTCATAGGTTAATCTATGAGACCTTTTGATGCATTCAAACCAACAAAATAGGTCCTAGGAGGACCCCTAGGGACATACATTGTCATGAAATGCATCAAAAGGGGTCATAGGTTAACCTATGACCCCTTTCAACATATTTTAACCAACCAAATAGGTCCTTAGGGATCCTAGGGCCCCTAAGGACATAAGTTCTCATGAAATGTATCGAAAGGGGTCATAGGTTGTCATATGATCCCTTTCAATGCATTCGAAATAACAAAATTGGTCCCTAAGGGTCATAGGGCCCCTACAGACATTTTTGCCATGAAATGCATTGAAATTAGTCATAGGTTAACCTATCACTCCTTTTGATGCATTTCATGAACCAAATAGGTCGTTAGGGGTATAGGGCCCCTAGGGACGTATGTTCTCATGAGATGCATCGAAAGGGGTCATAGGTTAACCTATGAGCCCTTTCGATGTCCCTAGGAGTCCTAGGGACCCTAGGGACATCTGTTGTCATAAAATGTCTCAAAAGGGGTCATAGGTTATCATATGACCCCTTTTAACACATTCAAAATAATCAAATAGGTTCCTAGGGGGACATATTTTGTCATCAAATGCACTGAAAGGGGTCATAGGTTATTGTATGACCTTTTCAATGCATTTGAACTAACCAAATATATCCCTAGGGATCCTAGGGCCCCCTAGTGACATATGTTGTCATGAAATTTATCGAAAAGGCTCATAGGTTATCATATGGCCCCTTTCGATGCATTTAAAATACCAAAATAGGTCCCTAGGGGTCTTAGGGCACGTAGGGACATATGTTGTCATGAAATGCATTGAATTCTTCAATACATTTGAAATAACCAAATAGGTCCCTAAGGGTCCTAGGGCCCCTAGGGACATATGTTATCATGAAATGCATTGAAAGTGCTCATAGGTTAACCTATGACCCCTTTCAATGCATTTGAACAAACTTAGTAGGTCCCTAGGGGTCCTAGGGCCCCTTGGGACATATGTTGTCATGAAATGCATTGAAAGGGGTCATAGGTTACTTTTGACACATTCAAACCAACCCAATTGGTCCCCTAGGGGTCCTAGGGCCCCTAGAGATATATGTCATCATGAAATGCCTTAAAAGTGGTCATAGCTCATAGGACCCCTTTGGAATCCATTTTGGAACCTTTCTCCATAATTTTTTAGGGCCAATGCACAACAACACATGGTGTACTTTTGTGTCTTTTCGATTGAATTTGGAGATAAATAGTGAAATATTTGGATCTTTATCTCGTGCATTTAAATATCAATTTTCTCTAAGGCACCATAAATTGGTAGGTGATTGGGTTTTTCTAGACAAGGTTTGGGATTTGAACATTAAATTTTGCTCGATGAAGTAGCTTTGCAGCTCTGTCCTTTTGAAAATTTTCTTCACTCTAAGTCGATCTACAAATGTAATAAAATACTTTTTTCTTTTCATAGAAATATATCCTAATTTTTTGTATGTTTATTTAACTTAATTTGTAACACAAAAATGGTCTCTCCAATAATATATTTCTTGGTTAAATTATTATTTGATTATTATTTATCTTAAATAGTTTCATTTAAATTGAAAAATATATTATTATTTTATTTTATTTATTGAATAGATATTATTAGTTTTTAGTTAAATTTTTTTAAAAAATATTTTAAATGGTTTGATTCAAATTTAAAAATATATAATTATTTTATTTGAATTATGTTGTGATAAATCTTTTAATCGAAAAAGTCAAATGTACAAACTTTTCTTGTTGAATTTTAGTTCTAATAATTTATTTGCAAAGATTTTGTTTTCTTCAAAATTTAAAATTAAATATATTTTTTATGATTTTTATCAATGAGTCTTAAATAATAACATTTCTTTCACCTAAAGATTACTACATTGTTTTCTTTTGGAATGTACATTTTTCTCAAATAAAGTATTAAGAACTCATTTATCCAACTAAGTCAAGCCAACCAATTCAAGATTTTCCTATTTGTTGAACCTTCCTCTTGGCTTTGTTTAATAGTTTTTTAGTCACTCAGAAACTATCTTATTCATTTGAATTGTTTTATGCTTGCTTCCACCAACTTCTGCACAATGCTCATAGTTCATTGGTCGTCTCACTTCACCACTCCACCATCTCTTTCACATATTAGCTCATTCTCACATACATTCTAGTGAACTTTATTTTCTTGGCTTAGAAGTGATCTCTGAAATCATGTTTGTTCATTTCCATTCTCATTAAAGAACATCATAGATAGAATAATCTTTATCTTTGCCTAGGTTCTTGGTGAAAACATCTAAATTGTCCCATCTCTCTACTATTGTTTTTTATTAATATTTTTCCTTAACATTATAATTAATTTTAATAATTAATTATATTATTTTATATTAAGGTAAAAACATAAAATCTAGTTTTACAGGTACCTAAAACCATAGAATGTAACTAAGGTACTATTCTTAGTATAGTTGATCTGGTAAGGAGGTTGCAAATATTATCAAGGAACTACAGTAGCGGCTTGGTTGCTTTTCAGTACTATTCTTAGTATAGGTGATGTGGTAAGGAGGTTGCAAATATTATCAAGGAACTACAACAGCGGCTTGGTTGCTTTTCATTTATGTTTTTGTCTTCATTTTGAAAATTCTGTAAACATGTAGATTCTAGGTCCTTGTAAAACATGGTCATATTTTTTGGTTACATTCTGATGGTTTCAGGTCCCTGTAAAACCTAATTTTGTGTTTCAAGAGTGTGTTTTCTTGGTGTGCTTACTTGAATATCTTCTTTTTCTATTCATGGGCTTCGTGTCCCTTCAAAACTCATTTTTAGCTTAATCTAAAACAATACAATTAATTATTAAAATTAACTATAATCTTAAGGAAAAATAATAACAAAAAAAATAGTGGAGAGATGCTAAAATTTAGATGTTTTCACTAAAAAATGAGGTAAAGATAAAGATTATTCCAACTATGATGTGTTTTAATGAGAATGGAAGTGAACAAGCATGATTTGAGAGATAACTTCTCTTATAAGCCAAGAAAATAAAGTTCACTAGAATGTATGTAAGAATGAGCTACTATGTGAAAGAGATGGTGGAGTAGTGAATTGAGACAACCAATGGACTATGAGCATTGTGTAGAAGTTGGTGGAAGCAAGCATAGACCAATTCAAATGACTAAGGTAGTTTCTAAGTGACTAGGAAACTATTAAACAAGGCCAAGAGAAAGGTTGAACAAATAGGAAGAATCTTGACTTAGTTGGCTTGTCTTAGTTGGATAAATGAGTTCTTAATACTTTATTTGAAAAAATTGTACATCTCAAAAGAAGAAATGTAGTAATCTTTAGGTGAAAGAAACATTATTGTTTAAGACTCGTTGCTAAAAATTATAAAAAATTTATTTAATTTTAAACTTTGAAGAAAAAAAATCTTTTCAAATAAATTATTAGAACTAAAATTCAACAAGAAAAGCTTGTATAATTGATTTTTTTCAATTAAAAGATTTATCATAACACAATTCAAATAAAATAATTATATATATTTTATATGCCTATCAATACAGTGCAAAGTGAGCAACATACAAAAGCATGCAAGTAGCAATCGAGTCTTTCGAGGTGTTTGTACTATTGGTTCTTGTAGACAAAGATTAAGGAAAAGATGTTCAAATATACCTCAAAGATTTTTCCATCAATTCACGGACAAGAAATGATGTTGTTTCTTGGAGGCTGCCTTTAATTCACGAACATGGGTTCGATCTGTCGGTGCTGGTGTGTTTGTCTATTAACTGATATTGCATAGAAAATTCTGAGAGAAGATAATTTAACTGATAAGTAATTATCAGTGTTACAATTCTAGCAAGAAAAGCCAAAGTTAGAATAGATAATATAGAGATAATGAAGGGTTTTAAAGTTATTAGTGTTTGAATCTATTTGTATTACTTAATCTATTTTTTTCCCCTTTTTCGTGAAGGTAATTGTGGCTTTTGTTGTAATGTAAGGATTATATTTGTGCTCATTTGTAAAAATGTTACCAAATTCATATTTTTTCTTCTTATGTGTGTAAAAGTATGATCCTTTTTCTATACATTCACTTTTAAAAACCACACTAAGTCAAATACAAACAATATCTCGGATAGTTTGTGAACATTACTATATTATTGCTTGAATTACATATTAGCTCGCTAGGAATCATTTTGATACACATTTTCTCCAATGAATTTTTAATGATTTGGATGATTTCATAATTGTCCTCTGATTCAAAAATGAAGAAAACATAGGTATACTAAAAGAAACTTTATCAATCATTAAAATCATGAAAATATCATCGAATGAAAATGTGTATCAAAATGATAATTGGGAACTAAAAGATAATTCCAACAATAAATCATGGGGTTGACAGAAGTATTTGAGACATTGTCTGTATTTGACTTGGTGAAATTTTTTAAAATGTGAAAGTATGTAAGAATAATCATATATTTACACATAAGAAGAAAATTTATGAATTTGGCCACATTTGCATAAAAAAGAAGTAGGAAATGCCTATTTGTGGAGCGAAAAAAAAGATAAGAGTTACATGGGAGCAAAAACCACATTTGCCTTCACGAAAAAAAACCAAGAAATTGACTCAGTCATGGATGAGTTCACTTTAAAGACAGAGGACAATGATTCTCTTCAAAACTCTTCATTGTCTACTTTAATTTTGGTTTCTCTTCCTAGACCTCCTGTAGCACTAATAATAATTTATTATTAGTTAAATATTCTTCTCTCTAACTTTCTTATGCAATACGAAATATTAGAAAAACTAACCTTTTGCAATTTTGGGTAGGAACAATGGGACATGCTATATTTAAGAGAAAGGTCCACAAGGCAATCAATCTGGCTCTCTTACCTTTGATGAAGTTGTCAATTTATATTGGAGAGAAATAGCATAATGATTCCTATTTCTTTCCAACATAAATTGACAATTTCATCAAAGGTAAGAGGACTAGATTGATTGCCTTGTCGACCTTTCTATTAAATATAGCATGTCCCATTGTTCCTACCCAAAATTGTAAAAGGTTAGATTTTCTATTATTTGGTATTGCATAGGAAAGTTAGAGAGAAGAATATTTAACTAATAATAAATTATTATTAGTGGTATAGGAGGTGTAGGAAGAGAAACCAAAGTTAAAGTAGACAATGAAGAGTTTTGAAGAGAATCATTGTCCTCTGTCTTTAAAGTGACTCATGCATGGCCGAGTCAATTTTCAGTTTATTTTTTGTGAAGATGAATGTGGTTTTTGCTCCCATGCAACTCTTATCTTTGTTTTTCTTCCACGGATAGGCATTTCCTGCTTCTTTGTTTGTGCAAATGTAGCCAAATTCATAAATTTTCTTCTTATGTGTAAATGTATGATTATTTTTACATACTTTCACATTTTAAAAAGAGTCAAATACAGACAATGTCTCAAATACTTCTCTCAACCCTGTTATTTATTGTTGGAGTTATCTTTTAGTTCCTGAGTATCATTTTGATACACTTTTTCATTCGATGATTGTTAAATTTTCCTATTAATATACCTATGTTGTCTTCATTTCTGAATCAGAGGACAATTAAAACATCATGAAAATCATTAAAACGTCATTGCAGAAAATGTGTATCAAAATGATTCCTAGGGAGCTAATACGTAATTCAAGCAATAATATAGTAATGCTCACAAACTATCCGAGATATTGTTTGTATTTGACTTGGTGTGGTTTTTAAAAGTGAGTGTATAGAAATAGGATCATACTTTTACACACATAAGAAAAAAAAAGAAGGATTTGATAACATTTTTACAAACGAGCACAAAGATAATCCTCACATTACTAAAAAAGTCACAATTGCCTTCATTAAAAATGCAAAAAAAAAAAGACTTGAGTTATACACTTTAAAGACAGAGGACTCTGATCCAGCAAAAACAAATAGATTCAAACACTTATAACTTTAAACCCTTCATTATCTTTTCATTATCTGTTGTAACTTTGGCTTTTCCTCCTAGACTTATAACACTAATAATTAGTTATCAGTTAAATTTTCTTCTCTCTGAATTTTCTATGCAATATTAGTTAATAGACAAATGCACCAGCACTGACAGATTGAACCCATGTTCGTGGATTGAAGGCAGTCGTTCAGGAAACAGCATCATTTCTTGTCTGTCAATTGATGGAGAATTCTTTGAGGTATTTCTGAACATCTTTTCACTAATTTGCAGGTCATATATGGGACAATCTTTGTCTACCTATACAAGAACCAACAGTACAGACACTTCGAAAGACTCCATTGCTAATTGGATGCTTTTGTATGTTGCTCGCTTTGCACTGTATTGATAGACATATAAAAAGGGGTTATTTGTAGATTTCATTTAGATTTGCCTAACGGTGAGGATTAAGAGGTAAAATCAATGCTAAGAATTAAGGGGTGAGGATTAAGAGGTAAAATCAATGCTAAGAATTAAGGGCTAAAATCAACGAACCATAAAAAGTTTCACAGAGATAAAATCAATGATGTCAAATAAACCTTTGAGAAATTAAATGTCCACAAATGTTATGACATATAATGGACATATATGATTAAGATGGAGGGATAAGATGGTCTATATATGCATAGGAAAATAAAATATTTGATTCAATTTTCTTATTTTTTGGAATTATGAGGTGCAAATACTCAAAATAAAATAATTAACTATATAGTAGTATATAGTATAGATATCTTAAATAAATTATATCTAAAAAAATTGCCGAGATATCAGTATAAAATAATTATAATTTAATTTACTACATCTAAAATTATGTATATTTCTTTTATCTCTATTTATTTAATTATTCAATTATTTTTAATATTGTATTATCTTTATAATTTAAACTTTTGACATGTAAATGGCTTTCAAATTTAACATAGCCTACTCTACCCATTCTACTATTGTAGGATGCCTATCAATTCCCATTAAATCTTTATTTGCCTTCCTTCTATTTTTAAACTTCATATCTTGAGCAATTCCTCTCGCCTGTAAATTAATTTCCTTTCTTTCTCGTAGACCATTATCATTATTAGATTTCTCTCTTAAAATTGCGGTGTCATCTATCTTTGTCTCCCCTTGCGCAATGTTCCATATTTCAGCACAATTTCTATCTTTAGATGTTTCCTCTATGCTTTCGAATTTGGAATCAAAGCCATTTAATTCACTATTAGTTAACAACGCTTTTACATAGTAGTTGTATGTTCCAACATCTGTATTTAAATTAGTACGAGAAAATTGAATCTCCCCACTGAATGCATGAGTAATAGATCTTAATATTATTAATTGTGTGATTTACCTTGGCCTCATAGGTGAGCAGCTGATAGCATGGCTAATCCATCTATATTTAATTTGAAATCTTAAAGCTTCATTTAGCTCTCGTCGTCAAAGTCTCGTATCTCCATTTTCAGTTTACTGTTTGCTACACCTTCTCGGTCATCACCCACATTTTAGTATTCTTAAATAGAATAGAGATTTTAATATTTAGAATCCTCCTTAATAAAATTTCTCATCTTATTTTCTAGCTGTCAATGATATATTTTGTCAATAAATTTTAGAGACGTCCTTTTGCTCAATAATATTGCAATATTATGAGGTTGAACAGAAGAAATTTAAGTAGAATGATTTGACTTACCTGCTTCATAAGTTTCCATATGGATACTTTTTTAGAATAAGAGTTTCCAGCTTCAATTTAATATAAACGATTTACATAATCTGAAGGGTTTGGTAGAAGTCCTTTCACATTTGCAAAACCTGTGTGCATGCATTTGGGTGACAAGGCCGACATAACCATTTAAAAGAAAGTTTGACACACTTCTGAGTTGACACTTCTTATGGAATCCTCTCTCTAAAAATCACTTCGGTGGCGAGAATTATTCGTCACATTTAAATCTACTCGAGACATAGAAGTTATGATTGGATAAGTTTATTTACAAAGCGTTGATCATCCTAAGCTTTGATGAATAGGAAACTCGTGTAATTTTGTGAAAATAAACTTCACCACAGTTTTGTCCTCTGCATAAGAATATAGGATTGAACAAACAAAATGTTTTAAAAAAAGGATTTTGCTAAATATTTAGTTATAATGTTAAGGAGAAAAAAATACTATAGATCAATATTTATCATGGTTTTGAGGTTCCTAAAAAATAAATAATTTATGTTGAAATGTAGTAAGAGGATATACAGGTTGAGATCCCATATTCAGCTTGCAAATCTTGATCATTATTGATAATGTTGTCTTGGCATAACATTGTTCATCCTTTAACTATGTTTTTGTCTTGGCATAACATGGTTCATCCTTTAACTATGTTGTTAATACTGTTCGTTCCATACCATCTCGTCAAGATCCAAATGATGAATAAGAGAGCCTATTATATTTATCTTCAATAGATAAAGGAGTGGGAGAATATGGAGGCATACATTTGTTTACAAGTTGATATTTCACATACAAATTGTAGATCGTGATGGAAGTATCAATATTCTTTAGATTTTCATTATCTGATACATTATTCAAGTACTAAGTCAACTTCACGTCCTAGCCTCCACTTCGGCACGAACTATGCTGCTCTGCAGCTATTGTTCACCTTGTTTCCCAAATCAATGAAAATAATTTTGAGTCATTTGTTTGAGGGAATAAATTCTGAGTTGAATGTATTAAATTTATAAAATATTTGAGTTAGGAAAGTGATTTAGTGTAAGGATTTGAACCTATCCACACAGTTTAAGCATTATTCAATGAAGCCCTAATCATACAACCCTGAAAATGTAAACTATCTTTGTGTCATTGAAGGAATCTAAGGTTTTGAAACTAAATCTAGTTTAGAGTTATGATTGTGAAGAGCCAAACTATAAATTATTTCCTGAAGTTGCAGCCAAAAAGAACGAAATAGAATCACTTTCCTCATGTCTCCTAGGGATTAGTGGTTTGTGACAGATCATATATTCACTGTAAGAGTGGAGAAATCTATTGATATGACCTATAACAAGAAATTGAAGGATGATCACAAGCACCTTCAAAATAATGGATTGACTTATTCTTAGCTTAGCTGAGTTCATGAGCAATCGATACAACTAGAAGGTCATTTGAAGATAACTAACGATGTGTTGCGCATGGTCACTAGTTACTCTATTGCTGAGAAAGCTAAATCTATCACAGTTGCACTAAAGGGTGATATAGAGAAGCACATCAGTTCATCTTGGGATGATAGAGGACTCTGAGTATAAGCTATCAATGATCTAAAGACTAAGTTTGCCACATGCGTTATTGCCTACAAAATATGTCTATCAAGATGCTGTTATGGATTTAGCCTACAAAATTATGAAGAAAGGTTCCAAAATTGATCATGTTGAGCTATTGCTAAAAAAAATTGAAGATAATATAAAACCATAGTTTGTTGTGAGTATGCATCTTTTTCTACTTACATAATTTGTTGCCTACAATACGTGAAGTTAAATGTGATAGTAAGGGGCCTATCAATTATCAAATTAGTGATTATATCGATAGTTTGTGCTAGACCTTTGACCAAGTGATGAATGTTTTTTTTTGAGTAATTCAAGTCTGGAATGTAACAAAGGTTTAGAATTCAAACACAATTAGTTGGGGATTACAAATACATAATTTGTTCCTTAGTAGAGATTGGTAGATATCTTATTAAGGATGTAAAACTGAGCACTATATGGTTGGAGCTTTTGGGATATGAACATGAGATTGTTCAAGCTATGTAGAAAATTGAAGCTCTACTAGAGAAAAGCAATAGACAGGAAAGAGAAAAGGTTTGACACATGTGAATAAGAAAAAAAATTAGTTAAAATGGAAATTTTAGTTCCTACAATTGAGAAGAAAACTAAGAAAATGATAAACACTTTAGAGGAGGCATTCCATGATGAGAAAGATAATTCAGTTGAAGAAGAATTTAAAGGTAGTGAAGAAGAATCTGAGGAGGAAATTGCAGTAGACCAACCTAAAAGAGAGAAGGGTAATAAATGACAGATTCAAAAAATCTCTTAGTCCTAAAGTTACACAATCTAGCATTAGAGTTGAAATAACATATATACCCCTTGCCAAAAAAGAAAGAGGCAAAATCATTGGGCCTGAGAAGAAAAAATCTCAAACTTATGAAAAGAGGAAAAATATCAAGGAGTTGGTAACCAAGACACACAAAAGAAAAAACAAGAAATTTATTAAAAATGATGTTGGTGACAAAACTAAATCTAGTGGCAATTGCCAATTTTGAGTTGTTAAGAATGTTGTACCAAAAATTGTAGCTGAATTTTATAAATTAATAAGGAAAATTAGAATAATGTGCTCAATGCATACACTAAAATATCATAAGATGAAAAGATGATGCAATTAACAAATAAAATAATAGAACAAAGGATTATGGAGAAGCTTATCTATTCAATAAGATAAACTTGATATTATAATTAATGAGTTGGATAATACTCCCAAGGAGATAATCAAATTACTCTAAAATTTATATAATGTTTGAGAAGTCAAATGCTTTGTATAATTGTATATATATGTTTGAGAAGTGAGCTCATCTTTCTCTTTGTTTTGTAATCATAAATACTGATATCCTTGAGGATTCTAACAACGCCTAGGCCCCTAACAAGGATAGGTTCACCCAAAATGGTCAATATCTTTCACAAGATACATTTTGTATGTGGATAATTTAATTAATAGAACCCCCACTTGAGCTTTCCCTTGGCCAATATTTTTCTACTTAACAAACAATGGTGTTTTGTGTTTCATTGTGATATTCTTTTATTTTTAACAATTGGTATAAGAGAATAGTCACTATGGATTTGGCATAATTGTGGAAGAACCATGAAGAAGTTTTTGAGTAACTTGATAGAGGTGTTAATTAAACAATTAAACTAAAGATCAAATTTAAAGATTCAAAATATTTCATTTTGAAGTTAAAAGAACAAATTGAGAGTAGAGGAGGGAAAAAAGAATTACATGATCAAATCAAGTATTATGAACCAGCTTCAAGACTTAAGAAGGAGAGTGAGATTTTAGAATATGAGCTTATAATTAAAAATTTGAAGATAAGTATCAATGAAGATGAGAGGAAAAGTCAAACAGATTTGAGATCTAAGAATGTAGATTTGAAGTATCACCTTACTATGGGAACATCTGAACTCAAGACTACACACTTACAATTTTTAGAACATAAGAAGTACACCATTATTGTTAAAGGGGAACTTAAATAAACTAAGCAACATCCTGATAAGTTATATTCATCAAATGAAAATCTTGATGAGCATATTATGGCACCAAGTCTCATTGGAGACATAATAAGGATTGAATATGTTCAAGGAGAATGATTTTAAGTATCTGAAGTGGAATGGAATCCACTCCTCACCAATAATTTTTCGATACAATTATGTCTTATGGATATCTTCAAGGTAAAGGAGGATAGAAAGATTAAATGTACCTTAAATCTATCTTAGATATTTATTGGGATACATTGAGATGAATATTAACCAAGATAAATTATATATTTTCTTTTTCTACATGAATAAGGCTATTGAAGAGCTACCATCTCTACGATTATGGATTGTAAGAAACAAATTATACCTTGCAAATAAGTATGTGACTCCCCCTAGATAAAGGAAGAAAATCAATAGAGTTTTGGGATCTTGTGCCAAAGAGAGTAGAATAGTATACTGAATCTTCACAAGGAAAATCATTGTCTTCTATAGGTATAGTCATCGTGATTAAATTTGTTCTCTGTGTTATTTGAATTTATTGGCTCATGTGTTATAAATTGGCTAGTAGCATCCTATGTGAATGGATTAAATAGATTTGTACTTTCTTCTGTCAAGGTATTGAAGACATGGAAAAATTGGCACTATTTGCATAGGATTGTATGTGTAAGCCTAGAAGTGTCAAGCAATTAAAGAACAACAAAAAACTACTTTAGGTGCAAAATTTGTTTGGAATATGTATGAACATTTGAATTATGAGTGGGTTAGGAATCTTCATTTTAAACATCTAGAGGGTGATGATCCATTGAGAAACTTTAGATATAGGAATCCCTCTTTGGGTTATCAGGTTTGAAAGCTTATATGTGAATACAATAGTGATATTTTCTAGGGCATTTCTTGGGACATATGTAATGGTGAATGATTCTTATAGTACACCCTTTTCGGAATACATTAATCTATAATTGTCACAAATGGATAATCCAAAGAATCATACCAAGATTAATGTAAAGAACCTACAAGAATTCTCCCACCTTTGTTTGGAAGAACAAATAGTAGGGGAACTTGGACGTTCCAAAAGATTCTTTAAGAAAGATTTTTGATATTTTAGATTATAGGAAATTATTCTTGATGAATTCAGTTAATAAAATTATTTTGAAGAGAGCAAAGAATGAAGAGGTGTTGATAATTGATGCAAGTGAAAAAATATAGTCCTTTTGTTAAGATTTTTTAAGTTTTTAAGTAGAGAAACAATGTGCTGAAATTGAAATATGCATGTATATAGGATTTAGTTTTAATTATTTTAAAATTTTATTCCTTACCAAATAAAACATTTCTAGATACATGTGTATCTAGTTTTTTGGTCATTTTTCGGTCTTGCAATTTATTCTTGTGTAAATTCTATATAGGAGTTCTAAATATGAAACATTATTCTAAATTGGATATTCTGGGTAATATGTGCTAGGATATTATTGCTTACCCAAATTACAGATGTTTGCTAGGGAAAATTTGCAGAAATGTATTTTTTCTATGTACTGGTTTAAGATTATGGGTTCCAAGGGTCCTCCTATATGCACCCTTTGTGATTAGTGTAAGTAAGTATGGGAAAAAATGAGTAAAGGGTTTTTAAGATTAAAGGTATGAAAGTGTAAAAAAATCAACTATTGTAGTCACTGATTATTAATCTCCTATCATAAATGATTATTAAACTACTGAAAATAAATTCCCAGCTAATATCAAAAAATAACACAGCTACAACTTCACTTATAAAATACGGAAAGAAATGCGCAACACAATGAACACAATATTTTCGGACAAATTGTCCCTGGAAAAACCCCTAAGGGAAAACTAGTTCTATAGATGAGAAATTATATTAAACTTCAGCAAATCAAGAGATACAAAAATTCCTTGCCTCTCACTGGAAGAATTCTCACAACCTCCTAATTTATTCCGCTGATATTCCCCACTGCTATTCCCGCGCTAACACTGCACCCTTGCTAACACAGCAAGACTATTTGCTAACACTGCAAACATTTCTCCAAACTTCTTGTTCTCCAAATGCCCCCTAGACCTCCTTTTATACTACTCTCGTTGGTAAACCAACGGCCGAGATTGATTTACAATCGACGGTGGAGATATAAAACAACTTACCAACCCTAACAAAATTGATTTCTAGTTGCTTCTAAAAGAAGTCAATTATTTAATAAATAATTTTCCTTGCTCTAACCAATTTGTTAGCAAAAACAATTAGATACTAAATAATAGCATATGGACAAACAGCTATCCAAGCTATCAAAATTAACACTCCCTCTTAGCGAGGAAGCTTTTCTGCAGGACACCTAACTTATCTCTGAAGAAGATAAATTTTGCCTTCCCCAATGCCTTAGTCAGAATGTCTACTATTTGCTCCTCTGTAGGTATGTATTGTAGCTGAACAACTCCCCTTTGTACACAATCTCTGATGAAGTGATATCTGATATCTCTATTTTTAGACCTATCATGAAACAGTGGATTCTCAGACAACTTGATGCAACTCTGATTGTCACAATGTATCACAGTAGTCTCAACCTTCTGACCAAACAAGGCTACTAACAACTTCCAAAGCCATATAGCTTCACATGTTGCCATGCTAGCTGCTATGTATTCTGCTTCTGCTGAGCTTAGAGCCACAGACTTCTGCTTCCTGCTGAACCAAGATACAACTCCTGATCCCAAGCTGAAACAACACACTAAAGTGCTCCTTTTGTCTAGTGTACTTCTTGCCCAATCTATGTCAGTAAAGCCTATCAAGCTGATACCTTCACCTTGAACATATCTGATCCCATACTCGACTGTACCACGCAAGTAACGTAGCACATGCTTAGCCACTATCCAATGCATTCCCTTTTGTTCAACCATGAACTGACTAAGAGAATTAACTGCAAATGCTATATCTGGCTTAGTGTTGACCAAATACGTAAGCAAACCAATCAACTGTCTATATAAAGTGGGATCTACATCTTTCTCCTTAGTTGTATCTACCTTCCTCCAGTTCATGATCATGGGTGTAGACATGGCTTTGCAATCCTCCATCCCAAATTTCTTCAAGATTTTAATGCAATATTTCCCTTGACCAAGGAAAATCTCCCCATCTATCTGCCACACTTCCATGCCTAGAAAGTAGTGCATAAGTTCGAAATCCTTTATCTCAAACTCTTCTACAAGGTTCCTCTTGCAATCCACTATGAGCCCTAGTGAACCTATAAGAAATAGGTTGTCCACATAAAGAACAAGAATGAGAATCTCACCCCCAACCATCAAGTAGTAGAGGTTAGCATCTGCTTCACTCTTCACAAAGCCCATTTTTTGCAAGTATGTATCAATGCGCTCATACCACGCTCTAGGAGCCTACTTGAGTCCATATAATGCTTTCTTTAATCTGCACACGTGGGTCTCTTTGCTGTGTGCTACAAAGCCTTCTAGTTGTTCTATGTATACCTCCTCCTTCAACTCACCATTAAGGAATGCTGTCTTGACATCCATTTGATGGATTTGCCATCCCATCTGTGCTGCAAGTGAGATTACAGCTCGTATAGAAGTATACTTGGCAACTGGAGCAAATTTCTCCTCATAGTCTATTCCCTCCTTCTGAGAGAACCCCTTTGCCACGAACCTCGCCTTGTATTTCTTAATGCTACCATCTACACCATGTTTTATCTTATAGATCCAACGTGATCCAACTATAGCCCTATCTGTTGGTCTAGGTACTACCTCCCACACATCATTCTGCATTGTTGAAGAATATTCCTCAACCATAGCATCTCACCATACTTGATGTTTTGTAGCTTCCTGATAGCAAGAAGGCTCACTATCTACCAAGTGACTAACTAATACCACATAGTCATTGAACTTGGTTGGTTGTCTTCGCTGTCTAGTACTCTTCCTAGGAGCTCCCACAAACTCCTGAGTATCCCTTTGTGTATCTAGAACCACATGGTTCCCACTACCAACTGTAGAGGATGAAATGTCAACCTCTAAGTCTTCTAGATGCATTTCTTGTTGCACTTGTTGCTCCATACTCTGTGAATCTTCACTACTTGAGTCTACACTAGTACTGGTAACTATACTTGAGCTTTGTTGCTCTTGACTTGGTCTTGGAGCTTCTGTTGGCTGCTCACTCTGATCATCTACTAGCAAATCTTTGGATCTCCTGAATGCCTTGTCCTCCATGAACTTGGCATCCCGTCTGACAATAATTATTTTAGTCCCTAGAATGAAAATCCTATATGCCTTTGAGGTCTCACTGTACCCAACAAAGTACCCCCTCTCTGCAATCAGATCTAACTTTGTACGTGTATCTCCAGGAATATGGCAATATGCCAAACTCCCTAATATCCTAAAGTGACTAACATTTGGCTTCTTCCCTATGAAAGCCTCACCTAGTACCTTGTGTGGAACTCTACGTTGAATGTAGAATGTTGTATTACACGCCTCTGCCCATAAGTAACAGGGCATGTCCTGGTCATGTAGCATAGCTCTTGCTACCTCTGATATAGAACGGTTTGTCCTCTTAGCAACTCCATTCTGCTATGGATTGTAAGGAACAGTCCATTCTCTCTTGATTCCTTCTCTAGTGCAGAACTCCTGGAAGACATTTCCTTTGTACTCGCCTCCATTTTCTAACTGAAGAACCTTTATCTTCTTTCCTGTCGAGTTCTACACAAGAGCCTTGAACTCTTGGAATTGACTGAAAACCTCATCCTTAGTCTTCAAGAAGTATATCTAGGTCTTTCTAGAGAAATCATCAATAAAAGTAACATAGTACTCATATCCTCTAAGAGATTTCATCGACATCGGTCCAAAAACATCTGAATATACTAGATCAAGAACACCCTTAGATCTGGTGTCACTCCTTGGAAAAGATGCTTTCGCAAACTTCCCCAACACACATCCCTTACATACATCGTCATGCTCTGTGCTCACCTCTAGAACACTTGTCACCGTCTCACGAAGCATTCTAAGTGCTCCATGATGAATATGGCCCATCCTCCTATGCCATAGCCCTCCAAGATCTCTAGGATTATTGTTTCTCATAAGTGCCTTAGGAGTATCAAACTGCAATCTATAAAGACAAACACTCCTAAGTTCAATAGTTATGGGTGATTTCCAATCCTTGTGCTTAATCAACACATTTTTCCCTCTAAAGAGTACATTATACCCCCTATCCTGAAGAACAGATACAAAAATCAAATTCATACCTAAGCCTAGTACATATAACACATCATGAAGTGGAATTATCTTTCCATTCTCCCTCTGAAATTGAACAGTCCCTTTCCCAACAGGGTTGAGTTTGGACAAGTTTCCCATAGAAATCTGGATATTGGTGTCCTCCTCCTTGTAACTGGAGAAGTACTCTCTAACTCCTATCATATGAAATGATTCCCCACGATCTATATACCAAACACACTATGAGTTTGAGCTAACCATACAAGCTATGAGTGCAAACTCATCTTCCATTCTACTGGAGAGTTCTTCTGCACTTGCTAAAGTTACCACCTGCTTCTTACCCTTCTTCCTCTCTGGGCAATCACTGACATAGTGGCCAAACTTGTGACATCCAAAGCACTTGACCTTAGAAAGGTCCTTCTTCTTCTTCTCACTTTGTGAATTTGATCCTTTGCTAGATCCCTTCTTTGCTTTCCCTTTACCCGCTAGGGCAACGTTCTCTTGTTCCACCTCATTTTTCTAACTCTTGTTGGCCCCATTGACAAGACTTAGTTTAAACTCCTCCTGAGTGAAATCAGTCCATAGTCAATCCCAACTCGATAAAGTATCTCGTCCACTGACAACTTGAACAAAGACACTTCATTGTTTAGTAAACCCATTTAGGGCTATTCTCACTAGCTTGTCATCACTAGGGCTATCTCCAACAGCTGCTAACTCATCCTTGACAAGTCTGAGCCTGGTGAGATGGTGAGATAACTTGTGACGTCTTCTCCCTGATTCATCTGAGTATTCTTTAGCTTCTCTCTGAGAATCAACTTCCTGTTGATGGTAGCATTTTGGTATAGATTCAGAATGGCGTTCCACATCTTCTTCATTGTATCTAGCTCTGTGATATGTGGAACAATATGATCCTTGACACCATCAAGGATAATCCTCCTCGCTTTGCCATTGTCCTTCCTATATGCTGCAAGCTGTGTTGCATCCGTTGGTACAGGTACAAAACTGGTAGCATAATATTTGATACCATTCTCTTCCAACAATAAAGAAATTCTGTCCATCTAGACACCAAAATTTGAGGCACCATCCAATCTATCCTGATCTCTCAAACTAGCTGAAGCCATCTCAAGGGTTTAAAGCAATAATAAATCTAAAGAGATCAAAATTTCTTTCCTAGGGAAAAACTCTTCTACTCTTAACAATGCTCTGATACCATGTGAAAAAATCAACTATAGCAGTCACTGATTATTAATCTCCTATCATAAATGATTATTAAACTACTGAAAATAAATTCACAGGTAATATTGAAAAATAACACAACTGCAACTTCACTTATAAAATATGAAAAGAAATGCGCAACACAATGAACACAATATTTTCGGACAAATTGTCCCTGGAAAAACCCCTAAGGGAAAACCAGTTCTACAGATGAGAAATTATATTAAACTTCAGCAAATCAAGAGATACAAAAATTCCTTGCCTCTTACTGGCAGAATTTCGACAACCTCCTAATTTATTCTACAGATATTCCCCATTGCTATTCCCGCACTAACATTGCACCCTTCCTAACACTGCAAGACTATTTGCTAACACTGCAAACGTTTCTCCAAACTTCTTGTTCTCCAAATGCCCCCTAGACCCCCTTTTATACTACTCTCATTGGTAAACCAATGGCTGAGATTGATTTACAATCGACGTTGGAGATATAAAACAACTTACCAACCCTAACAAAATTGGTTTCTAGTTGCTTCTAAAAGAAGTCAATTATTTAATAAATAATTGTCCTTGCTCTAACCAATTTGTTAGCAAAAACAATTAAATACTAAATAATAGTATATGGACAAACAACTGTCCAAGCTAACAAAACTAACAGAAAGCTGAAAAACTTATTAATACAATTGAAGTCTAAATAGAAACTATAATACAATTGAAGTCTAAATAGAAACTATTCTTAAAAATTAGAAATATTCGATAAAGTTTTTAGTTTTTACCCATTTGGATGACTCTATCAGAACTATATGGTTTGGGTAGAAAATTTCTCTACTTTCCTTTATTCTTGACAACATTTACACCTTGAAATGAATTTGAAGATCTTGAAGTGGATAGAGTTCCTTCAGCATGCCCTTGAATAAAGGTGCATTAACTGAAAATTTACTACACTTCATGAAGCAATCTAGTTTTTTTAATCATAATTGATAGTGTAAGATTATGCCATGTATATCTGGACCTTTAGGTATAAAATTTAATAATGTAGGAGAATTTATTACCTCAGTGGAAAGACAACTTTATGCAAAAATAAATAAAATTTACAGTTAGATCAGGCTGATATAAGATACGATAGAGCTATAGTTGTTAACGTGAATAGAGCTAGAATGTCTCCCAAAGGGAAGCTTAACAAGTTGGTCCAAAGGAATTTTGATCCTTTAAGCATAAAACTATCAATCATGTATAAAGAGTGGCTTAGATAGGGGTGTAGCGTTTCTTTTTGTAGAATTTGATGGTTGTCAGGATCTTCTTGAAACATACTCGGTAAAGACTTTACATCATTTTCTAGTTAGGGAGTATACTTTGCCTCCAGCCGTTGTGGTGTCAGTATGTTGGAATATTAATAATTCTCCTTTGACCACGTTAATTGTTTGTTGTAATCAAACTGCAGTTCTATTTAGTGATTTACTCACATTCCCTATTTTCCAGCAAATCGTTAAATATAATTTCAGTGCTGTCAACGAAATATTGTTTCGTCTGCCACATACAAGTTAGATAAGTCAATTTTAATGTAAACTCTACAAACATCTATCAGTCTATAGAAGCTAAAAGCTCTCTATTAATAGAGCTATTGTTTTAAGCAGTCTGATCAGTAAAATGTCTCTTCTTTCTATGACCTGTTGTATCAATTTTTTGGTGTTGTCATATATATGTGTTCTTCAATATCTCTTTTTGTATTATTTGATATTTAATTTTTTTCATGCTATGCAGTCTTTGTAGATTAAAGAGTCATTGTGAAAAGATATGTTGGAATAGAGAGTGTAAAAAGAATTCTATGGAGAAATGCTTCAAAATGGACGTTGGATGGAGTTATGGATCAAGTTGGAAAATATCACAGATATGATTAAAGGTTTAAAGGTTTTTTTAGATACAAATGTTCAAGTGTGAGTGTGAACTCTCAAGAAGGATTGGAAATGGATCATGCAAATGAAAATCATCATCTACCAAGACATCCATGAAAAGTGAGACTTCATAAAAGAGAAAAGCTTAAAGATATAATTTTTGTCATCATTGAAATGATATTTTTTCCTATGTCTTTGAAAGGTTTGTGGCAATCGAAAATCTTTTGTTATGGTGAAAAACCCGAAAGTTCATTGAAGAGTTTGTGGTAAGCCAAAACCACTTGTTTGGGTGAAAGATCCTAAAGCATTTTTCAAAGAGTTTGTGGTAAAGCTAAAACCACTTGTATGGGTGCAAAACATAAAAGTTTTTGAAAGGTTTGTGGTAAGCCAAAACCACTTATTTGGGCAAGAAATCAAAAGGAAAATCAATTTCATTAGTTGGGGCAAATCTCAAATCTAATGAGGATGACTTAGATGTAATGAGATTGCATTACTTGATTATGTTTTGTGGACATTGATCTATTGATGTGGACAATTACTCACTTAGCGAGCACATGTTAGATGGTATGTATGGTACATATGGCTTGTGATTATAAGATGAGTTAAGAAGTCATAAAGTTGAACAAAATTTTTTACTACTAATATTTGAGTTGATTTCCTTGAGATACTAATTAGTATAGTAGGATGTGGATAAGAATTACCTACTAGTGAGGAAAAATCAATAGCTAATGCCAGGGTATGGTAAGTGCATAGGTATGTGTATGATATCATCTGATTTTAAGTTAATATGTTACAAATTTTGAGACTTCTTAAGATAAGAAAGGATATGATTTTATATTTGTTTGGAAAGTCAATTTGATTTATAATATATGATGGACTAACATTAGGTGTTTTTCCTATAATGTAATAGAGGGAACGACAAATCATTAGAAAGGGGGAATATTGTCGGAGAGAGGTAGTCTAACCTTGTAAAACTATAGAATAGTAATGGAATTCACACACTCACATGTAGAAAATGATTTCGAAATGCTTGATAATACATGTGCTTCTATAAATGTGTGTTATTTTCTATTTAGTTATTACGTCAACTACGTGTTAATATTTTTTTTGAAGAGATAAATCCATGAAAGTTAATGTGTTAATGAAACGTAGATTTCATATAAGGAAAAGAATATTGACTTTATTACAATAGCTGAAAATCAATATTTTTCTATAGAAGTGAATGCAGATGCATGTGTTATTGTGTAAATGGAAGTTAGATCTTGATCTTGTAGATTCATTACCTTGTATGTATAATTGCCTATGATTTTGAAATTCATATATATCTACATCAAGATGATGCATTTTCTAAGAAGGGAAGGATGTCATAACTCATTTCTTGCTTCCTAAATAAAATGGATATGGCTGTGCCACATAAGCATAATTATAATTCAGTAATAATAGTATCTTGTCATTAAAAGGAGTTCGTTACACATTTTAGGAGTTAACGTCCATTGTTTTGTGAGGAGAGTTGTTTTAAAATAGGATTTATTGGGGAAAACAAAGACACAGCTGATAAGTAAGAGGAAGGGCAGAGCAGAAAAGACAGTTACAGTATAATGAAGAAAACATCAGTGGCATATAGGGTTTCCAAGGGTGGTACTCCAGGCAGAAGGGCTGTCGAAGCAAACGCAGCAATAAGAGTCTTCAATTCCAAGTTCCTTCTCATTATACATTCGCTTTATTTACATTTCGTAGTGTGTGAGAATAACTGGGTAACAAATTGCTTAGTGAATGATATCTATAGTATGCCTCTGTTCTTTCTAAGATGTACTAGAGCCATTGATTCAACTGGAATAATAGAAAACCATAATTTTTCCTTAGATTTTGGTGTGAGTGATTGGTTGTTTGAAACCCCCCTTGTGTTACCTTATACTGTTAATACTGAGACTGTCAATGCTGAATATGTATTTTTGTTTCTTACTAAAAAAAATGCCTTGCTGTCACCCTTCTAGCAAAAACGCATTTCTTCTACCTTTCTTTCAAATGTATTTGCTGATTCCTTGATACTGTTAACGCAAAGATGATATTGTTGTTACCTTAGTTGCTATGTGATACTGTTAAATGCAGAAATGTTACTTGTTGTTACCCTTATACTAATTGCTGATACTGTTTAAATCTTAATAGTTGTACCCTTTAAATGTAATCGCTAATATTGTGATCCTGATATTGTTTAAAACACCATGGCTTTTACCTTAAAGGCGTAATTGCTGATTATTGTTAATTTTGTTATCTTTAAATGTATTGCCATTACCTGAGAAGACCCTGCCCTATACAATTAACTTTGGGATATATGAAATGTATTATGAATTCCCAAGCATTAAATGGGTCTATATTTCAAGTTAAACAAATAATTATAAGGGTTTATGTTTTCTAAATTCTAAGGGTGATTTATGTGTTACTATTAGGATATTTGAAACCTAAATGTTGAACTATGGTCTTCTTGTCTTTACCTAAAGCAAGACCATTAGGATCTCTTTGAGATATAGCTGGGTTATCTATATGGTAAATAGATATAGTACAAAACCCTACTATTAGCAAGACAGATTCTCCTTTTACCTTCATATTAATTATGTTTCTTAAACCCTCTTTCGTTATATGAACTATCTATTGCAAAGATATAGTTGGAATTAACTTCAAACTTTTGTAGGTGATTCTGTAGGTGATTCCGTGAACAGACTAGACTATCCTACTTTATCCATTAGTCAATAATTAAGTGAATTCTTTTCATTAAAACATCCAGCTCGACTTAATGACCACTTTGTATACTAATATCATGAGGTAATTAGGTGTTTAGTTGTATCAACTTTATCTACATTTCCTAATCTTTTAAAACCTTGTTCATTCTCTTGGAAATGTTTATTTTAATATATTTTTATTCACTGATTAGAAGCATATTCAGCAACTGATTTGTTGTAGGAAGAATATTGTTTATTTATTCTTTTGGGATAGCCTTCCCACTTAAGAGTACCGATAAATGAAACTCACCAAAACAATTTCCAAGCTTCTAAAAGACCGGTTATTAGAAGACCCAGTGTATATAAAGACTACATGTCATAGTACCTTTTCTTCTCTATTATACCTTCAGTAGTGACTGGAGGATTAGATAATCTCTTTCTAAACTATTGTAATAATGATACCCACAACCACTAGGTGGGGGTTTATTTAAGGTTTCTGTTGTACTAGATTTGTCTTTTCTATCATGTTTGTGTACATTTTAAACATGAAGATTAAAATGACCAGTGTAGTTCCTTCTTGAGTTTTAAGCCTTATACGAAAACTTAATAAGCTACGTAAATTATAGAGCCTTTTGTCAATAGATAATTGATGGTGGTAGTTGTGTGCCCTTTTGGAAATTGGACTAATTTTCTTGCTAGAGATGAACTAAGATGATGTAATTAATTATCCATGATTAATGGACCTTAAGGTTTTGCTACTGGAACTTACTCAATACATTGACTTCTAGAGTTTGATAGAATTTGTCCATGTTATTCCTATGAAATATTGATGGATGAGTAAAGTTTTACTTGTGAGAACATTTTCAGGAGTTATATTAAGTTTTGAAAACATCTCTTGGATTAAAAAGTGAAACTGCTTCTTTAGATTATAAAGATGAGATGTGTTTTCTTAGCAATATTTTACTATGTTATCACATTTTATAGTGAGTGTGTCATTATGCATTGTATACAAACAAGCATTCATGGAAGGATGTTGACCTATAAATTATCATGTTACATGGATGTGGTCATTTCATGATACATACATGACATTTTTTGGAAAGACATTATTGCATTGCTTCCTACATTATATAGAATCTGTATGTTAGGAAAGAGAATATGACCTCATGATGAATGAATAGCAATGGTGTCATTCTTGTTACTCATTATACATCTTGTGTATTTATGTTTCATGAGAGGAATTCAAGATAGGATAACATGTGAGGAATATGAATTGATGGAGAAAGAATTTCATTGTTAGCTATGTGATTGGCTTAATATATACATATTTATAACTCAAAAAATGATTGCCTTGTTATCTTGTGACTGATTAATGTTCTAACATTATTGTGTAGCACAATTCCTTTACTCTTCTAAGTGTTACTTGTTTAGACTCTCTCATTGTCGGGGGGTATCTTTCATGTTAGGAAAGATTTTGGGGAAGCTTAATAACTTTATGGTAGGGTGCTAAAGCACTCCTAAAATATTCTCTCCCTTGTGTTCTTAGATAAGTTCTGGAGCTCTTTTCAACTTGGTCATCATGGTTATACCACCTGGTATCTGGTATCTAGTATTAGTAATCTGGTAACGAATTTACAATTTTTTTTGAATTTGAGCATTTATGTATATGTATCATTTCTGTTAACATTAACAATAGTTAAACAACTAAATTTGACTGGTCAATATTCAAAAGACTTTGACTCTCGTTGATTTTTCTGCATATTACGAAAATTACAAATGTGGCATTTTGTATTGTAGGGGTAGTCCTTACATATGGTAATGTAATGAGATTGCATTACTTGATTATATTTTATGGACACTAGTCTATTGATGTGGACAATTACTCACTTACCGAGCACATGTTACATGGTATGTATGGTACATATGGCTTGTGATTATAAGAGGAGTTAAATAGTCATAAAGTTGAAGAAAATTGTTGACTACTAATATTTGAGTTGATCTCTTTGAGATACTAATTAGTATGGCAGGATGTAGATAAGAAGTACCTACTAGCGAGGAAAAATCCACAGGTAATGCCAGGGTATGGTAAGTACATAGGTATGTGTGTGATATCATGTGATTTTAAGTTAACATGTTACAAATTTTGAGACTTCTAAAGATAAAGAAGTATATGATTTTATATTTCATTGGAAAGTCAATTTGATTTATGATATATGATGGCCTAACATTGGGTGTTGTTCTTGTAATGTAACAAAGGGAATGCCACATCATTAGAAAAGGGGAATATTTTTGGAGAGAGGTAGTCTAACCTTGTAAAACTATAGAATGGTAATGGAATTCACACACACATGTAGAAAATGATCTTGAAATGATTGCTAATACATGTGCTTCTATAGCTGTGTGTTATTTTTTCTTTAGTAATTACTTCTACTACGTGTTAATATTGTCTTTGAAGAGATAAATCCATGAGAGTTGATGTGTTAATGAAATATAGATTTCATATAAGGAAAAGAATAATGACTTTATTACAATAGCTGAAAATCAATATTTTTCTATAGAATTGAATGCAGATGCATGTGTTATTGTGTAAATGGAAGTTAGATCTTGATCTTGTAGATTCATTACCTTGTATGTATAATTGGCTATGATTTTGAAATTCTAATTACTTCAGCTATGTGTTAATATTGTCTTTGAAGAGATAAATCCATGAAAGTTAATGTGTTAATGAAATGTAGATTTCATATAAGGAAAAGAATAATGACTTTATTACAGTAGCTGAAAATCAATATTTTTCTATAGAATTGAATGCAGATGTATGTGTTATTGTGTAAATGGAAGTTAGATCTTGATCTCTTATATTCATTACCTTGTATGTATAATTGGCTATGATTTTGAAATTCATATATATCTACATCGGGATGATGAATTCTCTAAGAGGGAAAGGATGTCATAACCCATTTCTTGCTTCCTAAATAAAATGGATATGACTGTGCCACATAAGCATAATTATAATTCAGTAATAATACTATCTTGCCGTTAAAAGGGAGTTCATTGCACATTTTAGGAGTTAACGTGCATTGTTTTGCGGGGAGAGTTGTTTTAAAATAGGGTTTATTGGTGAAAACAAAGACACAGCCGATAGGTAAGAGGAAGGGCAGAGCAAACGCAGCAATAAGAGTCTCCTATTCCAGTTTCCTTCTCATTATACATTCTCTTTATTTGCATTTCGCAGTGTGTGAGAATAACTGGGTAACAAATTGCTTAGCGAATGATATCTATAGTATGCCTCTGTTCTTTCTAAGACGTGCTGAAGCCATTGATTCGACTGGAATAGTAGCAAACCACAATTTTTCTTTAGATTTTGGTGTGAGTGATTGGTTGTTTGAAACTTCCCTTTTGTTAAAAATCCGGGAGCCAAATTTTTTTATGTTGTAAATGGATACCTAACAAGATTCAATGCTGTCCTATCTAAATTTGTTATTGTAATTTCTCCCACTTAAAAACATATTAGTGATAAAAATTATGAGAAGGTGTTGGAATATTAATAATCCCCCTCTGACCACGTCAATTGTTTGTTGTAACCAAACTATAGTTCTATTTAGTGATTTACTCACATTCCCTATTTTCCAGCAAACTGTTAAATATAATTTCAGAGTTGTCAGCGAAATATTGTTTCGTCTGCCACATACAAGATAGATGAGTCCAAGAAACATCTGTCACCATGTAGAAGCTAAAAGCCCTCTATATATAGAACTATTGTAATACATGTTTTAAGCAGTCTGATCAGTAAAGTGTCTTTTCTTTCTATAATCTGTTGTATCAATTTTTTGCTGTTGTCATATGTATGTGTTCTTCAATCTCTCTTTGTGTATTGTTTGATATTTAATTGTCTTCACAGGATACAAGGGATATTTGTTGGAACTCCATTTGTTGTAAGAAGTCTTGCGTATCTCACGCATCTCTCACGCAGATAGCATTATCGAGATGAGTTAGTTAGAATCTGCTGATTTAGAGAGAATGATTAACGAGGACAATATGAGAGCCTAGGTTAGTTTATCATTCCAGTTTACCTTGTCTCTGAGATCCATCAGTTGCGATTGTGAAGAAATAGTTGTTTCTTTTACAATTGCACTGCTCAAAATTCCCTTACATATTCCTAATTCAAAAATTTTAATAAAGAAATTGAAATTGTAAAACGATCCAAACAAGGCGAAACGATGCCTAATGGCCAAAGTTCGCAATAAAGAAAATAATGATGAGGAGAGGCTTTAGGAAGACGAGGTAGAGAATGATGGCATTCATTCTACCAACAAATACCATTTTTCTTATTGAGAGCTGTAAGAAATGGAATGCAGCCGGTTGACAATGAACAATAGGTTGACTCTGACGATTCAAACGTTAGCCTTATTTTTCAATGTTAATAGGTTGCGTTCTTTCTCATCATCTCTGAATGAGGAGAATCAAATTTGTTTCTGGAATGATTTTCTCAATGTTTCTTTTGGTTATTGCTTTATCATTTCAATCATTCATACAGGCGATTGTTGGAAATTTGAGGTTAGACCTTGCATTCATAGATTATAATTGATATTTTAGTTTAATTTATATCTAAATCATCATACATATATCGAATTCAATTATGTAAATAAAACATACATTCAATTTATACTAGTATCACAATATCTAGATCAAACAGACTGCAACTTGAACCCATCACCTTTGCCATAATCTTAAGATCAAAAAAATCATTTAGATTAATTTCTTCTGGGAATTTGAATTTGAATTTTATTTCACATTACACAAATAGGTCTTTTTGATGGTTGAATCTCCCTCTTGTGAGTGTCAATTCTATTAGATTACAATTGTGTTCTAAGAACAGTAATCTGATGAATCATCTAGTTTAGGAAGCAATGATAGAAATCTAATGAATTATTATTTTTAATTAGTATCTGATTGAAGTGTTTGTGTTGCATAAATACAAGAAAATTTTAACCCACACATTGAGAAAGAATTAATCATCCACTGTTGATCTCTTGCATGTAGTCTCTTTAATCTATCTCCCTTCATACATAATCTATACTTAATCATTGTTTTTTGGGGCATAACTCATGGGTTTCAATACTTAAAACATTTTTATTATGTTAATAAACTTATGAGCACATGAGTACACATTAACAGAAGATGATTTAAGAAAAAATTATGTCAAAATTTGTCCCAACCAAAGATAACTTAAGAAAAAATTATCTCAAAAATTCATATAAATGAGACTATTTGGCATTGGACATATAGAGTTATGTAATAATGCTTCTATTCATCAACTGTCAAATTCTATGCATACATAATAATTTTTTCCCACAACAACTGAGATTGTGTCTTGAATATAATGTTTGTCTAAGTAAACTAAAAGTTGCTATGCAACCCTCATTCTCTTTTTACACATAATTTATATATAATCCAAAGCTTAGAAAAAATTGTAAAGAAAAAAAACCAAAAAAAAAAAAAAAATCCTCAAGGTAAAGCAATGGTGAATCTATGGGTCCACCAGAGAAGAGTCTCTTCAATTTAGTAGGCATGAACAATTTTTTTGAGCCTCTAGACTATTGATGTTCTCTAACTTAGTAAGCCAAGATGAGGGCCCTACAAAAACTTGGGAAGCACAATTCTCAGAAAATATTTTACTACATTCATTAAAAATTAAATTACTATTCAAATCCCCAACCTTGTCCAAAAAAACTCAATCTCCAGTCACTTAATGTTGCCTTAGAAGGGCTTCAAATGATTCCTCAATAGACCATTTTACCCGGTACAAAGAGCAAATTGATATTTAAATGCATGAGGATAACGATTTAGATATTCCACTATTCCTTTCCACCATAAATTGACAACTTCATCAAAGGTAAGAGGACCAGATTGATCACCTTGTCCACACAGCATGTCCCATTGTTCCTACCCAAAATTGCAAATCTTTGTTTTTCCTCCACAAACACCCATTTCCTACTTCTTTGCTTGTCTAGATGTGGCCGAAATCATAAATTTTTTTCTTATGTGTAAATGTATGATTATTTTACATACTTTCACAATTTAAAAAATTACACCGAATCAACTACAAACATTGTCTCAAATACTTTTGTCAACCCTATGATATTATTGTTGGAATTATCCAAAAAAATGTGTAACAAAATAATTATTGGGGAGCTAATATGTAATTCAAGAAATAATATAATAATTTTGAAAAACTATTTGTCTATATTTGACTTGGTGTGGTTTTTAAAAAGTGAATGTATAGAAGTAGAATCATACTTTTACACATATACTTTTGGTAAAACATTCACAAAGGAGTACAAAGATAATCCTCACATTACAACAAAAGCCACAATTACCTTCATTAAAAATGAAAAATAAATAGACTAAGTGATACACTTTAAAGACAGAGAACTCTGATCCAACAAAAACAAATAGATTCAAAACATTTATGACTTCAAAACCCTTCATCATCCCTTCATTATCTATTGTAACTTTGGCTTTTCTTCCTAGACTTATAACACTGATCAATTAAATGTTATTCTCTCTGAATTTAACATTTTGCAATTCTAAGGAAGAGGAATGGGTACTTTTCTATATTTACAAGATAGGTCATTTCTCGAGGCCATGGATGTGTGGGTGCTAATTTTGTTTTGAATATGTATGAAAACTTGTACTCTGAGAAGTTTAGGAATCTTCATTTTAAATATTTAGAGGGTGATGATCTCTTGAGAATCTTCATATATAGGATTCCCTATTCCCTCTTCAGTGTTATGTGAATATAGTAGAGTTATTGTCTAGGGCATTTTTTGGGACATATGTAATGGTGAATCAAACTCTTTTGGCTAATGATTCTTGGAGTACACCCTTCTCTAAATACATTCATTCATAATGATCAAAATTTGATATTCTAATGAATCATACAAGAATCAATGTAAATAATCTAACAAGCACTCTCCCACCTTTTTCTAGAAGAAGAAATAGCAAGAGAACCTCGACGTTCCAAAAGATTCTTTAAGAAATATTTTTGAAGTCTTATTGTTATGATTTGCTGAAACAGAAATATGCATATATGTAAGATTTAGTTTTGTTTATTTTAAAATTGTATTCCTTAGCAAATAAAACATGTCCATATACTTGTGTATCTAGTTTTTCGGTCATTTTTCCATTTGCCAATTTATTCTTGTGTCAATTCTAAAGAATAGCTCTTAATATGTAACATCATTCCAAAATGAATATTCTGGCTAATACATGCTAGGATAATATTTCATAGCCAAATTATGAATGTTTGGTAGGGCTTCTTTGCATAAATGTATTTTTAATATATATTGGTTTAAGAAGATGGGTTTCAAGGGTCCTCATCCATGCACCCTTTGTGAGGAGTGTGAAGAATCTTTGGATAATATGTTGTATTGTGAGTATATTAAATATTATTAAAGGTGTTTGATTTTAAAATCTGAGTGGTTTACAGCCCTTCAAACACTGTATTAACTTGGTTATGACACAATATGTAGCTATTTGGGAAGTATGGGTAAAAAGGAATAAAGGATTTTTAAGATGAAAGGTATGAAAATTGAGAAACATATTAATACAACTTAAGTCCTAACATAAAATGTTCTTAAAAATAAGAATTATTAGATAAAGGTTTGACACATTGAAATTATTGTATTAAAACTATATGGTTTGCATAGAAAATACCAGTTTTCTGATTGAGAACTAAAAGAAGTGGAATGTAACCAGTTGCCAATGAACAATAGGGTGATTCTGATGATTGAAAACTTTTCACTATTTTTCATTGTTAATAGGTTTGCATTCTTACTCATTATCTCTGAATGAGGAGAATCATATTTGTCTTTGGAACGATTTTCTGTCTCTTTTGGTTATTGCTTTCTCATTTAGAGGTTTCTCATCATCTCTGAAGAGGTTTCTCATGATCTTTGAATGAGAAGAATCATATTTGTCATTTTTCTTTAGAATAATTTTCTCAATGTCACTTCTGGTTATTTCTTCCCCATTCAGAGGTCTAGCTTGTGCTATAGAATTATCTATCAATGTACAATTATTCCTTTCATATATAGAGAGAAAAGAATTAAAGTGAATTGATGAATTATTATATACGTTACATGTCATAGATAAAAGGATAAACAACTTAAGTCTAAGAAATATCGAAGCATCAAGATTAGCAAGTGAGTTTCCAATCTTAATAGCCCATTTCAAATAGAATGATCCTCATCATCCAATTCAAACATAAATTGAAATCAATAAATAAATATATGATCAACGCATTTATCATTTCAATCATTCATACACAAAATTGTTGGAAATTTGAGATTAGACATTGCATCCATATATTACCAATTGCTATCTTAGTTTAATTTATATCTAAATCATCATAAATATATCGAATTCAATTATGTAAATAAAACATACATTCAATTTATACAAGTATCACAATATCTAGATGAAACATATTGTAGCTTAAATTCATCACCTTTTCCATAATCTTAATATCAAAAAGATCATTTTGATCAAATTTCATCTGAGAATTTGAATTTTATTTCACATTACACAATTAGGACTTTTTGATGGTTGAATCTTCCCTCTTGTGAGTGCCAATTCTATTAGATTACAATTGCATTCTAAGAACAAAGATAGCAATCTGATGAATCATCTATTTTAGGAAGCAATGATAGAAATATAATGATTTACTATGTTTGATTAGTCTATGATGTTGTCTTCTCTTTCAGCAGGCTCTTTAAAAACTATTTTAGATTCTGGAATTTTTTTAGAACTGTTGTCTTTTATTTTAATAGGTTCTTCATTCTTTGTAACTTCCAAAGATTTACCTACAAAGGGAATCCCCCCTTCAAGAGTTGGAAGTTCATTATCCCAGTCATGATAGAATTTTGTTGATTGAAATCTATTAAGATGAGAAGGTCTTTTGTGAATACTGTGTGCATCTTTGTCAAATTCAAGAAATATAACATCTCTAGAAATAATGAATTTTTTATTCTCCTCGTCATATAGATGGTAGCTTTTGAAGTAGTAGAATATCGCAATAAAATGCACTTCCTACTCCTAGCTTCCAATTTATTTCTTAGGTGAGCAAGAATTAAACCATAACATGTGCAACCAAAAACCCTAAAATGCTTGACTCTTGGAAGATGGTCATGCCACATTTCATAGGGGGTTTTACTTTGCAGTGCTACAGAAGGACTTCTATTCCTTATGTAAATAGCACATAGAACTACTTCTCCCCAAAACATTAATTTAACATTTTTTAAAAACATCATAGATCTTACCATATTAGAGTGTTTGATTCATACATTTTGCTACACCATTCTGATGTGGGTTATATGGAACAATTTTTTGATCCTTAATACAATTTTCCTGAAAATATTTTTCAAAATCTTTAGAAGTGTTCTCACCACCATTATCACTTCTTAGGGTTCCAATATTGAGTTGAGTCTCATTTCTAATCCACAAATGGAAATTTTTGAAGGTATCAAAAGGAAACCTAACACATCCTAGTATTGTCATCAATAAAAGTCATTATGTATTTGTTTCCATTTGCTGATGGAAAAGGCATAGGCCCACACAAATCTAAGTGAATGAGACCCAACTTTCTAGAAGCTCTAAACATAGAATCATGAAAATGTTGTTTACTATGTTTTCCTAAAATGCAAGCATCACATTGAGAAATTTGTTTTGGGATAGTAGGGAGTCCTTAAATTCCATTTTGTTTCATAATTCTGAGACTATCATAGTTAATGTGACCAAATCTTGCATGTCATAACAAGATGGAAGAAGTATTACCACCATGCTGTGAGAAATTTGCATAATTTTGAGAACTTGATGAATTACCTTTCAAATATAAAAGTTTGTCATCTTCAACTCTAGTCATTACAATCACATGATCATCATCTCTTCTAATCTCAATAATACCATCAAACATATGTATTGAATGACATTGCTGTCTAATATGCACAAGTGATATTAAATTTGTCTTAAACTATGGAAGATATAGAACATTAGAAAGTATATAATCAGAAAGACCTAGTAATTTAAGTCTAATAGACCCAATGCTTGAAGGTTTTAACTCTAATTTGTTAGAAAAATATACTACTCCATCCACTTGATCATTGAATGTCTCAAAAAAATCTCTTCTAAAAGTCATATGACATGTGGCTCTAGTATCTAACAACCAAGTATCATTCAAACTAGAATTTAAACTACTAAAAAATTCTTCAATCCCAACATTGCAATGTGCTATAACATAATGTGTAGATTTAGGAGGGTGGGTTATGTCTTTCTGGTGGCTTCTCCTTCTTGTCACAAATCTTCTTCCATGGAGTTTGACAGAGATTGGCACTATGACCCATTTTTCCACATCTATAGTATTGTATATATGTCCTCTCTTTTTCCTGATAATTCCTATGCTGGTGGTTGCTGAGAATATTGTCTATAACCTTGAAAAAAATTATTTTGGAAGGCTCATCTTTGGATGTTTTCCCCTGTTGTTTTTGTGCAAGACACAAAGTCTCAGCATTTGAAAGTGAATCTTTTTTTCCAAATGATTTTTCCCTCTCTACAATCTTCTCCACAAGTTTGTCAAATGTTATATCTTTCATCTTTTCACTAGCTTGAAGAGATTCAAGATAGTGTGAATAGGTAGGACAAAGAGCTTTAATAAAAGTAGTGAGTTGTAAATCTACTTTTACAGTGGTGGCTTCAATATCATGAAATAAAGCCATTTCAGAGGCTAAGTTTATCAAAATATTATCTTTCATTTCTAAATTGAATAACTTCATCAATAATTGAATGGTTTCAATTTTTTAATGAGAATCATATAGATGTTTGAGTTTCTTTAGTGCTGCAAATGGGCACTCTTACAAGAGATGGCAGTAATGAGAGCATAAGCCTTTTTTTTCTTTACCCTTCTAGATGATGAATTTCTTTGCATCTATAGGATGCTCTGGCTCTTCAGTACCATCTTTTATTTCACAAACATTATTCCATAAATCATTAAAAAAAAAGAGTATTTTTAACTTTTCAAAACCATTCATAATAATTTTCTTTTCTAGAAAGAACTATTCCAATGATTGAAATTAAAGAATGCATTGGAATCACAATTCAATCTAAATTTTTTTTCTCCAACAACTTGGCTCTAATACCACTATAACAGGCCCAAAGAATGTGAAACTAAAAATGCACACACGCATATGCATAGCAAATTTATTAAAGAATGCATTGGAATCAACAATTCAATCTAAATTATTTTTCTTCAACAACTTGTCTCTAATACCACTGTAATAGGCCCAAAGAATGTGAAACTAAAAATGCACACACATGAGTAGAGAAAATTTATTGCAATAACAAGAGAATATATACAACCTAAAAATTGTTCAAGTAGTTGAGAAAACTATATTAATCGTTACATTATCAAACTGCTAGAAATTTTTTTAACTAAAGATATCCGGAATGATTAGTTAGCATATGATTGAAGTATTTGTGTTGCATAAATACAAGAAAATTTTAACCCACACATTAAGGAATAATTAATCATCCACTCTTGATCTCTTGCATGTAGTCTTTTGTCTTTAATCTATATCCCTTCATACATATTCAATATTTCATCATTTTCTTTTTGGGAAATAAGTTATGGGTTTCAATACTTGAGCAAATAAAATAATCTCAAAAATTCATATAAATGAGACTATTTGGCATTGGACATATAGAGTTATGTATCAATACTTCTATTCATCAACTATCAAATTCTATGCATACATTATTATGTTTTCCCATGACAACTAAGATTATATCTTGAATATGATGTTTACCTAAGTAAAATAAAAGTTGCTATGCAACCTTCACTCTCTTTTTAGATATAATTTCTATATAATCCAAAGATGGACAATTTTATAAAGAAAAAGAAGAAGAAGCAATATCCTTGAGGTAAAGAAATGGTGAATCTATGGGTCCACTAGAGAAGAGTCTCTTCAATTTAGCAGGCATGAACAAATTTCTGAGCCTCTTGATTGTTGATGTTCTCCAACTTAGTAAGAAAAAATGAGGGCCCTATAGAAACTGGGGAAGCACAATTCTCAGATAATGTTTTATGACAATTACATTAAAAAAGTTACTATTCAATTCCCAAACTTTGTCCAAAAAAATTCAATCTCTAGTCATTTAATGCTGCCTTAGAATGGCTCCAAATGGTTCCTCAATAGACCATTTTAACATGTACAAAGAGAAAATTGATATTTAAATGCATGAGGATAATGATTAAGATATTCCACTATTTCTCTCCAACATAAATTGACAACTTCATCAAAGGTAACATGGCCAGATTGATCATGACATTTCATTAAATATAGCATGTCCCATTGTTCCTACCCAAAATTGCAAAAGGTTAGTTTTTTTATTATCTGGTATTGCATAGTAAAGTTAGAGAGAATAATATTTAACTAATAATAAATTATTATTAGTGTTATAGGAGGTCCAGGAAGGGATGCCAAAGTTAAAGTAGACGATGAAGAGTTTTGAAGAGAATCATTGTCATTTGTCTTTAAAGTGAACTTATGCATGACCTAGTCAATTTCTTGTTTGTTTTTTTGTGAAGAATAATGTGGTTTTTTCTCCCATGCAACTCTTATCTTTCTTTTTCCTCAATGGACAGACTTTTTTAGCCTCTTTGTTTGTGCATATTTCACTAAATTCATAAATTTTCTTCTTATGTGTATGATTATTTTTACATACTTTCAAAGTTTAAAAAATTACATGACAATGTCTCAAATACTTCTGTCAACCCTATGATTTATTGTTAGAATAATCTTTTAGTTCTTGTGTATCATTTTAATACACATTTTCATTCGATGATATTTTCATGATTTAGATGATTGTTAAATTTTCCCGTTGAAATACCTATATTTTCTTCAATTTTGAATCAGAGGACAATTAAAAAATCATGCAAATCATTAAAATGTCATTGGAGAAAATGTGTATCAAAATGATTCCTAGGGAGCTAATATGTAATTCAAGCAATAATATAGTAATGTTCAGAAACTATCTGAGATATTGTCTATATTTGAATTGGTGTGATTTTTAAAGTGAATGTATAGAAATAGCATCATAACTTTACACACATAAGATATGAATTTGATAACATTTTTACAAACGAACACAAAGATAATCCTCACATTAAAAAAAAATCGACAATTACCTTCATTAAAAAGGAAAAAGAAATAGACTGAACAATGCACTTTAAACACATCTGATCCAACAAAAAAAAATTGATTCAAACAATTATAACTTCGAAATCATTCATTATCTATTGTAACTTTGGCTTTTTTGGCTAGGCTTATAACACTGATAATTAGTTATCAGTTAAATTATCTTCTCTCTAAATTTTCTATGCCATATTAGTTATTAGACAAGCTAACCTTTTGCAATTATGCAGAGGAAGAATGTGTACTTTTCTATATTTGCAAGAAAAGTCATTTCTCGAGGCCATGGATGGGTGGTTGCTAATTTTGTTTGGAATATATATGAAAACTTGTAGTCTGAGTGAGTTAGGAATCTTCATTTTAAACATTTAGAGGGCAATGATCCCTCAAGAATCTTCAAATATAGGATTCTCTCTTCAAAGATATGTAAATGTAGTAGTGGTATTGTCTAGGGCATTTTTTGGGACATATGTAATGGTGAACCAACCTGTTTTAGTGAATGATTCTTGAAGTACACCCTTCTCTGAATACATTAATCCATAATGACCAAAATTTGATATTCTAACAAATTAGACAAGAATCAATGTAAAGAACCTAACAAGCATTCTCCCATCTTTGTCTGGAAGAAAAAATAGCTGGAGAACCTCAACACTTGAAAAGATTCTTTAACGAAGATTTTTGAAGTCTTTTTGTTATGATTTTCTGAAACTAAAATATGCATATATTTAAGATTTAGTTTTATTTATTTTAAAATTGTATTCCTTAGCAAATAAAACATGTCTAGATACATGTGTATCTAGTTTTTTGGCCATTTTTCTAGTGGGCAATTTATTCTTGTATAAATTCTACAAAGTAGCTCTTAATATGAAACATCATTCCAAAATGGATATTCTAGCTAATACATGCTAGGATAATATTTCATACCCAAATTAGGAATGTTTGCTAGGGCTTCTTTGTAGAAATGTATTTTTACTATATACTGCTTTAAGAAGATGGGTTTCAAGGGTCCTCCTCCATGCACCCTTTGTGAGAAGTGTGAGGAATCTTTGGATAATATGATGTTGTATTGTGAGTACATTAAATATTATTAGAGATGTTCAATTTTAAAATATGGGTGGTTTATAGCCCTTCAAACAATGTATTAACTTGGTTATGACACAATATCTAGCTATTTGGAAAGTATGGGAAAAAAGGAATAAAGGATTTTTAAGATGAAAGGTATGAAAGTTGAAAAGCATATTAATACAACTGAAGTCCCAACATAAAATGTTCTTAAAAATTAGAAATATTGGATAAGGGTTTGGCAAATTGAGATGATTGTATTAAAACTATATGGTTTGGATTGAAAATACCATTTTGCTGATTGAGAGCTGAAAGAAGTGGAATTCAACTAGTTGACAATGAACAATAGGGTGATTCTAATGATTGAAAAAATTTCCCAACTTTTCATTATTAATAGGTTTGCATTCTTTCTCATTATCTTTCAATGATGAGAATCATATTTCTCTTTGGAATAATTTACTCTATGTCTCTTTTGGTTGTAAAAATAGGGTTGCATTCTTTCTCATTATCTTTGAATGATGAGAATCATATTTGTCTTTGGAATGATTTACTCAATGTCTCTTTGGGTTATTGCTTTCTCATTGAGAGATGTCTCGTCATCTCTGAAGAGGTTTCTCATTATGTCTGAATGAGAAGAATCATATTTTTCATTTGTCTTTAGAATAATTTTCCCAATGTCACTTTTGCTAATTCCTTTCCCATTCAGAGGTTTGGCTTGTGCTACAGAATTATCTATCAATATACAGTTAGTCCTTTCATATATAGATAGATATGGATTAAATTGAATTGAAAATTTATTATATACATTCAATGTCACAAATAAAAGGATAAACAACTTAAGTCTAAGAAATTGCATCAAGATCAGAAGGTGAGTTTTCAATCTGAATAGCCCATTCCAAATAGAATGATCCTAGTCATCCAATTCAAACATAAACTAAAATCAATAAATAAATATATGATCAACACATTTATCATTTCAATCATTCATACAGGGAATTGTTGGAAATTTGAGATTAGGCCTTGCATCCACATATTACCAATTGCTATCTTAGTTTAATTTATTACCAATTGCTATCTTAGTTTAATTTATATCTAAATCATCATTCATATATGGAATTAAATTATGTAAATAACACATATATTCAATTTATAAAAGTATCTCAATATCTAGATGAAACATATTGTAGCTTAAATTCATCACCTTTTCCATAATCTTGAGATCAAAAAGATCATTTAGATAAAATTTTATTTCACATTACTCAATTATGACTTTTTGATGTTTTAATCTCCCCTCTTGTGAGTGCCAATTCTATTAGATTACAATTGGATTCTAAGAACAAAGATAGCAATTTGATGAATCATCTAGTTTAGGAAGCAATGATAGAAATCTAATGATTTACTATATTTAATTAGTATATGATTGAAGTGATTGTGTTGCATAAATACAAGAAAATTTTAACCCACACATTGAGGAATAATTAATCATCCATTGTAGATCTCTTGCATGCAATCTTTTGTCTTTAATCTATATCCCTTCATATATATTCTATACTTCATCATTTTTTTTTGGGGAATAAGTTATGGTTGTCAATACTGGAGCACTTTTATTATGTTTATAAACTTATGAGCACACAATTACACATTAATAGAAGATGATTTCAAAAAAAGAAATGTCAAATTTGTCTCAACCAAAGACAATTTAAGAAAAAATTATCTCAAAATTCGTATAAATGAGACTATTTGGCATTGGACATAGAGAGTTATGTATCAATATTTCTATTCATCAACTGTCAAATTCTATGCATACACAATTATGTTTTACCTTGACAACTAAGATTGTGTCTTGAATATGATGTTTACCTAAGTAAACTAAAAGTTTCTATGCAACCCTCATTCTCTTGTTACATATGAATTCTATATAATTGAAATTTGGACAATTTTTTAAAGAAGAAAAGAAAAAGAAATATCCTCAAGGTAGAGAAATGGTGAATCTATGGGTCTACCAGAGAAGAGTCTCTTCAATTTAGTAGGCATGAACAAATTTCTAAGCTTCTTGATTGTTAATGTTCTCCAGCTAAGTAAGCCAAAATAAAGGCCCTCAAAATCTTGGGAAGCACAGTTCTTAGATAATGATTTATCTAAGACAATCATAAAAAAAATTTACTATTCAATTCCCCAACCTTCTCCAAAAAAAACCTCAATCTCCAATTATTTAATGTTGCCTTAGAAGGGATTCAAATGGTTCCTCAATAGACCATTTTAAATTATAAAAGAGAAAATTGATATTTAAATGCATGAGGACAATGATTCAAATATTCCACTCTTTCTCTCCAACATAAATAAGCATGTCCTACTGTTCCTACCCAAAATTGCAAAAGGTTAGTTTTTCTATTATCTGGTATTGCATAGGAAAGTTAGAGAGAAGAATATTTAACTAATAGTAAATTAGTATTAGTGTTACAGGAGGTCTAAGAAGAGAATCCAAATTTAAAGTAGACAATGAAGAGTTTTGAAGAGAATCATTGTCCTTTGTCTTTAAAGTGAACTCATGCATGACCTAGTCAATTTCTTGTTTTATTTTTGTGAAGAAGAATGTGGCATTTTCTCCCATGCAACTCTTATCTTTGTTTCTTCTCCATGGACAAACATTTCCTACTTCTTTGTTTGTGCAAGTGTCGCCAAATTCATAAATTTTCTTCTGATGTGTATGATTTTTTTTACATACTTTCACATTTTAAAAAATTACCTCGAGTAAAATATAGACAATGTCTCAAATACTTCTGTCAACCCCATGATTTATTGTTGGAGTTATCTTTTAGTTCTCGAGTATCATTTTGATAAACTTTTTCATTTGATGATATTTCATGATTTGGATGATTGTTAAATTTTTCTGTTAAAATACCTATGTTGTCTTCACTTCTAAATCAGAGGACAATTTAAAAATTATGCCAATCATTAAAATGTCATATGAGAAAATGTGTATCAAAATGATTTCTAGGGAGCTAATATGTAATTCAAGCAATAATATAGCAACTTCCACAATCTATTTGAGATATTGTCTATATTTGACTTGGTGTGATTTTTAAAAAATATTAATTTGGTAATATTTTTACAAATCAGCACAATGATAATCCTCACATTACAACAAAAGCCACAATTATCTTCATTAAAAAGGAAAAAGAAATAGACTAAAAAATACACTTTAAACACAGAGGACTCTAATCCAGCAAAAACAAATATATTCAAACACTTATAACTTCAAAACCTTTCATTATCTCTTGTAACTTTGGCTTTTTTGAAAGACTTATAACACTGATAATTAGTTATCAGTTAAATTTTCTTCTCTCTGAATTTTCTATGCAATATAAGTTAATAGACAAACCAACCTTTTGCAATTATGTGGAAGAAGAATGGGTACTTTGATATATTTGCAAGAAAGGTCATTTCTCAAGTCCACGGATGGGTGGGTGCTAATTTTTTTTGGAATATGTATGAAATCTTGTAGCCTAAGAGGGTTAGGAATCTTCATTTCAAATATTTAGAGGGTGATGATCCCTTGAGAATCTTCAGATATAGGATTCCCCCTTCAAAGATATGTGAATACAATAGTGGTATTCTCTAGGGAATTTTTTGAGACATGTGTAATGGTGAACCAACCTCTCTTGGCGAATGATTCTTGGAGTACACACTTCTCTGAATACATTAATCCATAATGGTCACAAATTGATACTCTAATGAATCATACAAGAATCAATGTAAAGAACCTAACAAGCATTCTCCCATCTTTGTCTAAAGAAGAAATAGCAAGAGAACCTTGGTGTTCCAAAATATTCTTTAAGAAAGATGTTTGAAGTCTCTTTGTTATGATATGTTGAAACTGAAATATGTATATATATTTAAGATTTAGTTTTATTTATTTTAAAATTGTATTCCTTTGCAAATAAAACATGTATAGATACACATCTATCTAGCTTTTCGGTCATTTTTTCATCGAGCAATTTATTCTTGTGTAAATTCTATTGAGTAGCTCCAAATATGAAACATCATTCCAAAATGGATATTCCGGCTAATACGTGCTAGGATAATATTTCTTACCCAAATTATGGATGTTTTATAGGGCTTCTCTGCAGAAATGTATTTTTATTATATATTGATCGCAAGTTTGAAATTGTTTTAAACAATAAAGGTGGCAAGTTTGAAATGGTTTATGTGGAACAGATGCAATGTTGTGGCATTAAAAACAAAGGTAAATGACAAAATAGTGGCATCATAAATGTTTTTCTAAAACAGCCTAGGCACAAGCTGTACGTGGCATTAATAACATCTGGCAATGCATGCAGTAAGTAAATATGCTTCAAAAGAAGCTCGCTAGGTGTCATCTTTGTATGGTGGATTTGAAAGAACTCTTAAAATTTCTTTTGGCTGTGGGCATTTGTTTGTTTGAAGTCTTCTTGTAAAAGAGCTCTGCAAAAATGAAAGGAATGTTGCATTGCTCTATGAAAACAGAATATGGAAGAGATTTGTTTGCTCTTTTGGTTGCTCTGTGAAAATGGAATATGGAAACATTTATTTTCTTTATGAGGATGAAAGTTTGAATGGTAAAGTGCCAAACACATTGATAAATTTCTTCTCCTATTCCGTGTATAGATGCTCATTTATTTGATCTCTCTCTATGCATGCATGGACGGCCAAGGCAAAACAAAGAAATGAGGTCTTAATTGTGAACAGAGTTAAAGGGTTTTGATAGAGACAAAAAAAAGATAGAGGCAATGCAAAATGATAAATATTTATTCATAGGTATGATCATTCTCATTGAAGTTGCTCAAAATGGTTTTTGTTTCAACAAAGAAAAAGGGAAATAAAGACTGGAATGATTCACAGTCCGTTGGAATATTTTTTTCAAAAGAAAAGTTTTTTTTTCTTTTGAAGATTTGAGGCTTTCATGTAAAAATAAAAAGTGTTTCATTCACAAACCCTAACAAAATTGTTTCAAAAGGTTTATAAGAAAGGATGAAGATTCACTAGTATGTTTATTATTATAAAAGACTTATGTTGGTTCTAGTTTGATGGTTTAACTATTATAGAGTTGTTTAATTTCGTATATCATGAGGGCATTTCTAAAATGTTCCTAACTATTCAATTTGTTTTTTAAAATTGATTCTCTCTCTATAATCTACATCTCTATTTAAAAATATTATTGTAAACACTTGAATATAGAAGTGTGATAAATTGATGTGAAAAGAGAGACACTATTATATTTTGAAATTGTGTAAAAATGATCTGAAGGGTTGATTATAAACTTATCTACATGTATAGATGTATGGTGTATTACATACAGTTATATGTGTATGTAAGTTTGTAATACAATTGAAAAAGAGATAAATAGGGTTGAATCCCTAAGAAGTTGTTGTTGTTGATTGTAAAGAGTTGAAGCTCAATAAAGATTATAGGTTTGTGGAGTGGTTTTTCTCCCTATGACAAATCCTTAAATATTTTTGAGGGTTTCTCACTTGACACAAAAATTCATTTCTCTATATCTTCTATGAGTTCATTTTTTCTTATTCTTGCATGGTGAATGATTATTAATATGAGCAAAAACTGAATGCATTTAGTTTATGGAATATTTGAAATTTTTAACTTGTTTAAGCAAAACCAATAACTTTTGATTCACCCCCCTCTCAGAACTCCAATACTTCCAACAAGTGGTATCAAAGCATGGGATTTATTTTAGGAATTATTCCAAGGATTTCAATTGGAAGTTATGGCATAGGCTAAAGGAGCTTCCCTTAACTGGGCTCCACTATTTGATGGTAATGACTACATCTTTTGGAAAGTTATGATGGAGGATTTTATACATTCTTTAGATGTTAGAATGTGAGATGTTGTTATGACAAAATATGGTGTCCCATGAATAGTACCTACTGATTCTAATGAAAAACTGACATATGAATTGGATAAAAAGGCTAGATATGCCCTTCTATGTGGTCTCACAAAAGATGTGTTTGCAAAAGTTGTCTATTGTAAATTAGCAAATGACATTTGGGTAAAAATTGAAACTATTTATCAAGGAGATAAAAAAGTTGAAGAGTCAAAACTAGTAAATCTCAAAACATATTTTGATAGCTTAAAGATGAATGAAGATAAAAATATTTCACCATACTTCTTGAGAATTGATGAAATAGTCAATTCTAGAAAAGGTCTTGGTGAACAAATTGAAGACATGATATAGCTTCAAAAGTTATAAGGTCAGTTCTACCTAAATTTGAAACAAAAATTTCCACTTTAAAGAAAAGAAAAGTTTTCCTAAAATGACTCTGTACCAATTACAAGGAACTGTAGTTACCTATGAAATGAGAATTAACAATCAAGTTATTTCTACATCAAAAGAGATAGCTTTTAAGGTTGAAAAATAAGAAGAAAGTGATTCAAATTTAACAGATGCTCTAGAAGCATTATTAGTGATTAAAATCAGGAAGAAATACAAAGAAAAACCAAAAAAATTTAGTTGTGGTCAATTAGGACATTTTGCTGCAAAATGTTCAAATGTGGAACAAGAAGATAATGATGATAAAACTAAAAAGTTTTCAAAAAGGAAACCTTGGAATCAAAACAAAAGATTCAAGGATTTAGAAAAGAAAAATCTTCTATCAAAAGAAGACTCAAATGAAGAGTCTAGTGACCTTGATGAAGAAGGGGAAAGGTTGTTCATGGCTGAAGTAGTCAACACTCCTAAATCTGAATCTAGTGAATCTGAATCTTCATCTCATTCAAATGAAGAAATTAATCTTGAAGAAGAACTTCTAAAATCTTTGCAAGAGCTTAAGATATTAAAGAGGATAATTTTAAATCATGAAAATAACAATAAAAGACTTCAAGAAAAATTAGAAGAAGCAAATCAGATCATAAATCACAAAATTTTGCTTGTTGAAAAGGATAAAAAACTAAATGCTTTGCAATGCTTGTCTAAAGAGTTTTCTGAATAGAAAAATAAAATCTTCATTCAAGGATTATTGTTTTAGCTATAATATTTTTGGGCATAAGGAAACCTTTTGTGAAAATAGTACTAGTCAAGGTAAAAGAAAAGTCATCAGATGTTTTAGATTTTTTCATTATTGTCACTTTGCAAATCAGTGCAAACTAAATCTAAAACCTAAAAAGATATGGAAACAAGTCAAGACATCTAAAAAGTCTTTAATAGTTGAAACAACCCTATTTTCTCAAAAGCCTATAAGATGGGTTTTGGATAGTGGCTACTCACATCATATGATTAGATGTAAAAGTAAGTTCAAAACACTAGAAGATTTTGATAAAGGGTTTGCTTGTTTTGGTGATAATGCAGGAGCCTATATATGAGTAAGATGCTCAATAATTTTAAATAAAGATACACCTATTCATGATGTATATTTTGTAGAAGGTTTATAACATAATCTTTTGAGTATTAGTCAATTTTGTAAAAGTGGATATTCTATCTCCTTTAATGCCAAAGGATGTTTCATCAAAAATGGAAGGGATAAAGTCATTGCTAGTGGCTTAAGGACAGGTGGGAAACTTTAAAATCTGATTGATTCTACAGTTTAGGAAACTTCATTAATTAACACTCACCTTAAGAGTTGGGTAAAAGAAAACTAGTTGTGGCATAAAAGATTGGGACATCTTAGTGTTGATAATCTTGCTAGAATTAGTATGAATAAAAAGGTCAGAGGGCTACCTCAAATCAAAAAACTAGTGAACATTTGTGAAGAACGTGTAAAAGAAAAACAAATGAGGGTATCTTTTAAGACAAAAAAGAATACTTATCTAATAGGCCACTTGAACTTGTGCATACTGATCTATGTGGACCTACTAAACCTATATCATTAAATGGTGAGAAATATTTGATGTAGGAGCATCTTGCATGGGAAAATTATTGAAAAAAAAAATTGAAAAAAAAATTTAAAAAAATAAATAAATCTGGAGGAGAGAGAAAGTGATGAAAATTAGAGGAGAAATAATAAAAAAAATTTTAAAAAGAGAAAAGAAAGGAAAAGGGGATTTCTATTTTCGAGTTGCATAGGTGGCATAATAGAAAAACTAAAAATAAATGGTTGTCATTCCATTTATCAAGGTGTGTGGGTAGAATTCTAGAAAGTTATGAATATTGTAGAAAGTTGTGGATATTGTAGAAGGTTATGGAAGTTGTAGAAGGTTGTGGTGGAATTCTAGAAGGTTGTGGATAAGTCATGTATTGGGTGGTAAGTGCCTATTTAAGCAAGGCATATGAGCATTTCTAATCAAGCTTGAGAAGAAGGTGAAAGCTCAAGGAGAAGCTCAAGGAGAAGCTTGAGAAGTGAAAGCTTGAGGAGTACAAGCTTGAGAAGTAGAAGCTTGAGAAGTGGAAGCTCGAGAAGGAGAAGCTCGAGAAGGAGAAGCTTGGGAAGTAGAAGCCTTGGAAGGAAAGCTTGGAAGGTTTCAAGGTGTGAAAGAGAAGGATCTAGTGAATAGTGAGTTTTCCTAAGTCTGTGGACAGAGCGCTGAATGTGAGGCAGTTTACAGTAGGATAATGGTGGAGTTGTGAGTGTAGACAGAGCGCCGAATGTGAGGCAGTTTACACTTGGATCTTGGATAAAGTTGGAGAAGAGCTAGTGTGTATGGTTTAGAAACAAGGAGGTTACTTGGGAAGCATTTTATCTTGTTTTTTTCATATTTTTGCATTCTTGGTTGTGAGTTGGTAGGGTGGTGTGGCCCTCCATCAAGTGGTATTAGAGTGTTCCTTCATTAGTGGTATCAGAGCAGTACTTCATCAATATTTTATCCTATTCATAGATGACTATTCAAGAATGGTTTGGGTAACTTTCCTAAAACACAAATCAAAAGCTTTTGATCGTTTCAAATATTTTAGAAAAATGGTTGAAAGAGAAACTTATTTAAAGTTAAAGTGTTTAAGGTCAAATAGGGGTGGAGAATTCACTTCGTAAGAATTCATTGAGTATTGTGAGAAACATGGCATTAAAAGACAATACTCAACCACTCGAATACCACAACAAAATGTTGTTGTGGAAAGGAAGAATGGAAATTTTAAAATGGTAAAACAACTAATGTTAAAAATTTTAAAATTTTTGGTTATAAATGTTTCATCAAAAAGAATGATGATTCTTCAGAAAAATTCAATTCAAGATTTGATGAAGGAATTTTTCTTAGATATTCTACACATCACAAAGCTTTTAAATGCTTTTACAAGGGGTTGAATAAGATAGTTGAAGCTATCAGCTTGTGTTTGATGAAAAATCTTTATCCTATAATAATAAAGAGGATCCTAAAGAAATATCATTTCAAAGCCTAGAAACTTTGCATGATGATGAAAACTTTTAAAATGTTGAGTCTGAAGTTGTTGATGAGATTGAACAAGAAAATTGTTCAATTTCCAAAATAACAAACACTAGTTTAAGAATGAAAATAACCCCATCTAGAATTATTATCAAAATAATTATCATTATCAAATAGCATATAGATCGATGATTGGAAGTCTATTATATCTTACAACATCTAGACTTGATATAATGCAAGTAGTGTGCATGGTTTAAAAATTCCAGTCTCATCCAAAAAAATCTCATCTCAATGTAGTAAATTGAATTCTAAAGTACATTCAAGATACACTTGACTTTGGTTTATGGTATCCTTATAGTAAAGATTTTAAACTTTCTAGTTATACTAATGCAGATTGGGTGGATCTGATGATAAAAAGAGTAATAGTGGAGTAGCATTCTTCCTTGCATGACAAAGTTCTTAATAATGAACTCAATGTGATGTTCCCACTCAAGGACAGATAGAAAATATTTTTACTAAAGTTCCACCTAGGGAATCCTTTGAACACTTAAGAAATTGATTGGGAGTTTTCTCTCAATCAATGCTGATATAAATTTTTTTAGATAAATATTCTATGTTAGGTTTCTGCTCCTATTTATAGAATTTTCTTCTACATTAAAAGCAAATGGTCCAATTTTTTTGATGCAAAATTTTTTGGGGAGATATCAAAGTTATGTTTGGTTTTGGTGATAAATCAGTTTCAAAGTTATGTTTTTGTTTTGGTGATTAATCAATTTTCAGAGTTATATTTGGTTTTAATGATTAATCAATTCACATGCAGTAGTAATTAGCATATTTTTAAAAAGTGATAGCATACATGTTCAACATCCACATATTGTGATCAACATATTTTTTAAACTATGATCAGAACTTGCATATTTTGTTCTCAGTGATAGTTTAGCATCTATGTGTAGTGTTTAGTATTTTCTGTGTTCAACATTTTTTTCATGTAACAGTGATTAGTTCAACATCAGCATTGTTTAGTATTCGGTTTTCAACATTTTTTGTTCTATGATAGTGATCTACTTATAGCATACTTGTTCTTTATTCAACATATTTTTCCTTCATTCTCAGAACATCTATACATTATCTTGCATATATTAGATGGTATATGAAAAGGAGATTGAATTTTTATTTTTTATATCATCTTGTATATATTAGATGATAAAAAAATTTGCCTAAAAAATAGGGGTGATTGTTGACCATATTGATTACAAGTTTGAACTCATTTTAAACAATAAAGGTGGCATTAATAAGGTCTAGCAATGCATGCAATAAGTAAATGTGCTTTGAAAGAAGCTCGTCAGGTGTCATCTTTATATAGTAGATTTGAAAGAACTCTTAAAATTTCTTTTGGTTGTGGGTATTTTTTTGTTTGAAGTCTTCTTGTAAAATAGTCTGCAAAAATGAAAGGAATGTTGCGTTGCTCTATGAAAGAAAAATATGAAAGAGATTTGTTTGTTCTTTTCATTGCTCTATGAAAGTGGAATATAGAAAGATTTATTTTCTTTGGGAGAATTAAAGTTTGAATGGTAAAGTATCAAACACATCGATACATTTCCTCTCCTATTCCTTGTATAGATGCTCATTTATTTGATCTCTCTCTATGCATGCATGGATGGCCAAGGAAAAACAAAGAAATGAGGTTTTAACTATAAATAGGGGTAAAATGTTTTGATAGAGATAGAGAAAACATAGAGGCAAATAAAAATGGTAATTATTTATTTATAGGTATGATTGTTCTCATTGAAGTTGCTCAAAATGGTTTTTGTTTCAACAAAGAAAAAGGGAAATAAAGACTAGAATGATTCACACTTGGTTGGACTATTTTTTTCAAAAAAAAAGTTTTCTTTTTCTTTTGAAGATATGAAATTTTTGTCTAAAAATAAAATGGGTTTCATTCACAAACCCTAAGATAATTGTTTCAAAATATTACTAAGAAAAGATGAAGATTCATTGGTTCATTTTTTACTATAAAAGACTTATGCTAGTTTTGGTTTGATGGTTTAACTGTGATAAGGCTATTTAAACTGCATATATCGTGAGGGCATTTCTAAAATGGTCCAAAATAGCTCAGTTTTCTTTTAAAAATTGATTCTCTCTATATGAGCTACATCTCTATTTAAAGAGATTGTTGTAAACACTTGAATACAGAAGTGTGATAAAGTGATGCGAAAAATAGAGACAAAGGAATGATGCATTGCTCTATAAAAATGGAATATGGAAGAGATTTTTTTTCTCTTTTCATTGCTGTATGAAAATGGAATATGGAAAGGTTTATTTTCTTTGTTAGGATGAAAGTTCGAATGGTAAAGTACCAAACACATTGATAAATTTCTTATCCTATTCCTTGTATAGATGCTCATCTATTTGATCTCTCTCTATGCATGCATCGACAACCAAGGAAAAACAAAGTAAGGAGGTTATAACTTTAAATAGAGGTAAAGGGTTTCAATAGAGATAGAGAAAAGATAGAGCCAAAGAAAAATGGTAAATGTTTATTTACAAGTATGATCATTCTCATTGAAGTTGCTCAAAATGGTTTTTGTTTCAATAAAGAAAAAGGGAAATAAAGATTGGAATGATTCATAGTCAGTTGGAATAGTTTTTTCAAAAGAAAAGCCTTTTCTTTTTCTTTCAAAGATATGAAGTTTTAGTGTAAAAATAAAAAGGGTTTCATTCACAAACCCTAACAGCATTGTTTCAAAAGGTTTCTAAGGAAAGATGAAGATTCATTGGTTTTTTTATTATTATAAAATACTTATGTTGGTTCTAGTTTGCTGCATATATCATGAGGGTAGTTCTAAAATGGAAGTTTTTTTTTTTTTTAAATGATTCTCTCTATACGAGCTACATCTCTATTTAAATTTTTTGTAAACACTTGAATATAGAAGTGCAATAAAGTGATGTGAAAAATAGAGACACTATTATATTTTTTAATTGTGTAAAAAGTGATCTGAAGGGTTGATTATAAACTTATCTACATGATTAGGTGTATAGTGTATTACATACAATTATATGTGTATGTAAGGTTGTAATACAATTGAAAAAGAGACAAAGAGGGTTAAATCCCTGAGCAGTTGTAGTTGTTGTTGTTGATTGTAAAGAATTGAAACATAATAAAGATTACAAGTTCATTGAGTGATTTTTCTCCCTATGATGAATCCTTAAGGATTTTTTAGGGTTTCCCACTCGGCACAAAAATTAGTGTCTCTCTATTTTTGCGAGTTCATATTTTCTTATTCTTGCATGTTAAATGATAATTAATATAAGCAAAAATTGAATGCATTTAGTTTATGGAATTTTTGAAATTTGTAAACTGCTTAAGCAAAAATAGTAAGTTCTGATTCCCCCCCCCCGCCTCTTAGAACTCTAATACTTCCAACAATATTGCAAGTACATTAAATATTATTAGAGGTGTTTGATTTTAAAATCTAGGTGATTTACAACACTTCAAAAAATGTGTTAAGTTGGTTATGACACAATATCTATCTATTTGGGAAGTATGGGAAAAAAGGAAAAAAGGATTTTTAAGATGAAAGGTATGAAGGTTGAAATACATATTAATAAAACTGAAGTCCTAACATAAATTTTCCCTAAAAATTTGAAATATTAGATAAGGATTTGACACATTGAGATGATTGTATTAAAACTATATTGTTTGGGTAGAAAATACCATTTTGCTATTGAGAGATGAAAGAAGTAGAATGCAGCTACTTGAAAATGAACAATAGGGTGATTCTAATGATTGAAAAGCTTGCCCTATTTTTCATTGTTAATACGTTTGCATTCTTTCGCATCATCTTTGAATGTGGAGAATTGTATTGTTCTTTGGAATAATTTTGTCAATTTCTCTTTTGGTTATTGCTTTCTTATTCAGAGGTTTCTCATCATCTCTGAATGAGCAGAATCATATTTGTCATTTGTCTTTAGAATAATTTTCTTAATGTCACTTTTGGTTATTTCTTCCTCATTCAGAGGTTTGGCTTGCACTTTAGAATTATCTATCAATATATAGTTATTCCTTTCATATATATATAGAGAAAAATATTATATACATTACATGTCATAGATAAAAGGATAAACAACTTAAGTCTTAGAAATATCAAAGCATGAAGATTAGTAAGTTATTTTTCAATCTTAATAGCCAGTTCAAATAGAATTATTCTAGACATCCAATTCAATCATAAACTTAAATCAATAAATAAATATATGATCGATGTATTTATCATTTCAATCATTCATACAACAAATTGTTGGAAATTTGAGATTAGACCTTGCATCCATATATTACGATTGCTATCTTAGTTTAATTTATATCTAAATCAGCATACATATATCGAATTCAATTATGTAATAGGACTTTTGATGGTTGAATCTTCCCTCTTGCGAGTGTCAATTCTATCATATTACAATTGCATTCTAAGAATAGAGATAGCAATTTGATGAATCATCTAGTTTAGGAAGCAATGATGGAAATCTAATGATTTACTATGTTTAACTAGTATATGATTAAAGTGTTTGTGTTGCATAAATACAAGAAAATTTTAACCCACATATTAATGAATAATTAATCATGCAATGTTGATCTCTTGCATGCAGTCTTTTGTCTTTAATCTATATCCCTTCATACATATTCTATATTTCATCATTATTTTTTGGGGAGTAATTTATGAGTTTCAATACTTGAGCATTTTTATTATGTTAATAAACTTATGAGCACAAAATTACACATTAACAGAAGATGATTTAAGAAAACATTATGTCAAGTTTGTCTCAACCAAAGATAGCTTAAGAAAAAATTATCTCAAAAATTTGTATATATGAGACTATTTCGCATTGGATATGTAGAGTTATGTATCAATACTTCTATTCATCAACTGTCAAATTCTATGCATGCATAATTATGTTTATAATTGGATTTGTCTAGTTAGAATCATCAAATTGCAAATTAGGACTCTTGTTAGCTCCTTTGTAATAAAAATCAAATTTGAAACTGGGGTATGCCCCTTTTATGTTGTAATTATAAAGGACTAGGGTCCCGAACAAGATTGAGGTTTTCTTCTCCATTCTTTCCTACTAGTTACGGAGATACCTATGATGTACCTTGTTGTTTAAAAATATAATCAAAGGCTTTAGTCATTTGCCAATAATTAAAAAAACACTAAGAATTAATTTTTTTTAATAAGTGTAATACACTAAATTTAGTTGAATAATAATATTGAGTATAATTGAATATAGTAAGAATGCTAAAAATAAAACTAAAAACAAAATTTTAATTATATACTATAAAATTAATTAAGAATGCTTCTTAAAAATTAACATTGTATCCTAAAATATAAGAATTTATTCTAATATTCAATAATGTATTCTCAAAAATTAAGAATGCTTTCACTAATAAGACTTCAAACATATCAACTAATCACAACCAAGGAAAAAGAATTTAGATAATTTTAAAAATAAGCTCTTCTTACAATTATACTTACAAAGATAAATTTAGAAAATACTTAAAACCATTATTATATTATGAACAATTAATTTAGAGCATCAAATAGTAAATATATATTGGGTATGACCATTCAAGCTAGGAAAGTAGAATTAATATGGCTCTCCCTTTCTATGGTGAATGATAGCTTTCTATGGTGTATATACCTAGAAGGTAGTTCTTAATAAGGTTTACGTTAATTTCTAATACCTTATTTTATTTTATTTTATTTTTTAATAGTTGATTTATTAAATTTGGTTTTAATTCAATTTTAGTCTAAATGAAGTTCAAAAGAGTTAAAAATGATGATTATAGGCTAGATTAAAATCTAAACTTTATATTTCTAGCTCAACAAGAAGAATGTTTTAGATAAAGAATAGTCAATTGGATAGGAGAAGGGTGTGTTGAAGCGCTCCTGGAGATTAATTATGCAACCAACTAGGTATAATTTGTCATGTTAGTAAATAGTTTTTTCCTTTGGATAGAAATGCAAACAATGATTCAATATACTACAAAAGAAGGACAAAATATACTAACAATTGGATAGATTATCATTTCATTGATAATCTTCCTCTAAATTGAGAGTTATAGTTCCCTCATAAAAGATATCCAATGAATATGACAAACTGATTATGTCTTTAACCTGAAGTCACAAAGTGTTTTTTGACATTCATCCATCACTATGGAATAAATACAATTATCAAATTAACACTTAAATAATGAGAAAAAAACTAAATGATAGCCTCAAGACCATTCATCAAGCCTTTAATAATAATAGAAGAAGGATATGAAATATGATCAAGAGGCTTTGCAACTAATGGATGAAGTCCTGGTTAAGTAGAGAAGGTATAATTTATTCTCTTGTTAACTTTGTGTGGCAACCTGTAGTTGTAATGGTAGATGCAATCAACGCTGCCAAAGAAGGTCCTTCCCAAATTGAATCTAGGTCAAGTTAAATCCTCCATGTCAAGTACATACAACAATCAAATATTGGGAATATGAGGAAATCTGATTGATTAATGACTCTAAAGCTCTAATACCATTGGAATGTTCATTTTCTGATTTTATATGATATTTCAAGCCTCTAATCAGATCTTTAAGATCAAACAACCAATATTTCAAAGATCCACTAATTTCTCAATAAACCCCAAATCGGGTATGCCGAAAATATTGCCAAAAACTTCACAGCTTCACATATTATTAATAAATCCAAACTTGGACATTTTTTATAGAAATTTCAGCAGCATAAAAGCCTAAAAAATGACATTTTCAGATCTGTATAACATTTACACAACAGCTCCCAAACAGAGGACAAAAACAATGCTCATCAAGCTCCCGAAAACAACACAAAATAGCTGAAAACACCACAAAAACAGTGATAATCTATCATAGAAGTATAATCATGACCAAATAAATATATTCAACTCTATTTTAACATCTAAATGACTGATATATAGCAGCAACCCAAACTGATATGAAATACTCAACCAAAAACACCAAACTTTTACAAAAAACACACCCGAAAACTCACAAATCTGCACTGTTCAGCACAAAGGAAAACTCTGCATGAGCATGCACATGGCATGGCTGTAAACTCCCATCCTTAGCCTTCCTAGAAACAGGCAAAATCCCATTCTTGGGTGTCCTTCTCCATAGGTTTGGCAGCCTCTGAAGAACAACAAAGAAATGAGCAAAAATCAAGTTCTGGAATGAGCCCAAAATGCCTCCAAACCCCTTAAAAGAGGGCATAAACCTAACTCACATCCAAGAGGGGTTAATGAAACATATTTTAATAATAATTTTCATTTATTATTCCTACAGTTTCCAATGATTAACCCCTTTTTTCTGAAACTTCACCTTCTTGGGCCTGCCTGCCTTTGGCAAAAATTATTATTTTTAATTATTTGAAAAGGGAGATGATAGTGGCTCTCTTTAGGGGCTGCATTTTGTGTTGGATGCAGAGTACTCTAGAATCTCTATTTTCTATTGTCCAGTGTTTTCCATTGGGTGTAGAGTCATTAATCAATCAGATTTCCTCATATTCCCAAGATTTGATTGTTGTATGTACTTGACATGGACGATTTAACTTGACCTAGATTCAATTTGGGAAGGAGCTTCTTTGGCAGAATTGATTGCATCTACCATTACAATTGTAGGTTTCCACACAAAGTTAACAAGAGAATAAATTATACCTTCTCTACTTAACCAGGACTTTATCCATTAGTTGCAAAGCCTCTTGATCATATTATGTTTGCTCCTTTAACAAGAGAATATCCGGATCCATCATTTGTGAAATGTGGAGCACCAAAGACATGCAAAAAATCACCAGAGTTTCTCTACACTGCTTTCATATCTATAGGCATAACTTCAGTATCTGCCTTCCCATTAGTGTATGAAATATCTCCATTCAAGCATGTATCCAGCATCTTCTTAAACCAAAGGGTCTATCACCTGCTCACTTTCAGGTGTATATCCATCTTGAGATATATTAATATTCACACTATTCAAAAAATTCTTCATGCTCTTTGTTAGTTTTGTTAGCTTTGGATAACTGTTTGTCCATTTGCTATTATTTAGCAAGTAATTTTTTTGCTAACTAATTGGTTAGATTAAAAACAAATATTTGTTAATTAATTGACCACTTTTGGAAACAACTAGAAACTGACTTGGCTAGGGTTGTTAAGTTGTTTTAATCTCAACCGTTGATTCTAAATCAATCTCGACCATTAGTTTACCAACAGGAGTAGTATAAAAGGAGTTCAGGGGGGCATTTGGAGAACATTAAATTTTGATAAACATTTGCAGTGTTAGCAAACAATCTTGCAGTGTTAGCAAGGGCGCAGTGTTAGCATGGGAATAGCAGTGCAGAATATCAGTGGGATAAATTAGGAGGTTGTTGAAATTCTGCCAGTGAGAGGCAAGGAATTTTTGTATCTCTTGATTTGCTAAAGTTTAATATAATTCCTCATCTGTAGAACTGGTTTTTTCTAGGGACAATTTGTCCAAAAATATTGTGTTCATTGTGTTGCGCATTTCTTTCCATATTTTATAAGTGAAGTTGTAGTTGTGTTATTTTTCGATATTAGCTAAGAATTTATTTTCAAAAGTTTAATAATCATTTATGATAGGAGATTAATAATCAGTGACTGCTATAGTTAAATTTTTCACATGGTATCAAAGCGTTGTTAAGGGTAGAAGAGCTTTTCCCTAGGAAAGAAATTTTGATCTCTTTAGATTTATTATTGCTTTAAACCCTTGAGATGGCTTCAGCTGGTTTGAGAGATCAAGATAGATTGGATGGTGCCTCAAATTTTGGTGTCTGGAAGGCCAAAATTTCTTTATTGTTGGAAGAGAATGGTATCAAGGATTATGCTACTAGTGTTGTACTTGTACCTTTGGATGCAACCCAACTTGCAGCATATAGGAAGGACAATGCCAAAGTGAGGAGGATTATCCTTGATGGTGTCAAAGATCATATTGTTCCACATATCACAGAGCTAGATACAGTGAAGAAGATGTGGGATGCCATTCTAAATCTATACCAGAATGCTACCACCAACAGGAAGTTGATTCTCAAAGAGAAGCTAAAGAATACCTGCATGAATCAAGGAGAAGACGTCACAAGTTACCTCACCAGGCTCAAACTTGTCAAGGACGAGTTAGCAGCTATTGGAGATAGCCCTAGTGATGACAAGCTAGTGAGAATAGCCCTAAATGGGTTTACTAAACAATGGAGTGTCTTTGTTCAAGTTATCAGTGGACGAGATACTTTACCAAGTTTGGATTGACTATGGACTGATTTCACTTAGGAAGAGTTTAGACTAAGTCTTGTCAATGGGGCCAACAAGAGTTAGAAAAATGAGGTGGAACAAGAGAATGTTTCCCTAGTGGGTAAAGGGAAAGCAAAGAAGGGATCTAGCAAAGGATCAAATTCACAAAGTGAGAAGAAGAAGAAGGACCTTTCTAAGGTCAAGTGCTTTGGATGTCATGAGTTTGGCCACTATGTCAGTGTTTTCCCAAAGAGGAAGAAGGGTAAGAAGTAGGTGGAAACTTTAGCAAGTGTGGAAGAACTCTCCAGTAGAATGGAAGATGAGTTTGCACTCATAGCTTGTATGGTTAGCTTGTCCAAACATCCAGATTTCTATGGAAAACTTGTCCAAACTCAATCCTGTTGAGAAAGGGACTGTTCAGTTTCAAAGGGAGAATGGAAAGATAATTCCACTTCATGATGTGTTATATGTGCCAAGCTTAGGTATGAATATGATTTCTATATCTATTCTTCAGGATAGGGGGTATAATGTACTCTTTAGAGAAACAGATGTGTTGATTAAGACAAGGATTGGAAACCACCCATAACTATTGGAGTTAGGAGTGGTCGCCTTTATAGATTGTAGTTTGATACTCCTAAGGCACTTATGAGCAATAGTAATCCTAGAGATCTTGGAGAGCTATGGCATAGGAGGATGGGCCATATTTATCATGGAGCACTTAGATTGCTTCGAGAGATAGTGACAGGTGTTCCAGAGCTGAGCACAGAGTATGACGATGTATGTAAGGGATGTGTGTTGGGGAAGTTTTCAAAAGCATCTTTTCCAAGGAATGACACTAGGTCTAAGGGTTTTCTTGATCTAGTACATTCATATGTTTGTGGACCAATGTCGACGAAATCTCTCAGAGGATATGAGTACTATGTTACTTTTATTGATAATTTCTCTAGAAAGACCTGGATATACTTCTTGAAGACTAAGGATGAGGTTTTTAGTTGATTCCAAGAGTTCAAGGCTCTTGTGGAAAAATTGACAGGAAATAAGATAAAGGTTCTTTGGTCAGACAATGGAGGCGAGTACAAAGAAAATGTCTTCCAGGAGTTCTACACCAGAGAAGGAATCAATAGAGAATGTATTGTTCCTTACAATCCATAGCAAAATGGAGTGCTGAGAGGAAGAACCATTCTATATCGGACGTAGCAAGAGCTATGCTACATGACCAGGACATACCCCGTTACTTATGGGCAGAGGCATGTAATACATCAGTCTACATCTAGAATAGAGTTCCACACAAGGTGTTAGGGAAGATGACACCAGAGGAGGCTTTCATAGGGAAGAAGCCACATGTTAGTCACTTCAGGATATTCAGGAGTTTGGCATATTGCCATATTCCTGGAGATACACGTACAAAGTTAGATCAGACTGCAGAGAGGGGGTACTTTGTTGGGTATAGTGAGACCTCAAAGGCATACAGGATTTTCATTCCAGGGACTAAAAGAATTATTGTCAGACAGGATGTCAAGTTCATGGAAGACAAGGCATTTAGGAGATCCAGAGATATGCCAGTAGATGATCAGAGTGAGCAGCCAACAGAAACTCCAAGACCACGTCAAGAGAAACAAAGTTCAAGTACAATTACCAGTACGAGTGTAGACTCAGTTAGTGAAGATTCATGAAGTATGGAGCAATAGGTGCAACAAGAAATGCATCTAGAAGACTTAGAAGTTGATATTCCATCCTCTACAGTTGGTAGCGAGAACCATGTAGTTCCAGATACACAAAGGGATACTCAAGAGTTTGTGGGAGCTCCTAGGAAGAGTACTAGACAATGAAGACAACCAGCCAAGTTCAATGACTATGTGGCATTAGTTAGTCAGTTGGTAGATAGTGAGCCTTCTAACTATCAAGAAGCTAAAAAACATCAGGTATGGCAAGATGCTATGGTTGAGAAATATTCTTCAATAATGTAGAATGATGTGTGGGAGGTAGTACCTAGACCAACGGATAGTGCTGTAGTTGGATCACGCTGGATCTATAAGATAAAGCATGGTGCAGATGGTAGCATCAAGAAATACAAGGTGAGGTTCATGGCAAAGGGTTTCTCTCAGAAGGAGGGAATAGACTATGAGGAGACATTTGCTCCAGTTGCCAGGTATACTTCTATACGAGCTATAATCTCACTTGCAACATAGATGGGATGGAAAATCTATCAAATGGATGTCAAGACAACATTCCTTAATGGTGAGTTGAAGGAGGAGGTATACATAGAACAACCACAAGGCTTTGTAGCACACATCAAAGAGACCCATGTGTGCAGATTAAAGAAAGCATTGTACGGACTCAAGCAAGCTCCTAGAGCGTGGTATGAGTGCATTGATACATACTTGCAAAAAATAGGCTTTGTGAAGAGTGAAGCAGATGCTAACCTCTACTACTCGATGGTTGGGGGTGAGATTCTCATTCTTGTTCTTTATGTGGATGACCTATTTCTTACAGGTTCACTAGGGCTCATAGTGGATTGCAAGAGGAACCTTGCAGAAGAGTTTGAGATGAAGGATTTAGGACTTATGCACTATTTTCTAGGCATGGAAGTGTGGCAGACAGATGGGAAGATTTTCCTTGGTCAAGGGAAAAATTGCATTGAAATCTTGAAAAAATTTGGGATGAAGGATTGCAAAGCCATGTCTACACCCATGATCATGAATTGGAGGAAGGTAGATACAACTAAGGAGAAAGATGTAGATCCCACTTTATATAGACAATTGATTGGTTTGCTTATGTATTTGGTCAACACTAGGCCAAATATAGAATTTGCAGTTAACTCTCTTAGTCAGTTCATGATTGAACCAAGGAGAATGCATTGGATAGCGGCTAAGCATGTGCTACGTTACTTGCGTGGTACAGTCGAGTATGGGATCAAATATGTTCAAGGTGAAGGTATCAAGTTGATAGGCTATACTGACGCAGATTGGGTAGGAAGTACAATAGACAAAAGGAGCACTTTAGGGTGTTGTTTCAGCTTGATATTAGGAGTTGTATCTTGGTTCAGCAGGAAGCAGAAGTTTGTGGCTCTAAGTTCAACAGAAGCAGAATACATAGCAGCTAGCATGGTGACATGTGAAGCTATATGGCTTCGAAAGTTGTTAGTAGCCTTGTTTGGTCAGAAGGTTGAGACTACTATGATACATTGTGACAATTAGAGTTGCATCAAGTTGTCTGATAATCTAGTGTTTCATCATAGGTCTAAACATATAGATATCAAATATCACTTCATCAGAGATTGTGTACAAAGGGGAGTTGTTCAACTATAGTACATACCTATAGAGGAGCAGATAATAGACATTCTAACTAAGGCATTGGGGAGGGAAAAATTTATCTTCTTCAGAGATAAGTTAGGTGTCCTGCAGAACAACTTCCTCACTAACAGGGAGTGTTAATTTTGTTAGCTTTGGACAGCTGTTTGTCCATTTGCTATTATTTAGCAAGTAATTGTTTTGCTAACTAATTGGTTATATTAAAAACAAATATTTGTTAATTAATTGACCTCTTTTGGAAACAACTAGAAATTGACTTGGTTAGGGTTGTTAAGTTGTTTTAATCTCAACTATTGATTGTAAATCAATCTCAGCCGTTGGTTTACCAACAGGACTAGTATAAAAGGAGGTCAAGGGGGCATTTGGAGAACATGAAGTTTGGAGAAACATTTGTAGTGTTAGCAAACAGTCTTGCAGTGTTAGCAAGGGTGCAGTGTTAGCGTGGGAATAGTAGTGGGAAATATCAGAGGGATAAATTAGGAAGTTGTCAGAATTCTACCAGTGAGAGGCAAGAAATTTTTGTATCTCTTGATTTGCTGAAGTTTAATATAATTCCTCATCTGTAGAACTGGTTTTCCTTTAAGGGTTTTTTCCAGGGACAATTTGTCCAAAAATATTGTGTTCATTGTGTTGCGCATTTCTTTCCGTATTTTATAAGTGAAGTTGCAGCTGTGTTATTTTTCAATATTAGCTGAGAATTTATTTTCAGAAATTTAATAATCGTTTATGATAGGAGATTAATAATCAATGACTGCAATAGTTAAATTTTTCACACTCTTTAGTATAAATGTGAGGACCATAAATTGTTTCACACCACATTTAATTTTTCAGCAACAACTCTTTGACATTCTTATATTGTATAGAAAGTGCATCCACACTTTTCAGACAACTTTGATAATTTGAAGTTTTCAACCAGCCTGCATTAGTCTCAAATGATATTTCCAACTATCATTGTCTCTATTGCCATACCAAAAATTTCTGTTTGTAGTATCACGCTTATTCTTTCTATGTCCATCATCAACTGATCCATATGGGAAGGGGTATATCCCAAAATCTGCTTCGACTTACAGCCCAATCCCTGGCATTCTCCAGCCAATTGTGAAAGCGCTTTTCTTTTACATCGTCAGGAACCCAATATGTCTCAATTGGTTCTGCACGTATCGTATCACAGAGAAAGTCTGAGATAAGTAGGCCATTGGAAAATCTTCCAGTGGCGCCTAGTGAAAAATCAACTCCATTCTCAATCATCTTTTAGTGCTTCAAACATACCATTATTTTTTTTGTCGACTAACCAAACTGATCAACATAAGGTGGCTACAGTAGCAAATTATTATTTCCAAGCAACATCTCATATGTTCTAGCTGTCACGTCACCACCCTAATTAGGGTTAGCGCATTTTAATTGCGAGACTTTGTAATTGCAAATATGCTATGGATCGGGTTTCCTTGAGAGTTGGCACCTTCATTGGGTGAGTTCTGTCATTGTATCATAAATCCCATGGTTCAAAGTGAACTCGTGCTTGCACCAGAAGATTTCATAAAACTTTCAACTATTAGATATCTCTTATCTCAGTGCGCAACCTTTACTAAACCACCTTTACTAAACAAGATTCCTCATTTCTAACTCTTTGAAGACACTCCGATGTTGCTAGCAGCTTCTTGTGAATCTAGTTGAGGATCATATCACATCACACAATATCCATATGATGTGGATATGGGATGAACTTGAACTGAGCTCAGCCACCTTTTGACAGAGGAAAAGCAAGATAAATATGAATATTCTGGTGTTTCGGATCCTGAGGCATCTTGAGCATGATCCAATGTGAACGTAGGAATGAATGTCATTCCACCCCGTGATGCAATAACCATGTACAACATCACTAAATCTTTACTTTTTCAAACTGCTCTAGGGTTATGAAGTTGCAGACCATATGTTGACTTAATTATGCAAACACTGGGGAGAATGGTGGAGTCTCAGCTGCACCAAGGTAACAATCTTCTTCATGGAAGTAATCACTAGTATATAATATGCACACCCCTGCAGTGCCATCCATGAACACGGCTACACCAAGAATATGTTTCACTGTGTAACCCCATGATCAGATACCACTCATGTCCCTAGTTTGGTGGAAATTGATTACCTCAATCTTATTCATTGATCAAAGAATGTCTTGTTCATCCAATTGCATATTTTCCACAGAAACCTTGCTTACTTTCACATAATCGGAAAGTATAAGTTTGTAAATATCTTTGATTGCATGTTTCACCAGTGAACAAAGACGAGTATAGTTCCATTATACAGATCCCCCAATCAAAATATTTCTGGAAACCCTAAATTATTGACAACAAAAATGCAAAAAAATCTAGAGCCTGCATGTATCAATATTTGAAAAGCCACTTTGGAAGATCTTCTCTTACTGAATATTTCCACAACTCTCTCAACTCTTGCTCCACATGTCACCGGATCCTTCTCACTATGTTGTCATTATATTTTTACATAAGGCTCTCAGAAAACATAAGATGGATTTTAAATAAGGAATTTGAATCTTTCAACTTGGAAAGTGAAATTAGATGAGCACGAGATATGACCAATCAATGCGAGGGCCTTTATCTCTTGAAACTCCTCAGAGTATGGATTACCTCAGAAAGGGGGAAGGCTCAAAGCTAACAAAGTCTTTATTGAAACAACAAAGAAAACAAATGAAAAAAACCAAGCCAAAATTTTTTATTTACAATGGAGAAGGGAAAACCCTAAAAAATTAAATGTGACCATTTATAGGCTGGAAAAAGTATGAGCCCTTCTGAACCAACTTTGGATATAATGGAACTAGATTTTTCAAAAAGTAAACTAAAAACAACCAAAGTGTAAGGTTTTTCTCCTTAACAAGGCAAGGTGGGGGTGGAAAAATAAACATAGATTCAAGAGTGTCCTCATGAATAAAGTGAAATATGGAACTAATGTCTTGCATAGAAATTTTCACCAGGATATTTGAAATTCCAACAAACTCTTCCATACCTTGATCTTTTGACTGTTGCATTGATTCCTCCAAATGTGACATTGAGGAGATAACTACAGAGTGCTAGAAAAAAAAATGATCCTTTTCCACTTCCAAAGATTCATATTCCAAGAACCTATCTACAAAATCTATCTCAAAACAAAAAGATTCTAGCATAGGGCAAAAATCCATTAGCCCATCTTCAGAATCAAACCTAAACACTTCTAATTCAGGTTGTGTGCATGGAATGGGTCTGAGAGTAAAATAATTTCCCTTGAATTCCATTTCATCTTTTTCAATATCTTTGAATGCCTTGGGCTGAAAATATCCTTCATTCATTTTGATGTGATCAAACAAAAACAATTCATAATCAGCTTCAATATTTTCTTGTGTATGTTGATCTTTCGTACCTTCTTGAGTAACATCATTTGATGAAATATCAATAGTAGTCCCAAAAATAAAAGAATCAAATCCTACATTTAAAAAATCTTTTGATAAGTTCTCAATTGATCTTCCACCTTGTAGCCCTTGTTAATTAGGAGGTACATCAAGGCCAATCATTGAGTTAGATGATTGTGGGGCATATTCATCATCATAATCAACTTGTAGATGGTAGGCTCCAGCTAAACTATAGGGAGTGCTTTCAATCACAAGAGGGATTAGGAGATCTTGACCATTGAAAACTATTAGACTTTGATAAATAGGAGGTGCTGATTTCACTACTTTGAGAATGACCCTTTTCTATTTAACCTTTTCTTTTAGATAATTGTGTTGTTCACAGAGATAAATTCCTACCTGTACAATTTCTTTACACTTCATTCCACTTAGAATCATGTCATCGTCTAAATTAATAGCCTCCCTTTGTGCATCTTGCAACCTTTTTAATTTTAATCGTAGAAGCAAAAATTTAATTTCTATTTGCATGGTAGCAATGAAAACACACAATTGATTATTTTCAGCTGGTTGGCTGGTTAGAGGTATCTTACCAATAGTTCTATTGAATCTATCAATGAAATCTCTCGTGACTTCCCCTTTCTCCAACTTGATTTGAAAGAAATTAAATAACAATTTAGCTACATCAAGTGCTGGCATAAACCTCTAAAGAAATTTCACGTCAAGGTCATTCCAACAAGTGATGCAACCGTCTGGAAAATTCTAGAACCAATCTGTTGCACTTCCAATGAGGCTTTCAACAAGTAATCTAACAAAGACATTCTCCTCCTACACATCAAGAATCTCACAAGCAACTGAAAACACTTTGATGTGATCATTTGGATCTTGAGTCTTATCTCAGGAAAAATTGGGAAGGTATTCCCATGATATTTTAGGCAAGGTTGAATATTGGACCAAGGCAAACAGTCTAATTTTAGCTCACCATGGCTGAGTGGCAACCACAACCATAATACACATTGAAACTCCAAAATAAAAGATTCAAAAAGTTTGAAATATAGAGTCACCAACCTTAGTCCTTGGGAAGGTACCTTAAGATATCCAAGAAAAGAAAGCACTCGAACTTGCTTTCTCTCCCAGTGAAGCCACCAAAAATTGTTAGTAAATAGTTTTCCTTCGGATAGAAATGAAAACAATGATTCAATAAACCTCAAAAAAGAACAAAATATACTAACAATTGGATAGATTATCATTTCATTGATAATCTTCCTAAAGGTACAACTCCCTCATAAAAGATATACAATGAATGTGACAAACTAATTATGTCTTTAACCTATAGACACAAACGGTTTTCTGACATTCATCCATCACTATGAAATAAATGAAATTATCAGATTAACACTTAAAGAATGAGGAAAAAACTAAATGATAGCCTCAAGACCATTCTTCAAGCCTTTCATAATAACAAAAGAATGAATTAAATAATCTATTTAGTAGATGATGAGTTTATGAACCAACTGTCTCATAATCACATAAGTATTTGACATAATAATGCGTAATTGTGTTCAAAATAGGAAGAAAAGACTGCATAATCAATTTCAACCAGGAAATATATACTCAAACCTCAAGATTTGACATAAATATGCTCCTCTTTATTTTGAAAACATAACAAAGTAGCCATAAGATTACTTGTCTCTATCATTACAATCAAACTGCAAAAAGATAAATATGTTTCCTCTATCTCCCTTTGTTATAATCAAATTGAAAATTTCTCCATCCCCCTTGTAGTAGTTATAGAACTTCTAGATCGGGAAGAAGAAGAAGCCCTTTACAAATGTTTTGCCCCCATTAAATAAATTTTCAAATAAGTTGCCAACTGTCCCAACTTCTTACCAAATTTCTATTGTCTTCTCCCACACTTTACTATGATAATTAATTCTTATAAAAAGAATTAATCATTTTTACATCCTTTCTCCACTTTAATCAATCTCCCAAGAGCTTTTACAACTTTATTACATATAGATAATTAATTCTTTTTAAAGAATTAATTATTTCATATTCTTTTTTAACATTTTCCTTATCCCCCACTTTCATCTCTTTGATTAAGTGCGATATTTATTTTTCACTTTACAATAATATTAATTCTTGAAGAATTAATTAATTTTATATCTATCAACTTTCCCACTTCCTTTTTATTTTTTTCTTATGGGCACATACGTTGATAGAATAATTAATTCTTTCTAGAATGAATTAGGTGAGAAATTAATTTTATAAAATAATTTAATACCTAATTACTTTGCACTTTAATATTTAACTCCTTTGAAGAATTAAATATTATATGAATGCAAAATAATTTAAAATTTAAAATCTCTTTTTAATTTCTCACATAATTGAGTGGGAGGAAAATACATAGGGTTCCAAAACCTTAGGTAACATGTCAAATCTTACAATTTTCAATTGTTTTAAGCTTGACCACCCAACATCCCTTTCCTCGTGATACCTCCCCCACCAGGTTGGCTATGGTATTTCCTGCATCCAATTTAGAAAAAAAAGTGGTTAAACCTCTATGATAAATTTGTGTAATAAAATTCGCAACATGTATTCAATTTTTTATTTTCCTATCGTATAATTTCCAATTAAAATAAGTTTGATTAATTTTAAACTAATTTTTAACACCTTTATTTATAAACTTTGGTATGATTAATAAATTAAAGTTCAAGCAAGTTAAATTGTGATACCTTGAACTCTAGAACCAGAATCTTCCAGAACATAGTTTGTAAAACTAGAGCTAGTCTAACAAAAATTACCTAGGGCACAAATGTTATACCATTTTATCATATAGGCCAATATTTCTTAGGCTATCAAAACCATATTTTAAAATAAAATTTCTTCCCACTTAAGGAACATTTATAAAAACTATTACTAAATTAAGAAAATTTCATTTAGGGCATCAAAGAGTAAAGATATGTGTATTGTAGTATCAAAAGACAAGGGTGTAACATATCCTCACCCGTATGAGTCATCATCCTTGATAACAAAAAAATAGAATTACAAAAATATTTATGGTGCATAAATGTTTCTCCTAAACTATCTGGTTATATACATTTAAAAAATGAGAAAATTATCAATGGACCTTATTACAGTATTCCCACACAACATTATCCTTTGTGTACTAGTCCTATTGGACCTTACACTTCTTTACTTTTGTATTACACAAGCATGACATATGTGCCTTGAGCACCCTAATGGGATCAACCATGACCATCTTGGGGTCTCATATCTACAAAGAGTTTCGATCAATCATGTGTGAGAAATCAAAAACATATTTTTTAAGGTAAGAAATGTGAAACACGTTGTGCATTCAAAACAACATTGGTGGTAGTGTAATCCTATACATTATTGGGTTTATCACTTCCAAGATTTTTGTAGGTCCACTACATCTAGGAAAAATTTTGGATAATTTTCCAAAGGTTATTGCACTTTTTTGATATTCTACCGTTAATAGTAACTTTTCATCGACTATAAAATTGTATGGTGTATTCTTATCATCATTATAGCATTTTTTGTTGATTAGTAGCTTCTACCAACCTTTTCCTAATCAATCTAACCCATCCCTCTATTTTTGGTGTTGTTTCATGGCCCAGTATAATGTTGTCTTCTAGCCTATCATAGCTGATAAGAGTTCTATAAAAATATTTCCACAGAATGCTTCAAGGGGGTTATCTTGATTGAAGATTGATAGGTATAATTGTATGAAAACTCAACCAATGTAAACTAATCCTCTCATTTGTCTTTGTTAGCCATGCAATACATTATAAGCAATTCTTCTAAGATTCAATTCACTTTTTATATTTTTGTATCGATCTTGGGATGACATGTCAAGCTTATGTTTATTTATTTTCCCAATTTTGAGAAAATAGTCTTCCAAATTCTCAATGTTCTTCTAGCATCCCTATCATAAATTATCTTCTTAGGCACACCATGTAGTGTAAATATTTCTTGTGCAATATTGCACACAATAAATGGAGCTACATTTTTTTATGTCACCTTGGATAAAATAAGCTACCTTGCTAAGTCAATCTATGATTACCAATATCATTTTGTACTTGTTACATGATGTGGATAGTTCTTGGATGTGATCCATACTAATAATTTGCTACTTACATTTTCGAATAGTACGCAAATGGAGTCCACTGGTAGGGTGGTAATGTTCAGCCATAACCTACTCACATTTGAGGAAGCTAGCTATAAACTTGGATACATCTTCCTCTACATTCTTCCAAAAGTATAAGGGTCTTATATCTTCTATGAGTTTTGTGACTTGAGGATGCCCAAATTATGGAGCTGAATGGATCTCCTTGAAGACCCAATTCCTAAGTTCTACTGGCTCTAGAATATATATTTTTCCTTGAAGTCAGAGTATTACATCTCTAGATAAAAATGAAACCCATCATATCAGTGATCTTAAGTGTTCAATCACAATGAATTCCTAAGTAGATTGTAGAATTTATTAGCCCCATAACCAGATATGACATGTTGTTTGAAGTTTTTGAAATATATATTATAGTGCAAATATGTCATCTTTGGATCAAGGAGTCAACTACCTTAATTTATATCCCTTTAGTGTAAATAAGTTTAAAATTATAGTTATAAATTAGTTCTAGCCAACATCGTTATCCTACATTTAGATGGGGTTGAGTAAAACTATATCTCAAGCCTTAGTGATCAGATCTAAATGCAATTTTTTTCCCATCAGATATTAATGCCTTTATTTTTGTAATGCATGCGCTATAGTGTACAATTCAAAATTATGAGGTGCTCAATTTAACTCATAATTCTTGAGTTTCTGTTACTCATATATGTTAACAGATAAATGTAAATCAAGGATATAAAACCCTAAGTTCGTCACATAACCACACTTACACAACTCACTAGAGTTAAGGAAATTGATCCTTTCAATCTTAAATCTAAGATAACTAGATCTAGTAAGATTAGTGCCAACTAAGTGATAAAAGAGTACCAATGCAAAAAAATATCTAATGGTTGTGAATTGGAGAAAATATATGAAAGTACTAGAAACCCTAATGTAGAAAAATTTATGAAGAGAAACTATGTAGATGTGTAATGTGGGACTGAGATATAAAGAAATGATAAAGTGTATTGAAATGAAAGGACAATGATATACCTTTTGAAAATCTTGAAAAATAGGTTGTCAAATGAAATTCTAAAAGGTTGATGCTAACATTCAAGTTTGAAAACTGCTCTCTAGATAAAACCTAGAAATTATTTAGTGATATGTTAGGGTAAACCTCCCTAGTTAGTGTGAAAATGGTAGGGTCAAGTCAAGGGTAAAATGAACCCTTGATCATATATTCCTAAGTTCTATAATATTTTCACTATTTTGAAGAATGAAAAAAATGGTGCTCTCATTTACAATCCGTTCTCCAATCTGAGATCCACAACCTAAAATTTTAAAAAAAGGTTCCTTCTATTGATGAGGGATTTTCCTTGGTCAAAGATCAATTAGGAATTAACCTTGAATTGAAATAATTGTATTGTAGAAATCTACAGCAAATGTATTAACTCACTTTATCAAGTAGTGAGATCTCTTGAACTGAATGTAAAGTGCTCACTTCACCAATTGATTTGGATCAAGAAGATGAAGATGAATGGATGCAAAAGAAGCAACAAATGATATTGAAGAAGATATTTCTAGATAAAATCTTTCAATGGCTTGAATACTTGAATCCTTGATTTTGAATGGAGGAATTTCTTGAAGAATACTTGAAGAATTGAAGAATTGAGTACTTGAAAGCATGGGTGTAAGTGCTTGATCTTCTGAATGCATATTCTATGAAATGAGTAGGCTCCCTTTTAAAGAGATCTCAGAGTTTATCATACCTTGGAATTTCAAATGAGGTAAGACACATATTGAATTAGATTGATAAATGGTTGTGTTTGAAATATAAGAGGAGCAACTAAGTAGGTAGGGGTGAATCATTTATGACCAATACAATTCCAAATCCTTTAGACATTAGTACAAACTACCTTATAACATATAAAAAACCTTAGGTTTAGTTGAACATGTTTAAAAAGTTGTACATATGAAAAATCAATATTTGTAAATAGTGATAGTGCTTTTGACAAGCATAATTTTTTCTAGAAATGATAATAAGGTAATTCTTTCAATGTTGGATTTGTAACATCAATAATTAGAGGATGCATTTGGTTTGATTCAATTAGGTTGAGTATTGTATAGTTTATGAAGTTTTTAAGTGACATCAATCCTAATTCAGACATATGTTCATTTTGACAAGGATAACTTGAAATCAATTTGTCATAAATCAAATTTTATTCGTTCAATAGAAAGCTATCTCAACAACCTATTTCATAGATATTTTTCAAAAAAAAATTGACCTAGTTGACAATTTTTTTTGAAGTGTCAAACTTAGTTGATGTTCAATCATTAATCAAACTATAATGAATTGAACTCATATTTGAATGTCTTAATGAATATAATACATTGAAATTATAGTCATTAGAAAGCTTGCTCTAAGCAGCACAAATTGACATTTTTTGAGTTGTAGTAGGAGATCATTTTATCTCAACTTTTAGGGTCAAAACAACATTTTAAATTATTTTTCTAATAAAATAGCGAGGAATATTGTAAAATCATGTGTTTGCAAAAACACTATGTTTGAGTGAACATATTAATCATGTTTGTGCTGTAATAATCTGACTACTAGAAATTTATTTAATGTGTTCCTACAAAGATATAAAAACCCTTAGGTTCAGGCAAACATGTTTAAAAATCATGTGATTACATTACCTATGCATTGAAAATAAATGTTTGAAAGTGAAACCAAATTTTACAAAGTAAATGCAATTTTTTTAAGGCGGCATTTTTTTTGTTTTGAATTTTTGATTTTTTTTGAATTTTTGATGGAAACAACAAAGGAAGACAAAATAAACATGCAAGGTGGAAATCTAATGAAACATAACCAATAAATCTTCAAAAAAAATTAGCATGTTATCATCAAAATAAACAAGGTAAGTAATAATACATATATTAAATTTATTTATTTTCATGGTCTTTAATTTAATTATGTATCAATCTTATTTTTTTATCTAATTTGATTCATTCATAAATGTATTGCAGATAATCAACAAGGTGGAGGTGAAGAAAGTGTTGAAGGAAGCTCAAGAGAAGTAGAAGAAGTGCATATGGGAGAAGGGTCAAGATTGCACCCTATGGAATCTCAAAAAAAAATGTTGATGAAGGTTCAAGATCATTTCCTATAGAAGCTCGAGTAAAAAAAGTCAGAGAAGAATCAGAATCTTTCCCTACAAAATCTCAAACAATGAATGTTGGAGAAGGCTCAAGATCACTCCCTTGTAATAGAAGTCAGAGAAGGGTCAAGATCAGGTGCAGGAAATGGTATGGATGAACTCATAAACATTGCTCAATCTGTAAAGAATGGAATTTCTCATAAAAATTTAGATCATTTACTTAAAATGGATGTGGATAAACTAAGAACATTTGTAGCTACTATTTAACCCTTAAGTTTGTCTAAGAAAAGGTCAATGAATAAGATGATAAGAGAAATAATGACTTAAATTAATAACATTGAAATACTTGAAAAATCTCAGTTGCTTTCACTTTTTCTTGAACAAAAGAAGTTGAAAGAGGCATTAAAATTGTTTAGTGTAAACACAACATCAAAGGAGAGAATATTTTCTAACATGCAAACTAATGTGCTTGAAAATGTTAAACAAGGTTCGACAAATATAGGAAAGTAATCTCAAAATAAAGATAAGTCCAAGGCAAGAAAAGTGATGTTGGTGTCTTTTGTAAATAAGAATATAAACCAAAATAGACAAATATCTTCAATTTTGTCTAAGATGGGTTTTAGTAGGAAAAAAAAGAGAGAATATGTTAAGAGAAGATTAATTCTAGATGACAGTACTATGGAAGGCAAGTAGGAAATCATGTGTAGAGAACCTCATTCTAATAGGATTAATGAGGGATTCAAAAATTTAGTCATATCTTTTTGGATTGATAACACCCGTCCCTCATCAAATAGTAGAGATGTTATCAAGCATAGGATTACATCTGGTAAATATGAACATCATACAAAACATTGGTTGGACATAAAACAACATGAGTTATATGTGTCACTTTGTAGTGAACATCCTAATATAAAAATTGGGAAAATGTTGTTTGAAAGATTGAAGCCATACTTTGTTAGGTCAAACAAATTTTTTGAAACATGTTGTTTTCATTGTCATATTGAGTGTGATCTCCACTACTAGGTATTTCAAAAGTTTGCAGAAGACAACTAGGGTTTTCACATTGCTCTTCCAAATAGGTGAAGTGAGTATATATGTTCCATTTTATGTGAGAAAATAGATGATCCAGTTGGTCACATAAATTTCATCAAAGGAATATGTGAGACATGTGGTGAATTGGCTCTATCTCCTTTGAAAATTAAAAATATTGATGCAAAAAAAAAGGTGAATTGAAAAATTTACCAGTATGTGAACAATGAAACAAAGGTTGGAATATGTTGAAGAAGAGTTAACTATTATAACATTTATGGTTATATTTAAGAATTTGATTTAACCTTATATTCATCATGCATTTTTTGCAAAGTGGCAAGAATAAAAATTTCAAACTTTGAGAGATGATTTCCCACTTGGAACGATTGTATCAGTCATTGATTTTGTAACGAACTATTCCTTTGTTTATTAGAAAGAAATTCAATTAGATTATTTCTTTTCTAAGTAGGTCATTAATATGAGACATGTTTGTTATAGACATGCATAGTTATATTTGGATGGTGTTCATAGTACACTTGAAGCACGAGTCATTAAAAAGGAATATCACTTTTATATAAGTGATGATAAAGAACATGACATTCACTATGTAGAGAAAATCCATAAACATGAATAAAATGAATAAGAATAGGGGATTGGCCACCTTTGAACTAAATCCCATGATGTAGTAGGAAAAGGAAAACTAACATTCAACTTCTAAATGATGTGACACCAACATTGGTGAGAAAACTTACGATTGATTAGTAGTAGATGATCGATAGTTTCAAACTCAGAATGACAAAAGAAACACTTAGATTATTGAATAATTTTCAATTTATGCAACTTTTCCCCTATTAATATCATTTTTTTAAAAGGTAGCCATGTAAAACACCTATCTTTGGGAAGCACTGATGTATTTCAACAAAATTTGAAAGATTTTCTTCTTTGTTTAGAATCTTTGACGTTTATAACAACTTTATAATCCAATTTCAATATATATATATCCCATATATTTTTGTAACCAAAGTAGTACATCCTATTTGTTAATCAAGAAGATTGAATGCTCCTAAAGGGAATTTGAGAAGACTTTCTTGCACTCTTCAGAAGAAAATTTTCAAGTAGAAATATCCACACAATCAATATGCTCGGAGACCAGCTTACCCCAATGTGATTGGAAAATCTTAACACACTCTTCATTTATAGGAAGTATTGGGGAAAAAGGAGAAAACCTACTCCACAAATCTTCCCAAAATAAAGCACTCTCCCCAGTATTTATTTTCCAAGTGATCAATTTTATGGTTAAACCCCTTGATGACATCATGAAATTCTAGACTACAAATCCTTTTGAAGGATCTAAAGCTATGAAAATGCTTGTAGAATCTAGTGAGTCTAAATATATTTTTTGTATTATTTGGCACCATTATTTTTTAGGGCATTCATATAAGTGAAAAATGATCTTACCTTTAAATGTCATATTTCTCTTATGCAAAGTATGCATAACACCCCCCCTCCCCACCCTTGAACACCCTCTACCCTTATGGCTTTAGTTCATGGTGCTCTTAAAGAGTCCCTATAAATATTGGTTATGTATATATTATGTTAATGACTACTCATAATTTCTTACCAATGGATAGGTTTTGGGACACTCTGATGTGGGTGCTTTTGAAATTGAGGAGGGTAGGATAGTGTGTTGTATCTAACTTGTAGCTGTTATGCAATATTTTGTTTCATGGGTCAGCCCCCATTTTTTACCACTTTTAAATTTTGAAATATTTTACATTTTCATGGACTATGTAAATAGATCTTTATGGTATTTTTTGTGAAATTTCCTCAATTATTTGACCTAAACCATATGTGTGTTTCTTTCTATGTTCTATTGACTCTTTTTTGCAGCTATATGTTGTATTTGTATTGACTATGTTTCAATATTTTCAACTAGATTTAACTATTTTGTAACAAGAAAATGATTAGATATAATTTTTGGGACAATATATTTTGTTTTCTATAATTCTTATAACATAAAATAAAATATCAATCATATCTACAATGAGAAATAATTTTAACAACTTGATTATTAAAAAAAATTATGGATGACTAATTATTTTAATGTTTAATCTCATTAGAAATAAATATATTCCATAAAATTATATTCATCATCATGGCTAAGGGCTTGGGTAGATTCATTAACTATCAGGTGTTCCAAAATTCTATTCAAGGGTGGTAGTGGGTTAATGGTTTACCTACTCTTTCTCACCTTCAATTTGTTGATTATTCTTCTCTTGTGGGTCTTGCTAAGATCAAGAAAGCTGAAGCCATTCGACATACTCTGGATTATTTTTTTGGTAGCTTTAGGCCAAAAAGTTAATGAACAGAAATCTTCCATTTACCTAATTCTATTCAACAAAGGATTGTTGATATCTTGCAATTTTAGATTGGGTCACTTCCTTTGATTTATCTTGGCATCCCTATTGTTGTTTATAGGCATCCATGAATCTTTTGTAAAAATTTGATTACCAAGCTTCAAAAAAAGGTAAGTCATTGGACTCATAGATGGCTTTCTACTGTCACTTCGGTTACTCTTCTTCAATCTATTATTCAAGCTTTTCCTACTTATAGAAGCATGGTTCAAGCTGCTCCTATTTACTTTCTCAAGAAGTTTGATGCTCTTTCTTGACAATTCCTTTGGAGTGGTAATTTGCATAGCACTAAATGAAGTTTGATTAGTTGGAAGACTATTTGTAGGGCTTAAAAGGAGGGTGGTCTTGGTCTTTGATCAGCTCTCTTGAGTAGTCAAGCATTGGCTACTAAGTTTTATTTGCGATTGTGCTCTGGACAACATCAAATTTGGGATCGTATATTTATGGTTTGGCATACTCTAATTACTAGTGTTGCATTAGTCAAGAGAGGTTTGTTTTGGATATGCAAGGGAGCCTCTATGGCTCTATTTTTCCCTGATGCTTGGGATGGATTCCCATCCATATTATCCATGTACTCTCATCTTTAGACTCTTTGTGATTTTTTTCATGTTGCTAGATGGGATAAAGTGGCTCATTGCAAGACTCCTTATTAATTGGGACCTATTATTTGTAACAAATGGAAGCACTCTTCTGATTGGCCTCCTGGAGGCACAAATGTGGATTATCAAGAGCTTTCTTAGACATTGGCCTCTATGGAGTGTTCCTCTTTGTTAGGATCAGATGTTCTGGCTTGGGTAGGTACCTTGTATGGTAAATATCATGTTTTTGCTAGGTATCAGGAGATAACTAGACAATTATTCAGGGATGTTGAAGTCCCTTGATGGAAGCAAGTTTCAAACAAACTTTCTTTGTCCAAGTGCAATTTTTTCATGTGGCTAGTGGCTCACCACTGTCTTACATGGGATAATCTTTGTAAATGTGGATTTTAGGGCCCCTCTTATTATGTTTTGTATGGTAATGGGGAGGATTCTATCTCCCATCTATTCTTCCATTACTCCTTTTTTACTTAGCTATGGCACCTTTGGTGGAGTGCTTGAGGTTGCTTTTGTAGGCATGCTTCCTCTTTACCTAAGTTTTCGACTTGCTTGAGTAGTGCTCCCTCCAAGTCTTATCCTCTCCATGCTACTTGGATTTTTGTCCCATCATTCATTCTCTGGCATATCTGGCTAGAGATGAATCATCAAATCTTCCAAGATGTTTGGATTGGTGTTATGCATATTTGGTGGAAGATCTCACATTCTCTTTAGGAAACTATTCAAGTGAAGTGTGTGCTAGATGGGGGTATGGATCCAGTTGATCTTTCTATATGAAATCACCTCAAGTTTTATCTTTAGAATGGGGTTGTAGCTCAATGGTATCAAAGAGTGCCTAGGTGGCCTAGGAAATAGAGGAAAGGATAGGTGAATCGAGATGGGCATTGGACTACTCTTTGCCATGGAGTTCTAAAAATTAGCATTGATGGTTCTTCAATGGGGAATCCAAGCCCTGCTAGTATTGGGGGAGTGGCTCGTTGTAGTTCTAGTTATTATAAATTCTTTTTCTTAATGCATAAGAGTGAGTACACTAACAATCTCATGGAGGTTGAGGCCATTTTATATGTTGTGGAACAATGTTGTTTTCTAGGATGATGCAAGATTATTTATGAGTTTGTCTTCCAAGTAGTGGTCAACTTGCTTTCCTCACAAGAGCTTGAGGATGTTAGTTGGTAGTTGACCACTATTGTTAATCAGACTCTTCTTTTTTGTACCTCTCTTGAGTTTATTAGGTTTACTTACATTACTCATGAATGGAATAGAGTTGCTGATTGTTTGGCCAAATGGGCTTTTGGTCATGCTCTAGGCTGGAATATTATGGATAAGTGGCAACTTCCCTTTGAGATGGTGCAAGAATTTGATGAACTTGTTGCTCAAGCTCCCTGTTGAGCTCTCCTTATTTTAATCCTTTCTATCTTAATAAATTTTTACCCATCCTTTTCCCAAATATATTCCATAAAATAATATTATCAATAAAATAGTATAAAATTGAGATTAACTATGTATACTTAGTATAGTTAGAAACTTCTACGCGATTGCCAATAATATCAATCAAATACATACAACTATACTTGACAAATTATCTTTCCCTTTTATTTATTTCAGATTTAATTCAAACAAATATGAAAACTTTACATAGAGATAGTCAATCTTGATAATTTATTTTATTTTACACATTTAGTCAAGATGATCTTTAGTCTCATAAGTGAGATGCCAAAAAAAGTGTGATAACTTCTTTGTGTGATTCATACATTTTAATTTTTTTTAAAAATAATAATAAATAAATAAAACGAAATGTTAATTGAATTTTTGGTTATATCAATTATTCCACTACGCATTTGTTTGCATAAGTGTGTTACATCTTTCATTTTTTTGTCATTGTTCACTTTTCCAAAAGAATAGTCCTTTTCTATTAATAAATAATATACTAATTACTACTAAGAAAAAAGAGAGATGGTAATTATGAGGAACATGTGAAAGATGCATGGTAATTACAAGGGTACATATGAATGATAGAGTCAATAATTGTTAGGGAACATATATTGGAGAGAAGTGGAAAAGGATGAGATACAAGAGGAATGCATAAAGGATAAACAAGTGCCATTTAGTGGTGCGTACATTTTTTATATAATTATAATGTTGTTATAATTAATACAATACATATGTAATCATAATTCATAAAAAACATATGTAGTTATAGTTAAAAAATTATATATGATGTTATAGTTAATATTTTAATATTATTTTATATGTTATAGATAGTTTGATTATTTTCTTGAATATAATAAATATAATATTTGAAATAATAATAAATGATACCAAATTACTTTTACATTAGCTTTCATAAATAGATAATTAAATTGAAAAGGTGATATAAGTATTATAGTATATAATTGATCTTGTTCATACAATTATATTAATATATAAAGATTCATATACATATCATATTAATATTAATGAAACAAAATAGAGATATAATAATTTACATGTTGATACTTCATATTTTTAAATATAGGTAAATTAATATGTTTAAATTTAGAGTAATTTATTGTATATTAAAACTATATCTATATATATATATATACTTTTGAATATATAATATTTTAGATTTTGATCATTTAAAAATACAATTAAAACTTACTTTTGTTGAATTTGTGATGCTCATAGGTTCACCTACTTATAAAATTAACTACCATTGGTCCATATGATTAAGATTATAATGATAGATAAGGACAAAATCAAAATATAAAAGTATAATTTTAAAAAAAATTGATATTAAATGATTTGTCTTTAAAATGTTTTATTTTGCCAAACACAAAAAATCCTAGCAATGAGTAGAGTTTTATTAAATGAAAAACATTATTACGAGGTTTAAAATAGTTTATAATCTCTACATACCAAAAAACAATTGTGCTAAAAATGCAATATGGAGGAACTCTGAGAACAAGGCTCCTATAAGACAAAAAGAATTGATTCAATCATATAATTTATATAGTTTATTAAAAAAAAAAAAAAAATTAAAACTTTACAAAAAAAGTATAATTCAAAAATAATTATATGTGATTGGCTAAAACTAATGGAATTTTTGGCAAATTGCAAGTACAATAAGGGGATGATATAGTTGGAAAAGGGAGGGGAGAGAATGAAAAAAAGTAATAAGGGAGAGATAAAAAAAAAGAGAGGGATAGGGAGAGATTATGATTATAGCAAAAATGATAGTTAGAGGGGGAGAAGCTAAGAGATGATGTTCAGAGAGAGAGAGAGAGAGAGAGAGAGAGTGAAGGTAGTTATTCATGGGAAAGAGATAGATAGTAATTACTTTAAATATATGGTAGGAGGACATGAAGAAGGGAATAAGTGGGAGAGGCTATAGGGAGAGAGATGACATAGAGTTTTAGGATGAAAATAATGTTGGAAGCATGAATGCTAATAATATTCCTGTGGGGGAGTATTGTAGATATGTTACTATGATGATATGTTACATTCATGACTGAGTTTGTCATTGATGTCAATATAGTAGTCTTCTGGGGTATTTGACAGAAAAACAACAGAAAGATAAAGTTGGTATAGATGGCTAGTTGAGTATTCTCACTATCCAAGGTTATGGGAGATACTTCTGAGTATCTAGTATATGTAGTTAACATTGGATGAAGAAATGATAAGTCTAGAAGAAGTTATGTAAGTTTTGGTGATGTATGTTTTGAGATAGAGTTTATAGAGGCATGTTTTGGTAAACTTGTCATATCTCTTAGCAAACTTGTTATTCTGAGAATCAAAGTTAAGAATATGAAGAAGACATGTAGATGATGATGTCACTAAGTTCTCTCATCATAATATTGCATGTACGAAAAGATATTCAAGTTTCAATGTGGAAGATTAATGTTATCGCTAAGTGTAACATGTTCTTAATGTGGTCCTATAATGATTAATTGAGAGGGTCTAATAGTCGATTTAGGGAATTATTTTATGGACTCAGTATAAAGGAAGGACATTTTCCTTTATCATAGGAGAGGGAATTGTATCACATCAGAAGTGATGATAGGAAACTAAGAGAGAGGAATGCGAAGTTGAGCAGAAAAAAACATAAGTGAAGGAAACTTCATTACTAAAGTTTTTCTGAGTGATCTAAGGTTTGATATTTGGATCTGAGGTTTGTGACCTAATCTACAAGATCTGATAGTGATTGGTTCAGTTGACAGAACAAAGAAAAGAAGAATATAATAGTAAATTGGATGTTTGAGCAGTGAGCTATTCTTGTAGTTGAAATTGTATGTTTGAATAGTGGGCTTTTCTTGCATATATTATACCATAACTCCTAATAGGGTTGGAATCTCCTAACAGGGACTCATATATACTGAATGTTGTAATAGAATCCTAACAAGGTCCATTATCTAACAATGAATATTTATATTAGTACATCATCTTGTGAGCATCATTTTTACTGGGGCTTTTCCTCTGATCAAGGGTTTCCCTAATTAACATATCTAGTGTAATTTTCTATGTCCATCTTATTATAGTTGTTGTTTACTTTGGTTGAATGGTTAAGTTTGTTTAAAGAAGATAAATATTTTAATTGTTGAATTACTGATTCACCCCCATCTCTTAGTTATCTTGGTGGACTATTGTTTCTTTACAAATAATTATGAATTAGAACAAGAAACGATATTGATATGTGTATGCATTAGGGGGGGGGGGGCGGGGGAGAGAGAGAGAGAGAGAGAGAGAGGGAGGGAGGGATGGAGGGAGAGTTGGTCATTATGAGGAAGAGATTTTGAGATGGGGGAGAAAGGTATAAGGGTAGATATAGAGAGAAGTGGGCAACATAGAGAGATGAGATACACAAAAATGAAAGCTCAAAATAGATAGAGATTTTGATGGGGGAAGAGAGTGCAGGGACATATCATGATTAACAATGTGTGTGTGAGAGAAAGAGATGCTTATTATAAGAGAGTAAGTAGGGCATGAGATAGAGAGATGGAATAGATGGAGAGATTTGAGAGGGTAGAGAGAAGATTTATTTATGGAAGAGAGACATACTAATGCTGATTGCTAGGCTAAAAGTGTTAAATAGTCAAAATTGACATTTTTTCCTAAATTTAATTTTTTGCCAAATGTGATACAAAATTAAATATTTTATTAACTATATTGTAACCATATATATCTTGATGCTACTAATTATTTAAAAAAAAATTGAATTCTTGACATCTCTAGACTTTCTTCATATATATATAGACTCACATTAAAAAATTTAAACCTCCATATCTATGAACTATCTGTACAAACAAATGTATTCAAATTACCTATCTACTAAAAAAATTAAATAATTTATGAACTTGAAAAATCATTTATGTTCACATAAGCTGCGTGTGCTTATTGATAAAGATAATAGAGTCAGAGAATGTGAATGTGCGTGACTGCTATATTTCTAAGTTCATTAACATTCCATTTAACATCTATTAAAAAAAGGTTAGCGATGAAGGTAATCACGGTCACAAAAGCTGCGTGTGCGCACTGATAAAGATAATCAGAGTCACAGAATGCATATGAGTATTATATTTTCAGGTTCATTAACATTCTCCAGTGTGCATAGCATGATCAAATATTCGGTTATCTGTGGTAAGTCATCTGGTATGTGCCGTAAATTTTGAGTTATATGAATTGTGTGATTTGTTTGCTCTTCTAAATTTATGGTGAGCACTAAAGAAAAACAATTCACAGAGTTTGCTGAGTTCTCATATTAATTACCACCGATTTGCGAGATCCACACCTATCGTGAAAATATGGTATAATTTTATTCTTACGCTAAGATTTTAGATTACGGGCTTTATGCCTGTTTGTTTTTAATACATATATTTTCTTAGAAATGTAAATGTATAGTTGTGGGCTTTTCTATTGTTGGCATTCACATATTTTCTATGAAATTTGTTGGAGGTTTTACCCTGCATTTCTGGCTTAAAGCAATGATTAATATGTTTAGATGGGTCGAATTATAGTTTCAACTCATCATAGATATATTGGAGGCTGGTTTTGTGAAATTTAGTATGCTTCAATCTAATGTCAATCGGCTGGGGAAAATTTTTATGGAACATATGTGAATCATGGAGCTATTCGGAGATTTTGTTCATCTTAATTATTTTGTTGATTTAGGAGAATATTCTGGTAAATCAGTCTCAACTTTTCAAATACTATTGCATTCACTTTCTCTGAATATTCAATTAATTTGAACTATTCATTTTTTTGTTCAGATTTATATTTCTAGGTAAAAACATAATATATTTGCATTCTTATTGGTTCAAATCAATCACTTCCTCTACATTCTATGATTTTCGTCAAATTTTTTTTTGTTTCTCTTCTTAATATTTAATATAGATATAAAACACAATTTTAACTATGTCGTTGGAAAATATTTAAATTTTTTATATTTTTTATATTCTACTACACAAATGCTAAACTTAGAATAATTTTTTATATTTTTTATCTACACATTATATTATTATATCATTTTTATCTTTATATTTTTTTATAAGAACAATTTTAAAATTGTAATATCCAATATAATTATTTTTAAGAAAAAATTATTTTTAATTTACACACATTTAAACTGTCATTGAAGAATAATTAGGTTTTAAAGAAAATTGTATTTTTAATTTACTCAATAGATACATTAGTTCATTAAGGATGATAAACAAAATGAATAGTTACATCACAATTTTAGTTTCTTTAAAGTCCACTACAAACTCAATACTATTCTAAAAAATATCAATTTTTAATTATTAGGGAACAATATTATCTTTTATTAAAATATATGTTTGACTATTGATTAATTTGAATAAAATAATAGTAATAAAATTAATTTTAAATTAATAAACATAAAAAAAGTTGTAGTTTGATATTGGAGTTAATGATGAAATCTTTAAAATAAATCATTTATAGTATAATCTATAGTAAATGTCAGAAATTATTTGAATCACTAACAATTTATTTGACAAATTTTAACTATTTATATTTTTATGTTATATTTACAATTTATTATATATTAACTTCTTTTTATTTCACTTTTTATAATAGTTATTTAATATTCTCAAATAATAAATAATAAATATACCATGAACATATTAAAAATATTGATATTAAATTTTAGTAGTGGTGATTTTTGAGGTCAATATTTCCTCACAATGTCCAATAATAAAGTAATATTTCGTGTAATATTTCTCTATTTATATATTTAATGATGAACAAATTATATATTAGTATTTATGAACTCATGAATTATATTACATTTAAAATATTACAAAATTAGTTTATACTGAATAAGACAATACAAATAGAATTAACAATAAGGCAAGTACAAGCCACTTATTTTACTTTATATTTAATTAATGATATATATAGAGAGATAATAAAAAAGATTTATTTAAAAAAAAAAAAAAAAAATTGTTGTCATCTTTTAATTACTTTTATTATAATTATTTAGTTCTTTAATCTATGTGGAGATTATTTATGATCTTATTATAATTATGATGTAATATTTTTTCTTTTAAATTTTTTGTACTCATTTTTTTACTTTTATTTATTTGGTAGTGTGTTTGAAGTTTATGCAACAACAAAAAATTTATTTAATTTATGGTCAAAGATAATAACATATATTTTTTTGATGCATAGACCTTTCCTATTAATTAAAAATATCTGCTTTATAGTCAAGAATATTAAAAAGTATTTGCTTTATATTTCAGGAAAATAACTTCAGCTTTGTTTGGTGGATTTACTCAAGAATAGATGGAATTGGAAAGATGGAAAAGTGGTACTACAGGTAAGTCTCATTTGATTATTATATGAAAAAAAAATCTTCTAAATTAAATATTTTATAATTATATTACTAAATTTTATTTTTTCTAAACTTTAGAATATTAGAAAATGATTAATATTTGTAATGATATTTTAGAATCAGTTATAAAAAAATGTTCAAGATATATTCAATTAACTATACGAATAGTATGTTGTTTTAAAATGTTTAATTGATTAGAAACATAATTATTTTTTTATAAAGCCATATGTTGTTCATATTATTAATTTTATAGTTATGATTTATTTTTATATTTAAATTTTGATTAATACAAAAGTTAATTTATATTTAAAACAATAAGATTAATTAATTTTGAAATGATATATTATCTTTTCTATTCAGGACTCACTAACTATCATTTCACATATTTCTATAACTATTCATAACTCAAATTAAAAGAATTTTTCTCAAATCTAGGAAAGACACTAAGCATGAAGTGTGGAGTCTTTTTGCATATAGAGCCATAAAAAGTTTCTATCTTCTAGGGTTGTCCTTTGCCATTGTTTCTTTATTGCAATGATAATCCACTTTGATGTTGAACCCATGTCATTCTTCCCATAGCCACCAAGCCACTATCAACTTTGATGTTGACTATGCCATCAACTTCCCAATCTTATGGCCAACTACTGGTCCATCCCCTTCTGCCAAGTATGAAATTTTACCTTATGTCCTTAGACATGCAACCTTAATCTGTTTTCTAAATGCAGTTTAATATTTTGTTCTACCACAATAATTATCTTCCATCCATAACATCCATGGGTAGAGATTACTATCATCTCCTTCAATGAAACGTGTGTTTCTCGAGTCAAGACAGTCCATATTAAGTTCAATCATGATCAAAGAACTTTTAGTTGCACCTCCTTTCAAGAAATACCTTTTATTTTAAAAATGAACCCTAGACTTGAACCAAATAATCTAACATTCTATAATAATCAATATTATTACATGATCATAGCCACTCTCCTCCTCCTTCCTGACATTTACTTTCTATAAATAACAATAAGGTTTTGATTTGGTAGTTCTGTAACAGCAATACAATAGCCTTCAAAAAAGCGTGGATTCAGTTGGCTTCCCAGTGGACCATCTACTTATAAATGTGTTTTTCTTAGCACGATTCATCTTCTGGTCACATCACAACATCCGCCCAATTTCCAACAAGGCTAATATGATCGGTCAGACGTTTTTCAAACTCAATGCCACAGTGTTAAAAAGAAAACATTTAAGTATTCAAAAGGTGACAATCATGATACAAAATACAGGAAAGCTTCAAGAGAGACTAAGATATTAAATTATGTTCTGTAATTGTACCTTGGTTAATAGAGTGATCTGTCAACGTACAAGTAAAATAGAGGCTGTGTTTGTAGTTTTGATCCGATAGTTAGGAGCCAATAAGATGGTTGAGTTTCTACTCTCTGCTTTAGTGACCTTCCTCAGGAATCAGTCCACAATCAATTTTCTTATTTTACAAGATAACATTCCACCTCACTGAACTTCACAATTTTACTATGATTTCGAGGTATTGTCACTACTCAGACCACCTACTTGAATCATGATTTGGCTCACGTACCATGATGAATCTACTTTGAATGCAACTATGTCTGCACCTTGGACCTTTCGTTTTCTTTACAGCTTCCTTATATTCCTTCTATTCAATAAACCAAGTTACTTCTCTCTTGCTAGTCTATCCTATAAAGGAGTGTTCTTTTACATAACAAGATCACAATGATTTAATCTTCTAATGATATTCCTGAAAGCATTTCTCATCACCGAGTAACAACTATAGATGATATTAAAATGATATAACTATAAGATTACATGGTCACCAATACTTCTTCAATCTCTCTGTGTTAAAGTTAATGGTAATACAGAGATTAGAGCTGTCATTATACTGTTTAATGAATTCTTGAACGTCCTTTCACATTCCCCAGTGTTTTTGCTCAGATTCCATTTGTAAGAAAAGAAAGAGTAGGATTTACATTCGTTCTTTATTAGCTTGTTGGTGATCAATGACATGGAATAATACAGTGTAAACGCTGAAACAAATCTAGTTTTCTCGTAAGGCCTCAGTTAAGTTTTTAAATCAACTAGTAATTGTACCCAACAGTTATAACACTAAAAAGAGATTCTATTTCAATTTGAGGTCAGATTTGTATGACTATTTTAGACTAGGATATTTCAGTAGTATTAGAGTATATCACCTATTATTTTCATAATATTTAATTTAGTATGATAAATGAATCTACTGAAAACTTACAATTCTGATCAATAATCCATTTCTTCAACAGTTTGAGATTCAAAAACTATTTTGGAGAATATTTGCTGATTAATTGGATTAGGAGATCGGTATTCTAAAACATCATGGCATAAAGAATTACACTCAACTTTGAAAATTCAGTTTAAGAAATCATTCGTCTGAAGACCGCATTCGTTATTTATAGGTATTATTTACTAATTATTTCTACAAAATAGTTTTGGCCTTTTCATGCTCTTCTCCAACTTCAGATTTTGAAAGAAAAATTACTCTTCCACTTGAAAATTTTCGATATGTTATGACTAAGTTCTAGACATGATAATTGACATGATCTCCTACTAAAGCATAAACTTCACTAAATACCTATGCTGATTAGCAGCTGTCAATCCTAGAGACTTTTGTTTGCTAGATTATGGTTACTTATCAAACAAAATTATCAATCCTAATCTGTGATCCCTTTCCGAATATGGGATATTGTGCATTTCTTAACCTCCTCATAATCTGCATCAAGTACTTGGTCTCCTCCAGAAGTTCTGGAGAAAGCAAACGACTGCAAATGTTGTCCTATCTTCAAGGATGCTTTAGCTGTACCATCAACCATGGTGAGTATTTCATCTGCATCCTTATACAATAGACTCGAGTTCACTTATCATATCATTTGGAAGGCTTCTCTGAGGCTTTTCACTGTGAACCAATGCTTCCAAAAGACTTCATTAATTCAAAGTTCTAATTAATTGGAAGTTAAATTTTCTATATGTGCTAAATCGAAGATTATTTGGTGGGTTATCTAAAATAAAGAATTCTACCCCTTAATGAATTGCATATTTAAATTCTTTTGATTTATAATTTATGCTTGAAAGTCAAAGCAATGTTTTAACTTCAACTGCTACATAACCATCTGAATTGAATTAAATTGGTTTGCATATTCAAATGAAAACATTTATTTGATGTACTTGTTCTCATTGGCTCTAATACTTACCTCATAGAAATCACTAGTGTTTACACCTAGAGCTATATGAATGAATATATCTCATAGTCAAAATAATGTTTGTTATTCATATAAGGAATTGAACATATCTAAATGGAACTAACAAGTTTCCATTGAAGAGTCATATTTGTGAGTTTGTGTATTGCTTGTATTGAACTTTGTTTTTTTGAAGTTTAATATGTGCTAAATCTATGATCACTTGCTGAATTGTCTGTAAGAAATAATTGTCTAACTATTTATTGCATATTCTTTGAATTATTTTAATAATTTTTTATCACGACTTTAAATTATTACAATATCATTTGTGCTTCAAAATATGGATTTTTTTACTTCTCACTCAGTGCGATGCTTCAAAGCTGATATATGTTTCTGTGAAGCAATTAATATATACTTCTTTGAAACTTCTCAAGTTGGCATTCAGAAATACATAAGTTATGATTCTATCACGTCATGTGCTCAAGTTGGGATACTATCATTTTCTTCCCTTCTAATATTTCTAATTGTTGCAATAGATAATTAATAACATATATGCTAGTAGTAGAATTGCATATTTACTGTAATTTACCTAACTATATTCTTTGATAATTGTAACTTAAAAATATATTTGATTAATATCAATTATTTTTAGGAGTTCTCATTATCAATTGCATGCATTAAGCCCCTCAATCATAAATTAGTGATATTACTTTACATATCATATCTGTCCTTATTACTAAGGACAATCTCACCATATAAATAATTTCTTCCAACTTAGGACGTTTTTCTTTAAAATTGCATCTACTCCAAACATTAGGTGATTTAATTTAGATGCTTGAAATAATGGATGAAAGTAGAATAACCATATTGGAATGTTTTCATAATAAATATTTCATGTTTTCATTTATATTCCTCCAATTTTGATCCAATTTAATAAGCCATTTGTTGCAATTGGAATGGTATAGTGATGCAAAGGAAGCATTATTATCAGGTCTTTTGGTTGATTATTCCAGGTACTCAATTTCTTTAATAAGAAGTCAGAGAAATCATTTTTCATAAAGTATTCATGTCCTTGTTTCTATTAGTCAATAAACTAAATGATGTTTGAATTTAGTAGTTTGTAACTATTTTCTTCTTCTAATAGCCTTAGATTTGACAATTTGCAAGATTTTTAACCTTGTAGGTATTACCAACAAGCTTCCTATGGAAGAAGAAATTTCTAATTTTAACAAACATTTATGTTGGGACCAAATGATTCTATTATAGAAGTAAATCAGCTAAAGTGTAGCCTTTGACTATAATCTATGTTCCAAGATGCTTTACAATCTAGTAAGTACTCCATGTGGACATTCATTATGTGGTGAATGTCCTATTCAATCCATGGACCATGGTAAGATTGAGCTTTTAATACATCACATTGTGCTAGTTTCATTATATTGGTTTTTTTTTCCTAGTAATGGTAAGTTGACAAATGTAGGTAAATAAAACTACCCAATGTAGCAACTATAAATTAAATAAATAAAGTTAACTAATTTTCTAATGCATTTTGTTTAAGTTTTTGAGTTGACAGTAAATAGCTATAAATTAAGGGCAACATTTTTAGATACTGAAATATAAATACAAAGGTTTCAGACTATTCTTTCTATGCATGCTAATTATGAAAATTACAACAAAATAAGATACAATACTCGAAATGTTTGGAAAGGGATTAAGAGTTGTTTCAAGGAGGTTTTTGTATGATCAAGTGTTTCTGCTATCTCTTGCTCATGTTTGGTGCTCCTATTTGGATCAAGGGAAAAAGGTATTTTTGGGTATTTAACCACTCAATCATGGATCATGTTCAATTACCTCATCTAATTTATGAGCCAAAGTTGTGAAAAATAAATCAGAACTCTTTAAAATTTCACTTGGAAAGAACCAATGCTAAGTGGTAGACTTGCTCAACACAAGAAGGCGTTAAGTGATAAGAGGATGGTGCCAAGTAAGCTCGACACATGAAGGAGCCAACTGTGCTCAACACTTAGGGCAACTCAACACAATGTATGTTGAGTGTTCTCAACATCAAGGGATGTCGAGTGAGCTTGGAAATAGAGGATACCAAGTAAGCTCAACAATAACAATAGAGATAGAACCTAGTCAAAGACTAGACCGAGTGAGTAGTATAACAAACTACCATTAAAAATTAGAGAGGATAACTTCAAAAATTGCAAGTATCAAAATCTTAAATGTAAAACATGTAATGTTAAATAGAAGGAGGATAATGGATTTCCAAGTATGCCTATTTTCTTTCTTTCTTATATTCAACAAGACTATTACAAATCTGGGAGCATTCACCTTCAACTAGACAAACCCTAAAAACTTCAAACTAGTAAAACTTTAAACTTTAATCTTACAACTCTAATGGATTCATATGAAAATACTTGGAACAATCACTTCTTCATAGGTCAAATCAAAACAAACTTATAGAATAACAAAAGAGTCCAACATGTGCAACTACAACCACAAGACTAAACCTTTTGAACTCTAACTTGATTTGTTGATCGATTTCCTTCTCTATTCTATGCTCTTGCACTTCTCTACTTTGCAGCTAATCCAATCCCTCTCTTTGATCGAATGGATTAGATTCATTTCTTTTGTCTCTTGACAAAATTTTTTTCCCTATCATTTCAAATTTGAACTCACATATCATTCATTCAATGCTTTTGACTATTGTGCAGGCCATCAGGGTGGTAGGTGGGTATTTGACTATAGGGGTAACTGACCTACTACATTAAATATTTTTGACACTCTCTCTTTGTCTCAAGCCAAATAAATAATGATCACTCTTGATCCAAATCAACTACACCAAGACTCTCTCTTAGGTGCACAAAAATTCTAATGCTTGAAGGCTTAGTGAATATGTTTGCTAGCTACTACTCAGACTTGTGAAACTCCGTCTTGATATCTCCATTCTCCACCAACTCTCTGATGAAGTGATATCTAATGTCTATATGCTTTCTTCTCCCATGGAAGATTGGATTCTTATATAGTGCAATTGAGGAGACGTTGTCACAAGAGATTGTGGTTCCATCCTCTTACTTTTCATTCATATCTATCAGGATTCTCCTTAACAAATAGCTTGGCATGTTGCTACATTTGCTGTTATGTATCTAGCCTTTGCTATAGATCAAGCAACAATAGGTTTCTTCTTGGATGCACATGAAATTGCACCCAATCCCATATGGAACATGTATCTAGAAGTGCTCTTCCTATCATCTAAACTTCCAGCCCAATCACTATCTATGTAACCAATCAAATTGAAATCATTATCTATAGTATACAAAATTTCAAATCCCTTGGTACCATTCACATACCTTAGGATCCTCTTTCTCACTTACCAATGGGAATCCTTTGGTGTTTCCATAAATATGGAAATCAAACTTACTACATGCATCATGTCTAGTTGAGTTGTAGTCAAATACACTTTTGCTCAATCTTCCTTCCTCAACTTTAGACCTACTGCTATTGGTGTTGGGGTTTCTTTGTTGTTTTGCATTTTTAATCTCTCCAAGATTCACCTTACATATTTTACTTGAGAGATGAAGATTCCATCATGCATTTTCTCTACTTCATTCTTAGAAAATACTTCGAGAGACCTAGGTCTATCATTTCAAAGTCATTTTTCATGGCCTCTTTGAACTCACCAATTAGGAATTATCATTTCCAGTGAAGATTAAGTCATCAACATACAAGACAACAATCAACACATTACCAATTGCTATCTTGGTGTACAGTGTGTGCTCACCATCACTTTTACTAAAGCCATCACTCATCAAATATGAGTCAATCCTAATCTACCATGCCATGGAGCTTGCTTGAGCCCATATAGAGCTCTCTTCAGTCTATACACTTTGTGTTCACCTGCAACTTCATAACTAGATGGCTACTCTACATAAACCTCTTCCTTCAATACACCATTCAAGAAGGTGGATTTCACATCTATTTGATATGCCTTCCATTTGTGCTGGGCTGCAATTGCTATGACAACATGCATGGTTTCCATTCTTGCAGTTGGGGCATATGTCTCATCATAATCTCTACCATATTGCTGCTTATACCCCTTGACCACTAAACGTGCCTTATGCCTATCTATTTTTCCTTCAGCATTGCATTTGGTCTTGTAAACCCATTTCACTCTAATTACTTGTTTCTTGGGAGGAAAATTAGTTAACTCCCACATCTCATTTCTTTCAATAGCATCTATTTTCTCATCCATGGCATTACACTATTTCTCTTCATTCATAACTTCCTCAAAATAAATTGGATCGCTATGACAAAATAATGCAAAATTTACACTCTCATCATAATCTTCCTCATACCTTTCATCTTGGTATATATCCCTTAGACTCTTAATTTTTTTTGGAAATAGGGAGGAAAGAGTAGGATCTGAATTCTCAATATTATTGCTTCTACTATTTTGCATACTAGCTTGGGGCTATCTTGATGTGCTTGGAGCTTTTTCTCAGCATGTTAAGGGCCGCTTGCCTTTTTTCCTTTGTTTGCAATCTAGATTAGCTGCTCCATCTTCTTGCTGATCACTAATGTTGTCTTCTTTCTCTTCAATAGTAGGCACTTTACTTGAAGTGCTTAAGGATTCACCTACCGAGCCATCTCATGATTAATTTTAAAGAAATTTCACATCTCTTGAAATGATGATCTTCTTGGTAATTGGATCATATAAGCTATAGGCCTTTGATTCTGAGTTGTACCCTATGAAGATACACTTCACACCTTTGTCATGCAACTTTTTCCTTTGTTCTTTAGGCACATGTGCATATGCTACACATCCAAACACTCTCAAGCATTCAACTATTCATCTATTCCTTGACCAAGCCTCAAGAGGTATCTTTTCAAGAACTCATTTTGTGGGACACCTATTAATTAGATATACTATTGTTGCTACAGCTTCTCCCCAATATTTAGTTGGGAGCCCTTTTGCTTTCATCATGCTTCTAGAAATTTTAATAATGGTCCTATTCTTTCTCTCAGCCACTCTATTTTTCTATGGAGTATAACTGGTTGTAAGCTCTTTCTTTATACCATTCTTCTTACAAAAATTTACAAACATATTGGAAGTATACTCCCCTCCTCTATCTGATCTAAGGACCTTAACATAGTGTCCACATTATTTTTTAGCCAAGGCTTTAAATTCAAAAAATTTGTCAAATGCTTCAGATTTTTTCTTCAAAAAATACACCCATGTCCTATGACTAAAATCATCTATGAATGTCATAAAATAAGTACTCCCCCAATAGAAGTAGTTTTCATAAGGCCTACCAAATTAGATAGCACCAATTCTGATGGTTCTCTAGCCCTTCTAAAATCTCCAGAATTAAAAGGAAGCCTATGTTGCTTACCCAAAATACAAGCCTCACACTTGTCATAGGAATCTACTATGCTTGGAAAACCATCTACCATTCTTTTCTTAGACAAAAAATTAAAGCAACAAAGCCAAGATGTCCATACCTAAGATGCCAAAGCTTGGAGGGGTCTTCAATCATGCTCCTAATAGTTGATTTCTGATGTACTACTGTACATGCATGCTTGAGAAGTGCAACATTGACTTGAGAAGAGAAACATGTCTCTATCTTCAATAGGAACATCCAGTTCTTTGTCATTTGGACTGTTGCAAGTAATCTATTACTTCTATCCTTCTCATGAATGACACACTTGTCATTTTACATCAGTACCTTGTGTCCATTTTGAATGAGATGTCCAATACTTATCAAGTTGTGCTTCATACTAGGGGAAAAATACACATTTTATATCTCCTTCTCACCTTGCTTTGTATAGACCATGATAGATCCTTTGCCCACTATGGGAATGCTTCCATTATTTTCCATCTTGAGTTCAGACTTAAAATTCTTATCAATGAAAGAGAATAAACTTTCATTACCACTCATGTGGTTTCTATTATAAGAATTTATCTTAAGAAAACATTCACCCAAGACCAAGAAGCACAATAACTAGCACAAAAGACCAACAGAGTATGATCAGAATAACAATATGATATTAAATTCATTGTATAATATACTAGAGGTGTCTATATATAAAGGCCTCTATGATGCATCTAGAATGCCTAGGAGTTAGCAACATGATAATTCTTACAATGAGGGACATGTCTATTAGGTGTGGGTTATCCTCCATTAAGCACAGGAGTTAGTGCAATGATGAGAGGATAAGCCTATAAAGCTATAACATGTATAATTATGTTATAGACAACATGTGCTAGAATAATAGTAAGAACAATTGTGTTGTTTAAATGATGACTTAGTTGTTTATGCAAACTCTAGTGTTGTAGACACCATGTGCTAAATTAGAGTTGCGTACTCTTGTGTTGTCAACACAAAAACTCATATGAGTGCACATACTCCAAGGTGTATAACCTAATAAATACTGAAATAATGCATTTAACCTAAGTAAACTTAAGTAAAGCATAAATAATAATTATTTACACTAACACCCCCCCTTAAGGGAAACTTAGGGGAATGCACTTAGCTCACAAAAGCTAAGATGAAATGCATAATGGGTCCAGACTACTAGGCCATGTTAGGTACTCAAGTACAATGCAATGCTAACATGCAATGAATTTTCTCTGCAAATGGAGAAAGAGGGAAGATCTCATGGGAAAAACCCTCCCCCAAAAAGAGAGATATGTACAATATAAAAGAGAAGGATCATGTGACCCCCCTAGTGAAAAATCCGTCACCCCCAAGAGATCTCACAAATGAATATACTTGACCTCCATGAAGGGCTTGGTGAAGATGTCACCTACCTATTGCTCAGTAGGAAAATACTATAGTGTGATAATCTGATCATGGATTATCTCTCTAGTGTAGTGCATTTGAACCTAAATATGCTTTTTCTGCTGATGTTGAACTGGATGTTTCAAGATTTCAATAACACTCTAGTTATCACAATGGATGATTGTGGGTCGGTGTAGATCAAATCCAAACTCCTTTAGAATCTGTTGTAGCCAAATAGCCTTTGTCACCACATTAATAGCTCTTGGATACTCAACCTTATTTGATGAAACAATAATATTGTTTTGGTTTTTAATCTACTACAAATGGGGCCAGAACTAAGATGAAACACAAATCCTAAAGTAGACTTGTGAGAATCAATATCTCCTACATAGTCAGAGTCTATATATCCCACTAACTAAAGACTTGTACTAGCTGCATAGTGTATCCCATGTGTATGTGTACCCTAAATATAATGTAGGATGTGTTTGGCTACCTTCCAATGAAGTTCATGTGGCTCTTGCATGAAGTGAGAAACCATGCCAATTGCAAATGAAATATCAGTGGGTGTATGTGTCAAGTAGATGAGGCTTCCCACCAATTTTCTATACAGAGTCACATCAACAAGTGAAGAGGAACACTTTGTCTCTAACTTAACACTTAAAAGGAATGGGGTAGCTGCAGTCTTGTAGTCACTCATGTGAAACTGAGCTAGAAGATCAAGAGCATACTTGGGCTATGATACTATTATCCTTAAAGAAGATTGGTGTATCTCAATTCCAAGGAAATATTATAGTAGTCCCAAGTCAGTCATCAAAAACTATCTTGTAAAGAAGCCTTGACATTGTCAATGATGGATGTAGTACTACCTGTAATGAGCAATTCATCCACATAAAGTACAAGGAGAAAATTTGAATCATCCCTCTAAAGAATGTAGACACTTAGGTCAGAATGACATCTACTAAAGCCTTTGGAGAGAAGGAAGGAATCCATCTTGGTGTACCAAGCTCTAGAAAATTGTTTAAGTCCATAGATAGACTTCTTTAATTTGAAAACCAAGGAAGTATCCTATATGAATCCCTATGGCTACTCCATATATATCTCCTCATATAGATCACCATTCAAAAATGCACTCTTCACATCCATCTGATGAACAACCCATCTCTGAGCTACTGTAATAGTTGTTGTCAAACAAATGGAATTCATCTTTGCCACTGGTGTAAAGGTCTTAGTATAATCAATGCCTAGTACTTGAGAGAAACCTTTTGCAAAAAGGTGAGCCTTATGTTTATCCACACTTCCATCTGCTACAAATTTGGTCCAATATATCCACTTGCATCAGACCAATTTTCTTCCCTTAGGATGAGAGACTAAGTCCCATGTATCATTTCTCATAAGAGAGTTATACTCTTCCTCCATTAACTTATCCCATTCTGGAATACCTAATGCCTCTTTGAATGACTGTAGATCTAAAGTACCTTTAATATAAGCATGTGGGAGTGAGTTGTGCTGTGATCTTTTCCTCGTTGTATCAAAAGAATTCCTTGCCAATGGTCTTGCCACATCTAATGTCTACTTGGTCCATCTTGGTCTGGAAGAAGAAGATGTAGTAGGAGTATTCTCAACTTCAACTAGCTAATGCCTCTATGTTGGTTGGGGATGAACATCTTCCAAGTTAGCGTTTTCACTATCACTCTCTTTAATGAAGGAGGAAGGAGGAGGAGTTGAAGATGAAAAAATTGGACAAATTTCTTCATAATTTACACTCCTCTCATAGAATATATCATGTGTCTCTGGATCCATTAACTTATAGGCTTTGTGTGACTCTATATATTTGACAAAAATGTAAGGTTTTCCTTGAGCTTCTAATGCCTTACATTTGTGTGGAGGTACTCTTGCCCATGTAGGACAACCAAAGACTCTGAAGTGCTTAACTATAGGTTTCCTACTAGTCCATGCTTCAAAAGGAGTTACACCATCCAAAGCTTTGTGAGGACTTCTATTTTGAATATAGTTAACACAATTTATCGCCTCAGCCCAAAAGACTTGATCAATAGACTTGTTTAATAGTATGCAAGTGGTCATCTCTTTGAGAGTTCTATTTTTCCTTTCAACAACACCATTTTTTTGTGGTCTATATGGTAGTGAATGTTGAAGATCAATACCCTCTTGAGTGAAAACATCTATTAGTCTTGTGTTCACATACTTCCCTCCATTATCTGTTCGAAGAATTTTGATGAATTTTCCTGACTACTTATCCACTTGGGCCTTGAAGATGAGAAAATTTTCATACACTTCACTCTTGTGGGCCATGAAGAAAATCCAAGTAAAGTGAGAGTAGTCATCTATGAAGGTGAGCACATAGTGAGACTTGCCAAATGATGGCATTAGAAATGGTCCTGCCACATCACTATGAACCAACTCAAGAACACATTGTGCTCTCCAAGACTTCCCCTTTTCTTACAATTTTTTAGGATGTTTTCCAAGTGAGCAACCTAAAAAAACACCTTTTGAAAACTAAATTTGAGGTAGATCATTGACCATATTCTTGTTGCTAAGCTATTGAAGATATCTGTAGTTGAGATGTCCAAATCTCTCATGCCATAGTTTAATTTCTAAATTTGAATGTAATAACAAGGCTTGTACATTTGATTTTGGCACAAAGGAGGAGAAACTGTAAATCCTTGAATCATGATTGGTTTTTCCAATTGCAATCATCGAGTCATCTTTAATGCTTTTTGCTACCACTAAATCTAGAAGAAATTCCACTTTATTACCACCTCCATAGTGAGTCATTTGGTAGACTGAAAGAAGATTAGAGGTAAGCTTAGGAACATATAGAACATCCTTCAACATTCCATTGTTTATCTCAACTTCACCTTTACCTTCAACTTCCACCTTTGTATCATCACCAAAAAAGATGTGTGGTACCTTTGAATGTTTCACAGAAGAAAAATCTTGCTTTGATGCACCCATATGATGTGTGGCACCTGAATTAATGATCCATTTTCCCTGACTAACAATCTTTGTGAGTAAAGTGTGCCCTTTGCCCTTAGAATCTAAGGATGAAATTTTTTCTCCTTATAAGCATTAGGTAATCAAGCATTATGTTTCTTCATGATGTTCTTCAACTCATCAATCTATTTATGGTAACACTCATGTTCACCATGACCCAACTTCTTGCAATAAGCACACTTTTTCTTCTCCTAATTATAGTTCCCCTTCTTGTTTTTATTTGAGGAAGACTTGCCTTATTGATTTGATGGTGGTCTTATCTTTTTTGTATCTCTTGTTTGTTGTTCTTCCTCTTCTTCTTCTTGCCCTTTCCTTTATTTGAAGTTTGAGTAGTTGAATTTTGAGAACCCTCAGTATTAGCCACCAATGCCTTATACTTGGGCAACTTGAGAATCCCCATGGATTGCAACTTCTTTTCTTCATTAGCCAACAGTTGAGCATAAGCATTAGTGAGTTTATGATAGGTAGCCCATAATGTAGTCTTTGTGGTGTTGTAAGAAGAAACAAATGTGGAGTACTCAAATAATAGCTTATTATGAATGAGATAGATTAACTAGTCATCTTTAATGGGACTACCACAATCATCAAGATTTGCTCTTAATTTATTCACCTTAATGATAAAATACTCTATAGAATCAAATGTCTTAGGATCTAGGGAGAGAAGCTCATCTTCTATTTTGTAAACATCCTCTTCACTCACTTTACCATATAGGTTTTTGAGGGCATCCCATGCTGCCTTGGATGCCTTATACTTCTTAATCTAATAGAAGATTTTGTCTTCAACTCCCAACATAATATCACCTAGGGCTTTCCTATCTACCATTTCCCAAGTAGTAATTTCACATTTAGATACTTGATCACCTAATAATTTAACATCATTATGCATTAATTGACACCACATTTTAATAGACCATGTAGTATAGTTATGTGGTGTTAATTTTAGAAACTTATGATTTCCCATGATGTAAGAAATGAAAGATATTAATAGAAAAAGAGGAACACAACACCAAGAGACACCCCACTACTTACTCAATCAAAAAATTCTCCCTAATTGAAATATTTTGGCACTTTATACTTAGTGCGATTACAATAGCCACTTGCCAATTTTGGCCTTAGTGGTCTTTTGATTTTTCCTTTTTACAACTTCCTTATAGAGTAAAATCCTAGAAGTTTACAATGTACAATAATTTTGAAGCAATGCAAAGCAAAGAAAGGACCTATTTCTGAAATTGATATTTTTGTCCATACAAGCCTCTAATCTAATTGTAGATCTATAAAGTAGACAAAAAAATACACACTTTCAAGACATATGGAACCTAATTTCAAGTCGAGATGAGCCTATATGGAGCATTTGAAGTTGCAAAATATAGGATTAGACAATACAGCCACCAAAATTTGCAATTTTTAACAAATCCATGCACCAAAACTAGAAAAGAACTATACCACTAAAAGGTTTAGGAAATTATAGCCAAAATAAAAAAAAATTGCACTTAATTTAGAGCCCAAATGACTGAGATATGGCCTCCCAAAGTTGGCCTGTCAAATAAAAAATGAATCTAGAGAGGGGTTTGATCAGCAAAACATGATGTTAAATTTGATGTCCAAATGACCATCATAGTAGTTCAAATTTGCCAGTTGATGATGGTTATATAGCCATCAATTTTAACATAGTAAAATGATGATGTCAACAAATTCAGGTCCCCTTGGGTGATGTCACTATAGACATTAGCACCGTATAGACTATACGGATGCCTGTTGAGTCAGCTTGAATGGATTGATGCGTGTGCATACAACAAGGTTGGGGTGTCAAAGTATAGAGTTGTTGATAGGGTTTTTTAACATGGATAGGGTCGTATTTAGACCTACAGAGTTGACACCTATGTGGGTTGTCGAGGATTGACCTATTGCTAAAAGGTCTATGTTCGAGCTAGGGCAGAGAAGGGGACTAGAGCACCACATAGACATCGAGATGGATATACAATGTGGCTACTACGTGTCTAAGATTAACACCAAAGTAGATATAGTTTTTGCACTAGTCATAAAAAAGTGAAGATTACTAGAGATGATTTAATGGTGTTGCAAACCGACTCTACTGTGAGGTGAGTGCTAGAGCCAGAGGGAAATCACAGCACTAGAGTCGAGCCAAATAAATTTTCTGTTGGTGGAGATTTTTCAAAATGCCAGCAGGGACCTTGGTTTAGTCCCACATTCTTAGTGTGTCAAACTGTGTAGGTGTGTAAAACAACAAATTCTAGTATACAAAGAAATCAAAGGCATCAGTTGGTTTGGATGCTGGGAATGTTCTGTTCACTAGAATGTGGGATGTAGCTGGTGAGTGTATTGTGCAGTAATTTTTTGGTGTAGTCAATTAATAATGTGGTAAGTTGATGTTGGATGTTGCAAGGAATATGTACCAAAATAAAATGAAATATTTTGTGGAGGCTGGGGTTTCATTACTTGATTCTTGCAATTTTTTTTCTCTACAGGCCCTACTAGTAAAAAAAATTCAAAAATAATGGTAAAGGAAAAATTAATTATAGATATGAAAAAAATAATTGCAAAAATTTAATATATCATACCAGATTTGCAAATCAATGTCCACGAGTGCTGGTTTGCAAAAGAAAATTTGCCTAAAATTTGACTATTGCCCAATATGGGCAAATTTATAGTCAATTTTCATCGAATCAACACTCTGAATGCAATGGTGAGGTCCACTTTGGCTCTAGACACTTCCAATATCTATGGATTCTCTAGATCTAAGTCAAGGTGTCCTTAGAGAGGTTAAGAAAGATTAGTTTCCAATGGTTATGAAATGATGCTCCTATGGCTCTAATACCATGTAAGAATTTTTCTTAGGGAAAAATTCACTCAAGACCAAGAAGCATAATAACTAGCACAAAAGACCAATAGAGTATGATTAGAATAACAATATGATATTTAATTGATTGTATAATAAACTAAACATGATAAGTCTTACAACTAGGCACATGTCCACTAGGTGTGGGTTATCCTCCATTAAGCACAAGAGTTAGTGTGATGATGACAAGATAAGCCTACAAAGGTGTAACACATACAATTATGTTGTAGACAACATGTGCTAGAATAATAGTGTGAACAACTATGTTGTCTACATGATGACTCAGTTGTTTATGAAAACTCTAGTGTTGTAGACACCGTGTGCTAAATTAGAGTTACATACTCCTGTGTTGTCAAGATGACAAATTATATGAGTGTGCATACTCTAAGGTTTCTAACCTAATAAATAATAAAATAATGCATATAACCTAAGTAAACTTAAGTAAAGTGTAAATAATAATTATTTACACTAACAACTACAACTACTATCTAGGTACTATAGGCTGCCTTCTTCACCAATGTTACACATGATAAAGGCTGTGGGATTGATTGCATTTCCCATGTTCACATCAACCACACTAACATTCTGCTTTGACTGATCACCCTGCTTCTTCCAGAATTCACTAGCATAATGCCCAGACTTATGATAGTAGTGGCATTCAACATTGTTCTTATTAGAGTTGTAATTCTTCTTACCTCCTCTAGAGTTATTTTGAGAGGTGCTTACTCCCTCTTGGTTTCTTGATCATCCTGAGCTTTCTGAACCAACATTCCTTTGACCATTCCTTCCATGACCTTTACTTCTTGAGCCTCTACCAAATCCATTTCTTCCTCTCACCTTGCCTCTTCAATTCTCTTGAGCATTGAAAGACTGCTCTTGGGATGTTGTTGCTGATTTGTTTATCCAATGATCATGGGTTTCAAGAGGTACCATCAACTCATCCATGGTCAATTTGGTGAGGTCCTTTACTTCCTTTATGGTCATCACAAGATTGTCATATTTCTAAGGTAAACTCCACAATATCTTATCTATGATTCTCTTCTCTACATGATCTTCTTTATTTGATTTGAACCGGTTTATCAAAGTGGAGATTTGTGAGTTGAACTCTACAATAAGTTCATTTTTCCTCATTTAAAGGTTCTCAAACTCCCTTATAATCATCTATATCTTTACTACTCTAACCTTATTAGTCCCCTTGAAATTCATTTCAAGGATATCCCATGCTTCCTCTGCATAATTTGCTACTGCAATTTTGGGAAAAACTTTCTTTGTCATTGCTACCTCAATCAAACTTAATGCCTTAGTATCCTTTCTCCTCAACTCTTTCAATTAAGTCTTTTGTGGGTTTGTGAGGGAAAAATATAGTAGTGGGATTATAAAATAATTTAATTCATTGATCACAAACTCCCACAAATCATTAACTAGCATTATGGTTTTCATCTTCTTTGCCCATGTATCATAATTCTATCAATTAAAGGATGGTGGTTGTTGCAATATCTTTCATACGATGTCTTGCTATGTCAAATATCCTAGAAAAAAAATTCCCTAACTCACTATGGATGTGGGTCCTCAAAGATCTAATACCTTGTGAAAAATAAATCATAACTCTTTAAAAATTTTCTCAGCAAGAACCAATGCCAAGTGGTAGACTTGTTCGGTACAAGAAGGTGCTGAGTGACAAGAGGACAGTGCTGAGTAAGCCTTGCACAAGAAGGATCCAAGTTTGCTCGACACTAAGGGTAACTTGGTATAGTGTATTTTGAGTTTCCTTAGCAGCAAGGGATGATGAGTGAGCTAGGTAATAGAGGATGCCAAGTAAGCTCGACAATAACAGCAGAGTTAGAACCCAGTCAGACTAGATCGAGTGAGTAGTATAACAAAATTCCATTAAAACTTAGAGAAGATAACTTCAAAACTTGCAAGTATGAAAATGATGTAGCAGACCTAGATGGACTTGCAACCATTCATACTATGAGGGACTTCCCAAATGTTTCTACAAAATTCATCAATCATCCTCATTAGGATCTTCTCATTGATCTCATCGACTCCTTCTCTATCAAAGTGCACATACAATGTATTGTGCCACCATGGGGTCTACATCATTGTAATCATCCCAATGTCCCTCCATCCAATCAATATTTTCCACTTATCTCCACACAATACCTATTCCCTTCACAAAACTTTTCTAGCACATTCATGAAGGAAATTCATCACAAACGGCCATGTCGCTATCCCTTACATAGACCCAAACTTAGACATTCATAACTTTTGACCACCATAATATTTCCTCAATAACTCTGGTCAGATTTGGAAAAACTTTTCCCTCTCCAACATATCCAAATCTTTGTCTGATTCAATGGTTCAATTTGGAGATATTTCCCCTGTACTAAGACTACAATTTTCAAGATAGTTATTCCTTCAACTTGATTGTCATTGGTCACTTTCCTTCAATGGAGTGCATGCCAAAACTATAAATAAACACTTGAACACATGGGGGAATCAATATAAATTATGTCCACCATCTTTCTCCCAACTATGGAGATGTTATTCAATGTGTAACTACTATTTTAACATCAAATCACTCTAGAACATCCTAGATGAGGGTTTATAGTAGTTTTTAGAAAAATAACAATAACTTTCACTATACTCAATGAAAGTTTCTCATTCCAAAACCAAATTAAAGGTTATTCAATGTAATTTATAATGAATATAATTTTTGATTACTACACTATTAAAACAATGCCAAAAAATCCATGTTTTCAGACTTTTATACAAAGAAACATAGAAACGTCATGAAAAAAATTGTAGAATTTCATTCTTTTATTGACTCTTCTTCCAAATCTCAACCACCACTTCTCATGGACTGAATTTACATTTATTTTATAGAATTTTTATCCTCCTTGGACCGAAATCCAACCACCCAACCAGATATCAACCATATTTTGGTTAGTTTACCACTAAATACTAACTTGGTTGTCTACTTGACAATTTAGTTGTCAAGTTAGAAAAATTTTGCCCTTTCTTTCCACTCAATATTGGAAATTTAAATTGATTTGGTCTTATTCAATATCTTTACACCATGATTTCAATAATTAATAATCAAACCCCACATACTTCCCTACAAACCCTTAAAAATTTGCCTCAAGGGCACATATGCCTTATATGGCAAAATTGAACACTTATCACAACTCAATGGCTCTAATGGCCATGAAATAACATAAATGACCTTTTAAGGTCTATTACAATATTAAATGACCCTTGATGGCTATTTTTACTTCAACTCCACCCAAGAATCTATTAGTGACCTTGGTATGCTTATGAGGTATTATGCCTAATCTTGGTGTCCCTGCACCATACTCCCCAACTTTGAAAACTTTCCAAGCCCTCTTGGAAATCTATGAGTGCACAAATGTTAGTAAAAAATTAAGGTCTTCATCTTGACCTTTGGAATATATAGGTCCTCTTGGAACCATGCTGCCCCATAGAACTTCATCTTGAATCTTGGGTTGTTGTCTTTCAACAAGGTGAACATGGCTTTCCCATGCTGCTACTTATCATCCACAATCATTCCAATCAGTACCACTCGTTCCACTTGGACCATCTCTAGGATAGGAGAAAAATATTTGATGGTTTGAGCCTCTTCATGGCCCATCTCTGCAAACATAATGTCTTCCTTGAAGGCTTCTCTCTCATGTGCCTCCAATACTCCTCCATAACTCTGCCATTTGTCAACAATAGCAACAAACTCATTCCACAAATCAAGTTCATCTTTTAGACCTTCCAAGTCTTCCTCTATGCTATCTCCTCCAACATCTACCAAGACTTCTTCACAAGCCTTTACACCTCTCATCATAGGTGCATCTTCCATTCTAAGAGTACCCTTCCTAAGACCCTCTTCCCATCTCTTCATTCTTGCTACTACACTTAGTTTTTGAATAGGCCATTTCATCTTCTTCTTTACCCTCAAGTGACAACTTGTAGCATCCTTAAGAATCTCCTCAAGTCTCTTCAACCTTTCTTCACCTTCATCCAAGGATATTTGTAGACTTCTTATCTATTCTTCCCACTACTTTCTCTCTTCTTCCTATTCTTCCAAAACCTTCCTTAGGCTTCTCAACTCTTCTTGCCTCATCCATTCTATTTCATTCTTCCTTGTTTCTTATTCCTTCTTCTTTCTTTCTCTTTCTTCTCTCTCCTTCTTATCAGCATATAGGTACTCATTCAATGCCTTAATAATTTCTCTTTCACTCATTGTCAAAGCCATCTTCTCACACCAATCTAAGATTCATTAGATATCAATCCACCAATTTCAAACACTCAAGGAGGATAGTTCAACTCCAAGCATCAACAAACCGATTTCAATCCTCCAAATCTTAGATATTCTTCACCCAAAACCCAAACCTTTCTCTCACTCTAATACCACTTAATGTAGTAGCCCTAGGTGAACTTTTAACCTTTCATACTATGAGGAACTTCTCAAATGTTTCTACAACATTCATCAAGCATCCTCATTAGGATCTTCTCATTGATCCCATCAACTCCTTCTCTATCAGAGTGCACATGCAATGTCTTGTACCACCATAGGCTCTAAATCATTGTAATCATCCCAACATTCCCCCATCCAATCACTATTTTCCACTTATCTCCACATAATACCTATTCCCTTCACAAAACTTTCCCAACACATTCATGGAGGAAATTCATCACAAACTACCATGTCGTTGTCCCTTACATAGACCTGAACTCAAACATTCATAACTTTTGACCTTGACCATATTTAATCAATCACTCTAGTCAAATTTGGCACAAATTTTCCCTCTCCAATATATCCAAATCTTGGTCCAATCTAACAGTTCAATTTGGAGACATGTCCCATACACTAAGACTAAAATTTTCTAGAAAATTATTCCTTCAACTTGACCATCATCAGTCACTTTCCTTCAATGGAGTGCATGCCAAAAATATGAATAAACACATGCGCACATGAGGGAATCAAAATAAATTATGTCCACTATCTTTCCCCCAATGATGGAGACTTTATTCAACATGCAACTACTATTTTCACATCAAATCACCTTGGAACATCCTAGATGAGGGTTTATAGTAGTTTTCAGAAAAATAACAATAAATTTCACTATTCTTAATGAAATTTGCTCATTCCAAAACCAAATTAAAGGTAATTCAATGTCCTTTCCAATGCATAGAAGTCTAGACTACTAAACTATTAAAAAAATTCCAAACAATCCACATTTTTAAACTTTTATACAAAGAAACATCACAAAAAAAATTACAGAATTTCAAACTTTTATTGACTCTTCTTCCAAATATTAAACACCACTTCTCATGGCTTGGATTTAAATTGATTTTATAGAATTTTTATCCTCCTTGGACTGAAATCCAACCACCTATCAACCATATTTTGGTTAGTTTCCCACTTAATACTAACTTGGTTGTCTACTTGACAATTTAGTTGTCAAGTTAGACAACTTTTGCCCTTTCTTCACACTCAATATTGGACATTTAAATTTATTTGGTCTTATTCAAGACCTTTATAGCATGACTTCAATTATTCATAATCAAACCCCACATACTACCCTACTAACCTTTACAAATTTGCCTCAAGGGCACATATGCCTTATATGCAAAATTGAACTCAAGTTATCACAACTCAATGGATCTAATGGCCATGAAATAACATAAATGACCTCTTAATGTCTATTACAATATCAAATTACCCTTGATGGACATTTTTACTTCAACTCCACCTAAGGATCTATTAGTGACCTTGGTACACTTTTGAGGTATTGTGTCTGATCTTGGTGCCCCTGCACTAGAGAATCTTAAATGTAAAACATGTAATGTTTTAAATTAAGGTAAAAACAAGTTTTGGAGGGGCCTCAAAACCATTTACATCAAAAAGAAAGATACACCATGAAGCTTTACCAGGTTTTAAGCGGACCTGAAACCAACAATATAATTAAACTAGGTCAAACAAGGACCTGAAACCAACAAAAGTGATCAGAAAGAGAAACTAGCGAGGACACTAGAACCTAGAAAAATAGATTGGAAAGCGACGTGACCTGAGAAGCCTCCCAAACCAGGAAAATTACCAAGGATTGCTGATCAAATTTTTTCTTCTAGTTACAAATTCCTTAGAAACTTTCTTTCTCCAACACTTATCTTGAAGCATGAGAAACTCATACTTTTGTTATCTAAAAAAATCCTAACAATATCTAGATTATGAATATTGTTCAGCCCCCTAATATACCAACCAATGATTTTTATATCTATTTTTTAATGTTAAAATCTAGAATAGTAGCCTGCCTACCATCAGCAATATTCTGCATACTTTCTAGCTCTCTAGTTTTCTTAGTGGTTCTTCTTCTAGATTTTTTTGGACGACCAACATCCAGTTTCACCTTGGACTATTGTTCTGCACTTTTTCTAGATTTATCCAGAGTAGAAGCAAGAGAATTTATCATGGTTTGCTAGACCATTTTGCTGCTTCTAGTCTCTACCCCTTTATTAATGTTCTTAATATCAACTCTTTTTCTTTGGTTTGGTTTATGCTTTGAGTTGTCTCTTTTTTCAATCATAGCATCTAAGGGGGCAGGTTCATCCAAAGGAAGGTCATAGTAAGTCTAAGATAAAATGTAGAACTCCCTGGACTGAGAAACAGGAAGATCACTCATCTCTAATTGATTTCCATCTTCAGCCAAGAATTCACCTTCCTCTAGCACGGATTTATCATCTAACTCTCTCCTTTGATCTTCTATGATTTGATAAATAACAATTTGTTTTGATAAATCATCTAGATCATCTATTCTTTGCTTAAGAATTATGGTATTAGATTGAAAACCATGTCCTTCTTCCTCAAAGATTTCTTTCTCAAATGAAGGCTCTTTATCCACCTTTACATGTGATGATTTGGAATCTTCTTTGGGTTTCCATACTTTCTTTTGCTGGATCTTCTTCTTTTTCCAATCTGAAACACTGTTCAGATGCTTTCTACTTTTGGAAGGATAGTATTTAACTAGATGCCCCTATTTCTTGCAAGCATAGCAAGAGTTAGGAAAATCTTCAAAAATAATTTCTTGAGTCTTTTTACCAAGTTTGGAAATTAGTTCCACCTTGTCTGGGAGATGATTCAGGTCAGCCACTTTAACATAAAGTCTGGCACTTTGAAGTTTGGTTCTGGAAACTGTAGCATTATCCAATGCCACTAATTCACCAAAAGAATTGGCAATACCTTTGAAAATTTCCTCATGCCAAAATTCTAAAGGAAGGCCAGGAAGTCTAGCCCAAATGGGGGTGGTTAAGAAAAAGGAATCTAAAAGATCCATGTTAGGCTCCCATTTTTTAATTGTGAGAGAGCATTTACCAAAAGACCATGTTCCCCCAAAAAGAACCATATTCATATCTTCAATGAAATTGAAAACAAAAGAGAAGAAACCATACAAAATTGGGGCAATATCAACTTCTCCTCAAATAATCCATTTCCTTTTAACTATTTTTCTAAGAGATTCAAGAACTGGTCTTGCTCCTAAAAATTTACCCACTAGGGTGAAATCTAGGGAGGACACAGAAAAATAAACTAAAGGATCATTGACTTAGCAGTCACTGGCGGGAAAACAGGTTTTCCTGTAGGTTTCTTTCCAAAAAGAGAAGACTAGGGTTTCAATCCTTCTGAAGAGATTTCCTTGTTAGAGTCAGCAACATCTTTCTCCTTCTCGAGATCTTGCCCTGACCCATGAATAGAATCCAAAGGGGTGAAACGAACCCCACAAAAAGGACTAGATTCACACAAAATCTTTCCAATATCCACGTCGATAAGAGAGTCTAACCCAAAATTCTCCTTAGAACCCCCAATAGATCCTCCAAGGACAAAAATCCTGCCAAATTCTCTCTAACCAAATTCACACCTGCCTGTGAACCAAAAATTTTAAATTTTGATTGAGCATAAGAAGGATCATAATCACACAAGATCTTTCCATTATCCACAACGGCTAAGGATTCTATCCCAACATTCTTCTCAAAACCCCTTCCAGTGCCTGGAGGGTCGATTCCTCCTGCCAGATACTCTCCAACCAGATTCCCTCGTACCCCACAAAAAGGACTAGGTTCATGCAACTTCTTTCCAATATCCACTTTGGCCAAAGAATTTGACCCAAAATTCTTCTTAGAACCCCCAATAGATCCTCCAAGGACAAAACATCCTTCTAGATTCTCTCTGCCTAGTTTCTCACTTGCCTGTGAACCAGATATTTCAAATTTTGATTGAGCACAAAAAGAATCAGATGCACACAAGATCTTTCCATTTTCCATGTCAGCCAAGGATTCAGTCCCAACATTCATCTCAAAACCCCATCCAACGTCTAGAGGGTCAGTTCCTCCAGCTAGATTCTCTCCGACTAGATTCTCGCCTACCAATGATCCAACCAATTCAAATTTTGAAAGAGGAATCCTAGAATCTAACCAATCCTCCATACTGTAGGAGGCCATAAAACATGTTATGTTAAATAGAAGGAGGATAATAGATTGCTAAGTATGCTTTCTTTCTTTCTTTCTTATATTCAATGAAACAATTACAAATCTAGGAGGATTTGGCTTCAACCAAACAAACCCTAAAATTTTCAAACTTGTAAAACTTTAAACTTTAAACTTATAGCTCTAATGGTTGCATACAAAAATGCCTAGAGAAATCACTGCTTCATAGGTTGAATCAAAATGAACTTATAGAATAACAAAAGAGTCCAAAATTTGCAACTACAACCATAAGATTCAACCTTCTAAACTCTAACTTGATCTGCTAATCAATTTCCTTCTTTGCTCTGTGCTCTTGCACTTCTTTTCTCTGTAACTGATCCAATCCCTCTCTCTGACCAAATGGATTATATTCTTTCATTTTGTCTCTGTGAAAAAATATTTTCATTCTCAATTCAAATTTGAACTTACCTAACATGCATTCAATGTTTCTGACTATTGTGCAAGCTGTCAGGGTGGTAGGTGGGTGTTTTCCTCTAAGGGAAACCAATCTACTATATTAAATATTTTTGAAAAAAGTAGACCTAGCCAAAGAATAGTAAAGTCAATCCTCCTTACATGTAGAGTCACCTACAAAAATGTTGGTTGTATCGTGTAGCTATTTGCTACTCTAGCATGATATTTGATGTGGTTGTATCGAGTGTCAATACTCTAACTTACATTAGCCTGTACCTTAGCCAAAGATAAATCTTTGTGGTAACATCTCACTTTCCCAATATATTCTACGCAAAGATTTATTCTGTAAGGAATTTGTGTTGAAGGTGTAGATATGGTTTCAACTTGCCTAGTTGGTTCATTTAATACTAAATGTTGTTTTTATTCAAGGAGTAAATATGATTTCAAGTTGCCTAGTTATTTCATTTAATACTGAATGATGTTAATGATGTGTTGGTACAAGTCAACTCCTGATAAAATCTAAGTTTATCAAATCAAAATCTGAATTGACTAGTCAACTTTTAGTTATTTAGTGTTATGATAGTTGATCAAGGATAAACATTTCCTAATTGAAATGTGCAACTATAAGGAATATTTCATTTTTGTATTATTTATTTCAAGTTTTCATTTCATTTTAGTATTGTTTATTTTGAGTTTTCATCCTATTGAATGATGTCTATTCCAATATGTGCATTCAACATTTCTCATTCAATTCCAGTCAATTCTAGAGTACATATAATGATGCCATTACTTTGACAAACTAATGGGTTATTTTCTCTTATAATCTTAGTGATAGGGTGTTGCTTTTCTAGATGAACAGACATAAATTAAGTTTACAAGCCTCTTCTTTACAAGATTTTAGGACTTGTGGGAAGTTTACAAGACTCTTTTGTATTCTCTACTAATTTATAGAAAGTAGGTGATCATCAATCTATTACCACAACATTAAGTTCATGAGCTTGGAAGAGAAATCATAATTGCTATCATAGCCAAGTTTGTGTATTTTGATATTCTAGCACAACATCATATCTCTTTTTGATCAATATTTGATGGTTTGCCCCTTCTTATGTGTAATTCTTTAGATCTCTGATAGAGATTCTAGTTACTATTGCTATTTCAATCTGATATATAATATCAGAATATCTATTATATTAAATTGCAGATTATAAGTTTGATATAATGGTCAATATAATAAAAAACTGAATATCATACCTTAAATGATTGATATAGTTATCAAACCAAGTTAATGTATGCTGTAGTAATGGATCAATACAATATCTAAAGTTGTTCTTGATCATCGATAAAGACATAGGTAATTGCCAATGATTGCTCTATTCACTGCCACTTTTATTGATGTCTTTTATCATCAGCAGACTTGACATAAATAGGGAGATGAATTCATGCCCCCATATGACCCTACACATGACTCTATGTGTCTAATGGCTACATGACCCTACGTGGGTATGTAACAAGTCATAACCATAATATAATCTCACTGATTCAAAAATCGATCATCTATTGTTTATGACATAAAACTATATGTGTGTGTGTGTGTGTGTGTGTGTGTGTGTGTGTGTGTATGTATGTACAAACAAACAAACATAAATAACTTCTCTAATATAGCCTTAATCGTATGTGTGTGTATATCTATCTATCTATATATGTATTTATAGATAGAGATATATGTATGCATAAATGTATATAAGAGAGAGTCATATAATATAAAACATTTCTCATGATGCTATATATTTAACACTCCCTCTTAGCAAGGGAGAAGTGAAATATCAATCAGATCTCATGAACTTTTAACAAGTTATAAAAAACAATAGATTATTTGACTTTAACACTCTAAATAGTGTCTTGTCAAATAACTATAACTACAATATTATGAACACTATCATAACATGTATTATGATCTCCTGCATTCCAAAACAACAACTAAAATAATCATAATACTTTTTGTTATCAAAAATTTCTAAGCTATCTAGAATAGAATTGTCATGATAACATGCCTATCATTTGTAAGATCATCACCTTACAAATATTACCCTCTCTCTCTCTCTCTCTCTCTCTATATATATATATATATATATATATGTATGTATGTATGTATGTATGTATGTATGTATGTATGTATGTATGTATATGTCTATGAAAGATCATAATCTTTCATTACATATCTGATGCAACTATTTAATTAGAAGCATAAACACGAATATAAAATTGTGACTCAAATTCAATATTCAAGTTTATAATTTGAGCATACCAAGTTTTCCACTGTAACATTCCAATTTAACCTTGGCAAGAGGTTTGGTAAGAACATTTGTTGCTTTCTCATTAGTACTTATGTACTCTAGTTTAATAATATCTTGATCCACAACATCCCTAATGTAATGATAAGGGATCTCAATATTCTTAGATTGATTGTGCAAAAATGAATTGATTGAAAGACTGATACAACTTTGATTATGATAGTGGGCTTCAAAAGTTTCTTAAACAACCCAACTAGCAACTTCCACAACCATACAACTTCTCTAGCTCCAATGGAGAAGGCTATATATTTTTCTTCAATGGAGCTTAATGAAACTGAAGATTTTTTTCTACTAAACCAAGAAATCATAGGAAATCCAAGACTAAAACAACATCCTACAGTAATCTTACGTTCTGTGGAGCTACTTGTCCTATCTAAATCAGAATATCCATGAATATTGATTTCAAATTGATTATGTTTGAGTCCCACACCAACAATACATCTTAGATATTGTAAGATATGCTTAGCTACCATTAGATGTATCTTCTTTTGTTCACACATGAATTGAATTAATTTATTACTTGCATAACATATATCAAGATGTGTGTTCACCAAGTACATTAGTGACTTGATGATCTGCCTGTAGTAAGTAGGATCCATACATTTAGATTCAAACCCTTCATTCTTTAGTTTATGTAAGTTTTCTTCCATAGGAGTAGTGATTGCTTTACAATCTATCATTCCAAACTTAGTCAAAATATTAACAATATATTTTCCTTGATTTAGAAAATGTAGTTGTCCTTTTGCTAGATTTATTGACTTAGAAATAAATGAAGAAGTCCTAGGTCTTTCATATCAAATTATGTTGTTAGTTCCTATTTGCATTTGGCTATAAGATGTTCTTCACCTATTATTAGAAAATCATCAACATATAATACAAGAATAATCATATTGATGGGGACACAACCCAGCATAGAATGGACACAATAGAAAAAGGGGAAATTTTATTTACTATGAAAATATGCTATTACATTTAGTACAAAGAAAATAGACTTCTACACATGCCCTATGGGCTTACAATAGCACAAATTTGGAGATAAATTCTTCTCCCAGTACCTTCTCTCAAACTCCACTCCGAACTACCTTTTACAATGCTAGAAATGCCCTTAAATAGACCCCAAAGGGTTAAATATTAGGAATACATTCTAGAAAGTGCTAGTTGGCATCCACCGACCAAATAGAAGATTCCAGAAGCCACTTTAGAAGTTGGCACAAAACTAGATGAATCCAAAAATAGTAACCGAACTTTTAGGAGGCATAACTTTTGAACCGTAGCTCTGATTGACGAATTGTTTACATTTTCGAAAAGCTCTCGAAGCGCTCTATAGCCCTGTGGACCAACTTTACTCATCCTCCATTTTTTGGCCCTATTTAAGCTCATTTAATGCCCTTAACTTGACTTTGAAGCATTCTTAGGAGGTCCCCAAAAATTGAAAAATTGCAATAACATTCAAATCGTGGGGACTTTTGACCTGATTCTTTTACAATAACAAATCATCTAACCAATTTACACCTTCTAGTTCACCAAAATGATGGCCCAATTACATACTCCTTTTCTTTAGGAATTTTCAAGTATCCCACGGTGCTCAAATACTCTAACCTAGAACATTGATAGTGGAACTGTGAGAGTTGGAACCTTTATTTGACCCAAATGGGTATCCAGATGATGGGGACATAGCCCAGCATAGAATGGACACAATGGAAAGGGAAAATTTTATTGACAATGAAAATATGCTATTACATGAAAAATAGAGAAAACAGACTTCAAAATATGCCCTATGGGTTTACAATAGTAGAAATTAGGAGATAATTTCTTCTCCTAGTTCCTTCTCTCAAACTCCACTCCGAATTGTCTTTTACAATGCCAGAAATGTCCTTAAATAGACCCCAAAGGGTTAAGGATTAGGAATACATTCTAAAAAGTGCTAGTTAGCATCCACTGACCAAATAGAAGGTTCTAGAAGCCGCATTAGAAGTTGGCACAAAATTAGAAGAATCCAAAAAAATGGTAACCAAACTTTCGGGAGGCATAACTTTTGAACCGTAGCTCTGATTGACAAACTGTTTACATTTTTGGAAAGCTCTCAAAGCATTCTATATCCCTATGGACTAGTTTCACTCATCCCCTATTTTTAAGCCCTGTATGAGCTCATTTAATGCCCTGAATCTGATTTTGAAGCCTTCTTAGGAGGTCTCTAGAAATTGGAAAACTACAATAACTTTCAAATTGTGGTGACTTTTGACCTGATTCTTTTTCTAGAGTGCTCTAAATTACAATTACAATCATCTAGCCAATTTACACCTCCTAGTTAACCAAAATGTTGGCTCAATTACATACTCCTATTTTTTAGGCATTTTCACATATCCTACAGTGCTCAAATACTCTAACCTAGAACACTGATAGTGGAACTGTGAGAGTTGGAACCTTTATTTGACCCAAATGGGTATCCAAAAATGAAAACACATGAAACAAAAACTAAGTCTGAGTACTTTTTTTTTGGGTGACATAGGATTGCCCTTATACCTCTGGATGCTCCTGCATTAGACACCTAGGGTAAATTAAAAAGTGACCCTATCACTTTATGGATGCTAGAGGAAATCCAAAATGGGAAACCTCAGCTACTGATATCTAGGTTGAGTCCTCGATCAGTTGGCCTTTCCACTTAACCAAATACTCTTTATACTGCCTATTTCTGGTACTCCTACCCACATGATGATCTAGAATGTCTTCTATCTCCTCCTTCTTAGAAGCAAGAATTGGACATGGCTCTAACATTAGCTCCTCATCTGCACCATCATCATGATACTCTATTAAGTCTGCAATGTTGAAGGTAGGAGAAATGTGAATTCCATCTAATAACTCCACTTCATATGCATTTCTAAGTCATGTTTCTTCAGAATTTTGCAGGGGACAAATTTCTTCATCTTTAGCTTGTTGTAAGTACCTACTGGAAATCTCTTCTTTCTTACATGTACCATGACTAGATCCCCTACTTGGAACTCCTTATGTCTTCTCCTTTGATCAGCCCTAGCTTTATACGCTTGATTCATCTTGGTAATGTGTGTCTGGACCTCCTCATGTAGACACTTGATATGTTCAACAAACTCTTCTGCTTCAGCACTTGTCCTTTCCCCTTGGTCCATCTTCCTCAATTTTGGTGCAGTCCTTTGGTTACTTCTATATACAATTTGGAATGGTGATTTTTCAATACTCCTATTTACAGAGTTATTGTGAGAAAATTTCTCTTGTGCTAGAATCAAATCCCATCCCTTTGGCTTATCCCCAACTAAACATCTCAGCAAATTGCCCAGACTTCTGTTTACCACTTCTGTTTGACCCTTAGTCTACGAGTGATACGTGGAACTAAATTTCAAGTTTTTTCTCAACTTCTTCCACAATGTCCTCTAGAAATACCCCAAAAAATTAGTATCTCTATCAGAAACTATACTCCTTGGGAGACCATGTAGTCTCACTACCTCTCTGAAAATAAAGTCTGCAATATTGACAACATCATGAGTTTTGTGGCATGGAATGAAATGTGCCATTTTGGAGAACCTATCAACCACCACAAATACTAAGTCATTGCCCCTTTGTTTCCTTGGAAATCCAAGAAAAAAATCTATACTTATGTCCTCCCATGGCTTTGATGGAATAGGCAATGGCTGATATAGTCTAGTATTGTGACTAAATCCATTGGCCACTTGACATACTTGACAGCTTTATACAAACTTCTTCACATCCTATGATATCTGAGGCCAAAAATAATGTTCTCTAAGAATGGCAATGGTCTTGTCTTGACCAAAATGTCCTACCATCCCTCCACTATTCTTCTCCTTAATTAGATTTTCCCTCATGGAACTCCTTGGAAGGCATAATTGGCTGCCCTTAAACAACATACCATCCTGAATCAAATAGTCTAGCCACTTGGTTCTGTCTACAACAATAGGCTCTTTACAAGCTTTCCATGCTTCAAAAAAATCAGGATCCTCAGGGTACAGATTCTTGAGTTCATGAAATCCAACTAGTTCAACCTGCATAACTGTAAGCAACAATTGCCTCCTGCTTAATGCATCTACAACCCTGTTAGATTTTCCACTTCTATGCTTTAACACAAATGTATAACTCTGCAAGAACTCTACCCACTTCATATGCCTCTAGTTCAATTTACTTTAGTTATTTAGGTACTGTAATGCCTGGTGATCAGTATATAAAACAAATTCCTTTGGCAATAAATAATGTCTCCATTTCTTTAAGGCCTGAACTATTGCATAGAACTCTTGATCATAAACATAATACTTCTTCTTTGCATCATTCAATTTTTCACTAAAATATGCAATAGGCTTACTTTCTTGGCTCAATACAGCCCCAATAGCACTGCCACTAGCATCACAATCCATCTAGAACACCTTTTTAAAATTTGGAAGTGCCAATACAAGTTGTTTTGTCACCTTCTTCTTCAGCAATTAAAAACTTCTCATAGCTGTTGCAGTCCACTTGAACTCTTTTCTATCCCCTCTTACTGTGTCAGTCAGGGGTGCACATATGCCACTGAAATTCTTAATGAACTTTTTGTAAAAACTAAACAAACCAAGAAATGATCTTACTTTAGTAGCAGATCTTGGAGTAGGCCATTCCAAGATGGCTTTTACCTTCTCTGGATCCATTTTAAGACCTTCAAGTGATTTTAAAAACCACAAGTAGACTAACTCCCTTTTTGCAAAGATACACTTCTTCAGATTAATTAATAGTTTCTCTTCCCTCAATCTTTCAAGGACACTATGAATATGCAATAAATGTTCTTCCAAAGTATTGCTGAAAATTAAAATATCATCCAAATAGACAATAATAAATTTTCCCAAAAATTTCTTAAGCACCTCATTCATAAGCCGCATGAAGGTTCTTGGGGTGTTCGTCAATCCAAAGGACATGACTAACCACTCATAAAGACCCTCCTTGGTCTTGAAGGGATTTTTCCACTCATCTTCTTCTCGTATTTGTATTTGATGATAGCCACTCTTGAGATCTATCTTTGTTAAGTACTAAGCTCCACTCAAACACTCCATAATATCATCCATCCTTGGCAACGGAAACTGATACTTGATGGTTATCCTATCTATAGCTCGAGAGTTTGTACACATTCTCCACTCTCCATCCTTCTTTGGTGGTAGTACTGTAGGTACTGCACATGGACTCAGGCTCTCCTGAATCAAAGTCTTCCTCAATAGCTCCTGAACTTGTCTATTTAGCTCCTCAGTTTCAGTAGGAGTCATCCTGTGAGTAGCTTTGTTAGGAAAACTAGCTCCTGGGATTAAATCTATTTGATGACTAATTTCCCTTACTGGTGGTAATCTTTTTGGAACATTATCAAAGATGACATCTCCAAACTCACCTAATAAATCTGAAACTTCGAATGGTATTTCACTACTACCTTCCTTATCTTTTCTAAGAATCAAAGCATAGCACATACACTAATGTTTCATGCCATCTAAAAACTTCTTTCAATCAACAAGACAAATCCTAACACTTCTACATACCTTTTTTCCTTCCTTCTTCATTGGCTTCAGTTTGTGGTGAACTATATCCTTTGCTAGAGAGTATGTGTTTGCATGACCATCATGTACTGCATGCCTATCAAACTACCACGGTCTACCCAAAAATAGATGGCAAACATCCATCAGAATAGTATCAAAGAGAATTTCATCACGGTAAGTCCCAATTTTGAACTTCACTAAACATTGCTCACTTACCAGGACCTTATGATCATCCTTCACCCAAGCAATCTGATAGTGCTAGGGGTGTTTCTCCCTCCTAAGCTTTAGCTTAGAGACCATCTCCTTTGATACCAAGTTATCAATGCTACCACCATCAATAATCACATTGCAACATTTATCTTCACACTTGCAACTGGTATGGAATAGACTCCTCCTTTGTCCTGGTTCAATCTCACCACTTAATAAGACCCTTTCATTTACTAAAGTCTTTCCTCTTTTTGCATCCTCTGAATGTGATGACTATGCATCCTCATCCACATGAGCAACCCTAGCTTGGCCTTCAGTTCTCCTATCCATCCTTCCTTGACATTGATGGCATTCAAAGGCACGATGACCTTCTTCATTGCAATGGAAATAGATACTATGGAATCTTCCTCTTCCTTGTTCATGTCCTCTACCTCTTCCTCTCTAATTTCTAGAGTCTTGATCATGGGAGCAGTTGAAACCCTCATTCCTCTGGTTCCTGTTGGTACCTACATCTTCATTTTTGTTTTAAGTCTCATTTCAACCTCTAGATGACCTACCACTACCCCTTCCTCCTTGCTTGCTCCCTCTTTGTCTTCCTTCAAACCTTTTATTTAGTTTCTCTTCAACTTGTAGGGAAAACTGGTACGCTTCTTCAACACTGATCATTCTTACCAGACTTAATTCCTCCTGGATGCTAGGTCATAACCCATTGATATAACAAGCAACCTTCTCTTTATTTGCTTCTACATGCCTAGCTCTAATCAGAAGTCGATAAAAATCCTCCATATATTCCTGGATTGATCTTCCTGCTTGCTTCAACCCATGCATCTTCTTAGATAGATCAAGCTCATAGTCAACATGAATGAACTGCTTCTTCAATTTGTCCACCATGCGATCCCACCTTGTGATCTTATCCTTTCCTCTTCTATTTCTCTCCAACTGAACCTCTTGCCACCATATCTTTGCATGGCCCTTCAGTTTGGCCTTTGCAAACTTAACCCTATCTGGATCCCTAATATCCTCATATTCAAAGTACTCTTCCAGTTCATTGATGTAGTCAATGAACTCATCTTGTTTCAGATTTCCTAAAAATACACCCACATCAATTGTAGGTCTTTTCCTAAACTTAGCAATGGCCCTAAAAAGCCTTTCCTCTTCCTGATTTAAAACTTCCCTGTCAACTTCCCCTTCTGGTCCAAATTCTTCTTCATTGTCGTCCTCACTTTCGTCACCTATAACAATATTTGCTCCCCTACGGAGCTCCTCTTGTAATGCTTGGACTTGCCTTTGGAGGGTTCTAACCTCCTCAGGGTTAATAGCTCTGGCCCTTCCACCATGCTCTCTTTGTTGAGGCATCTTCAAACCCACAACCACACAGTCCTGGTGCAAACTGCCTCACAGTCGGCGCTCTGTCTACACACTCAGGAAAACCTACTCTGATACAACTTGATGGGAACACAACCCAGCACAGAATGGACACAATGGAAAGGGAAAATTTTATTAACAATGAAAATATGCTATTACATGCAAAAAAAAGAAAATAGACTTCAAAACATGCCCTATGGGCTTACAATAGTAGAAATTAGGAGATAATTTCTTCTCCCAGTTCCTTCTCTCAAACTCCACTCTGAACTACCTTTTATAATGCCAGAAATATCCTTAAATAGACCCCAAAGGGTTAAGGATTAGGAATACATTCTAGAAAGTACTAGTTGGCATCCACTACCCAAATAGAAGGTTCTAGAAGTCGTGTTAGAAGTTGGTGCAAAATTAGAAGAATCCAAAAAAAAGGTAACCGAACTTTCAGGAGGCATAACTTTTGAACCGTAGATCTGATTGACGAACCGTTTACATTTTTGGAAAGGTCTCTAAGCGCTCTATAGTCCTGTGGACCAATTTTTCTCATCCACCATTTTTTGGCCTTGTATAAGGTAATTTAATGCCCTAAATCTGATTTTGAAGCCTTCTTAGGAGGTCTCCAAAAATTTAAAAATTGCAATAACTTTCAAACTGTGGTGACTTTTGACCTAATTCTTTTTTTGGAATGCTCTAAATTACAATTACAATCGTCTAGCCAATTTATATCTCCTAGTTCACCAAAATGATGTCTCAATTACATACTCCTATTTTTTAGGTATTTTCACATATCCTACGGTGCTCAAATACTCTAACCTAGAACACTTATAGTGGAACTGTGAGAGTTGGAACTTTTATTTTACCCAAATAGGTATCCAAAAATGAAAACACATGAAAAAAAAACTAAGTCTAAGTACTTTTTTTTTTGGGTGACACAGGATTGCCCTTATACCTCTAGATGCTCCTGCATCACCCGAAATGAAAACACATGAAACGAAAACTAAGTACATTTTTTGGGTGACACGAGATTTCCCTTATACCTCTGGATGCTCCTACATCAGACAACCAAGGTAGATTGAAAAGTGACCCTGTCACTTTATGGATGGTAGAGGAAATCCCAAATGGGAAACCTCAGTTGCTGATATCCATGTTGAATCTTCGATCAGTCAGCCTTTCCACTTAACCAAATACTCTTCATACTACCTATTTCTGGTACTCCTACCCACACAATGAACTAGAATGTCTTCTATCTCCTCCTTCTTAGAAGTAGGAATTGAACATGGCTCTAACATCAGCTCCTCATCTACACCATCGTCATGATACTCTGTTAAGTCTATAATGTTGAAAATAGGAGAAATGTGAATTCCATCTAACAACTCAACTTCAAATGCATTTCCTGAGTCATGTTTCTTTAGAATTTTGCAGGGGCCAAATTTTTTATATCTTTATCTTATTGTAAGTACCTACTGAAAATCTCTCCTTTCGTAAATGTACCATGACTAGATCCCCTACTTGGAACTCCTTATTTCTTCTCCTTTGATCAGCCCTAGCTTTATACTCTGATTCATCTTGGTAATGTGTGCCTGGACCTCCTCATGTAGGTGCTTGATATGTTTAGCAAACTCTTCTGCTTCAGCACTTGTCTTTTTTCCTTGCTCTATCTTCCTCAATTCTGGTGAAGTCCTTGGGTTACTTCCATATACAATTTGGAATGGTGATTTTCTAGTACTCCTATTTACAAAGTTATTGTCAGCAAATTTCGCTTGTGGTAGGATCAAATCCCATCCCTTGGGCTTGTCCCCAACTAAACATCTCAACAAATTTCCTAGACTTTTCTTTACCACTTCTGTTTGATCGTCAGTCTGCGAGTGTCTCAACTTCTTCCACAATGTCCTCCAGAAATACCCCACAAATTTAGTATCTCTATCAGAAACTATACTCCTTGGGAGACCATGTAGTCTCACTACCTCTCTGAAAAACAAGTCTACAATATGGACAACATCATGAGTTTTGTGGCAAGGAATGAAATGTGCCATTTTGGAGAACCTATCAACTACCACAAATACTGAGTCATTACCCCTTTGTGTCCTTGGAAATCCAAGAAAAAAATCCATACTTATGTCCTCCCATGGCTTTGATGGAACAGGCAATGGCTGATATAGTCCAGTATTGTGACTAAATCCCATGGCCACTTGACAAACCTAACAACTTTGTACAAACTTCTTCACATCCTATGATATCTGAGGCAAAAAATAATGTTCTCTAAGAATGGCAATGGTCTTTTCTTGACCAAAATTTCATCCCATCCCTCCACTGTGTTTCTCCTTAATCAGATTTTCCCTCATGGAACTCCTTGGAATGCATAATTGACTGCCCTTGAACAGCATACCATCCTGAATCAAATAGTCTAGCCACTTTGTTCTGTCTACAGCAACAAGCTCTTTACAAGCTTTCCATGCTTTAGCAAAATTAGGATCCTCAGGGTATAGATTCTTGAGTTCATCAAACCCAACTACTTCAACCTGCATTACTGTCAGCAACAACTACCTCCTGCTTAGTGCATCTGCAACCCTATTAGATTTTCCACTTCTATGTTTCAACACAAATGTAAAGCTTTGCAAGAACTCTACCCACTTTATATGCCTTTGGTTCAATTTAGCTTGGCTATTTAGGTACAGTAATACCTGGTGATCAGTATATAAAACAAATTCTTTTGGTACTAAATAATGTCTCCATTTCTTTAAGGCCTAAACTATTGCATAGAATTGTTGATCTTAAATAGAATACTTCTTCTTCACATCATTCAATTTTTCTCTAAAATATGCAATAGGCTTACCTTCTTGGCTCAATACAGCTCCAATAGCACTGCCACTAGCATCACAATCCACTCAGAACACCTTTCTAAGATTTGGAAGTGCCAACATGGGTTTTCCTGTCACCTTCTTCTTTAGCAATTCAAAACTTCTTGCAGCTGTTGCAGTCCATTTGAGCTCTTTTCTATCCCCTCTTATTGTGTCAGTCAGGGGTGCACATATGGCACTGAAATTCTTAATGAACTTCCTGTAAAAAACTAACTAGACCATGAAATGATCTTACCTCAGTAGCAGATCTTGGAGTAGGCCATTCCAAGATGGCTTTTACCTTCTCTGGATCCATTTTAAGACCTTCAGATGATATAACAAACCCCAAGTAGACTAACTCCCTTTTTGCAAAGATACACTTTTTCAAATTAATTAATAGTTTCTCTTCGCTTAACCTTTCAAAAAATCTATGAATATGCAATAAATGTTCTTCCAAAGTCTTGCTGAAAATTAAAATATCATCCAAATAGACAATAACAAATTTTCCTAAGAACTTCTTGAGTACCTCATTCATAAGCTGCATGAAGGTGCTTGGGGCATTTGTCAATCCAAAGGGCATGACTAACCACTCATAAAGAGCCTCCTTGGTCTTGAAGGAAGATTTCCACTCATCTCCTTCTTGTATCTATATCTTGTGATAGCCACTCTTTAGATCTATCTTTGTGAAGTATTGAGCTCCACTCAAACAGTTCATAAGATCATCCATCCTTGGCAAAGGAAACCTATACTTGATGGTTATCCTGTTTATAGCTCAAGAGTCTATATACATTGTCCACTCTCCATCCTTCTTTGGTGCCAGTACTATAGGTACCGCACATGGGCTTAGGCTCTCTTGAATCAAACCCTTCCTCAATAGCTCCTGAACTTGTATGTTTAGCTCCTCAGTTTCAGTAGGAGTCATCCTGTGAGCAGTTTTGTTAGGCAATCTAGCTCTTGGGTTTAAATCTATATGATGACTCATTTGCCTTATCGGTGGAAATCCTTCTAGAACATTATCAGAGATGACATCCCCAAACTCACCTAATAAATCTAAAAATTCAAATGGTATTTTACTACTACCTTCCTTATCTTTTCTAGGAATCAAAGCATAACACATATACTGATGTTTCATGCCATCTAAAAACTTCCTTCCATCAACAAGAAAAATCCTAGCACTGCTACATACCTATTCGCCTTTCCTTTTCATGGGCTTCAATTTGTGGTGAACTCCATCCTTTGTTAGAGAGTATGTGTTTGCATGACCATCATGTACTGCATGCCTATTAAATTGCCACGGTCTTCCCAACAATAGATGGTAGACATCTATTTAAATAATATCACGGAGAACTTCATCATGGTAACTTCCAATTTTAAACTTTACTAAACATTGCTCACTTACCAGGACCTTATGATCATCCTTCACCCAAGTGATCCGATAGGGCTAGGGGTGTTTCTCCCTCTTGAGCTTCAACTTAGAGACCATCTCCTTTGATACCAAGTTATCAGTGCTACCACCATCAATGATCACATCACAAAATTTATCCTCACACTTGCACCTAGTACGGAATAGACTCCTCCTTTGTCCTGGTTCAATCTCACCACTTAGTAGGACCCTTTTATTTACTAAAGTCTCTCCTCTCTCTGCATCCTCTGAATGTGATGACTGCTCATTCTCATCCACATGAGCAACCCTAGCTTGGCCTTCAGTTCTCCTATCTATCCTTCCTTGACGTTGAGGGCATTCAAAGGCATGATGACATTCTTCATTACAATGGAAATAGGTACCATGAAAGCCTCCTCTCCCTTGTCCATGTCCTCTACCTCTTCCTCTCTGATTTCCAAAGTCTTGATCATGGGAGCGATTGAAACAATCGTTCCTCTGGTTCCTGCTAGTACCCACATCTTGATTTTTCTTTTGGGTCTTATTTTGACCTTGTAATGACTTACCACTGCCCCTTCCTCCTTGACCATGCCCTATTCGTCTTCCTTCAAACCTTTTATTTAGTTTCTCTTCAACTTGTAGGGAAAACTAGTATGCTTCTTCAATGCTGATCATTCTTAAGAGACTTAATTCCTCTTGGATGCTAGGTCTCAACACACTGATATAACGAGCAATGTTCTCCTTATTTTCTTCTGCATGCCTTGCTCTAATCAAAATTTGGTAAAACTCCTCTATATATTCTTGAAGTGATCTTCCTGCTTGCTTCGACCCATGCATCTTCTTAAATAGATCAAGCTCATAGTTAATAGGAATGAACTGCTTCTTCAATTTGTCCAGCATGTGACCCCACCTTGTGATCTTATCCTTTCCTCTTCTTTTTCTTTCCAATTGAATCTCTTGCCACAAGATCTTGGCATGGCTTTTTAGTTTTGCCTTTGCAAACTTAACCCTATCTGGATCCCTGATATCCTCATATTCAAAGTACTCTTCCAGTTCATTGATCCAGTCGATCAACTCATTTGGTTTCAGATTTCCTGAAAATAAACCCACATCAATTGTAGATCTTTTTCCAAACTTAGCAATGGCCCTAAAAATCCTTTCCTCTTCCTAATTCAGAACTTCCCCGTCAACTTCCCCTTCTAGTCTAAATTCTTCTTCATTGTCATCCTCACTTTTGTCACTTGCAGTGACATTTTCTACCCTACGAAGATCCTCTTGCAATGCTTGGACTTCCCTTTGGAGGGCTCTAACCTTAATGGAGTCATCTTCTTAACTCACCCCCACACTCTCTTCATAGAGGCATCTTCTTAACTCAAACCCACAACCACACAATCCTAGTGCAAACTACCTCACAATTAGCGCTCTGTCTACACACTTAAGAAAACCCGCTCTGATACCACTTGATGGGGACACAACCCAGCACAGAATGGATATAAAAAAAAAAGGAAAAGTTTTATTTACTATGAAAATATGCTATTACATTCAATATAGAGAAAATAGACTTCTACACATGCCCTATGGGCTTACAATAGCACAAATCTAGAGATAAATTCTTCTCCGAGTACCTTCTCTCAAACTCCACTCTGAACTACCTTTTACAATGCCAAAAATGTCCTTAAATAGACCCCAAAGGGTTAAGGATTATGAATACATTCTAGAAAGTGTTAGTTGGCATCCACTGACCAAATAGAAGGTTCCAAAAGTTGCATTAGAAGTCAACACAAAACTAGAAGAATCCAAAAACGGTAATCAAACTTTTGGGAGGCATAACTTTTGAACCGTAGCTTCGATTGACGAACTGTTTACATTTCTGAAAAGCTCTTGAAGCGCTCTATAGTCCTATGGACCAGCTTCACTCATCTCCCATTTGGTGGCCCTATTCAAGGTCATTTAATGCCCTTAACCTGACTTTGATGCATTCTTAGGAGGTCCCCAAAAATTAAAAAAATGCAATAACTTTCAAATCGTGGGGACTTTTAACCAAATTCTTTTACAATTACAATCATCTGACCAATTTACACCTTCTAGTTCACCAAAATGATGGCCCAATTACATACTCCTATTTTTTTAGGCATTTTCACATATCCCATAGTGCTCAAATACTCTAACCTGGAACACTGATAGTGGAACTGTGAGAGTTGGAACCTTTATTTGACCCAAATGGGTATCCAAAAATGAAAACACATGAAACAGAAACTAATTCTAAGTACATTTTTTGGGTGACATAGGATTGCCCTTATACCTCTAGATACTCCTGCATCACATATCATCTCCATTTATTTTGAGGTATATGTTAAGTTTAGCTTCATTCTTGAAATGCTCTAATATTGTGAGATAACTATTTATTCTTTCACACCATACCCTGGGTGTTTCTTTAAGGCCATATAGTTATTTCTTTAATTTACACATATGAAAGTTTTTGTCACGAGCGATGAATCCTTGTGGTTTCTCAATATATACTTCTTCAATTTCACCTTTTAGAAATGTTTTTTTGACATCCATTTGATGTATCTTCTACCATTTGGATGTTGTAATTTCTATAATAGTCCTAACACATGTGTATTGGGAAACTAGAGCAAATATTTCTTCATAATCAATTCCTCCCTTCTACAAGAATTCGTGAGCTACAAATTTGGCTCTGTATTTTTTAATGTTGTCATTAGCTGCATGCTTGATTTTGTATAGCCATTTAGAAGAGACATCTGATTCATTCTTCAGTCTAGGTACAACATCCCATACATAATTTTTTAATATTGATTGATATTCTTCAATCATTGCATCTTTCTAAGATTTTCTTGATAAGGCTTCTTTGACATTTGAAGCTTTTGTTTTGATGAGTTTAGATAGTAGTGATACATAGCATTGTTGATTCTTGCTCTCTTGCTTTCTCTGACTACTTCTTCAAGTTCTATATGATTTTCTTCTATCATTTTTCTAGCCCAAAGTGTCCTCTTTTTATTGTTAGAAATTTTAGTATTCTTTGAATTTGGAATAATTGGTGTAATATGTTTAGTGTCATTCTCCATCTCATTCTCTACTGAAAGATCCTCATCTAGTTCTATAATAGGTTTTGCATATGATTCATCAATTTTCTTTGAAAGATTAAAAGAAACATCTTCTTCAAATTTTACATCTCTATTGACTTCGATGGTCCTTTGACTAGGGACAAAGATCATGTAACCTTTGGTTGTTTCACTATATCTAATGAATATACCCTTCTTTCCAAATGGTTCTAATTTTGTTCTCTTTTTATTTAGGAATATGAATATAAATAGGGCACCCAAATATACTTAGGTGACTTAGGTCTGGTTTGTTTCCTATAAATATTTCTTCAAGAGTTGTATTTTCTAATATTGAGTGAGGACATCTATTTTGAATATAAAACTACAGTATTAGAAGCTTCAACCCAAAAAGAGGTATGAAGATTTTGGTTATCCATCATAGCTCTAACTCATTGAATAATTGATCTATTTTTACATTTAGAGACTCCATTATGTTGAGGATTATATGATACATAAAACTCCCTGTTAATCCCAATAGTAATGCAAAAGTATATGAAAATTTGTGAGATGTATTCACCTCCATTATTTTATCTTAAGGTTTTGATATTTTGACCAGATTCAATTTTCAATTAGGGCTTTGAGTTCTTTGAATTTAGATAACACTAATTGATTTATTTTTTCAAGGAAGTAGATCCTAGTTTCTCCTAGAATAGTCTTCTATAAATATCACATAATAGAGATTGTTGGCATTAAGTTATTATTGCCATTAGTGACAATACTTATCTGTATCAGTATAGCTACCAAGCTCATCACTCAATCTATAATGTATATTGAGCATTCAGTGGTAACCTTGTACAATAGTTCACACCAAGCATAGTGCCTACCGAGTGATGAAAGCATAGTGCCTATTGAGTGATGAAAGCGCAGTGCCTACCGAATGATGAAAGTGCAATGCCTATCAAGTGATGAAAGAACAGTACCTACCTAGTAATTAAAGCATAGTGCCTACCGAGTTATGAAAGCACAATGCCTACCAAGTGATGAAATTGCAATGCCTACCGAGTGATGAAAGCACAGTGCCTACCAAGTGATGGAAGCACAGTACTTACCGAGTAATGAAAGCATAATGTTTACCAAGTGAAAGCAAGGTAAATGAAGGATCTAGTTTTATCAAGTCATACTATATCCATCGAGTCTCCAATAGCTACCGAGTTTAGAACTACACTAGGTGATTAGTATGGACTAAGCCTTCACTTCTATCGAGTGCATGATGATGTCGAGTAATGCAGTGGACACCAAGTATCAGAAGGTCACCAAGTCAGTTCAGTGAACCCAAGTTATTTACTATTTGGAAAACTCAGTAATATTTTGTTCACTTGTGTTTTACCGAACTTTTCACTTGTAAATATTGGAATGATATATATGTAATGTATTATATCATTTGCATAAGAAGATGTAATAGAGATAAGAGAATGAGTATGGATCAGAGTATCAAATGCGAATCAATAGAAGAGTAGAGTAAGCGGCAAGGTCAACAAGGAGCAGTAAACATTTATTAGTCACAAGAGGTGATATATACTTCAAGGATCTAATCAGCAAATCAAGTTTGTACGTAGATCCACTGCTTCATCCTAGTAGGTGAATTAGTTTTGTAAATCCTTTAGCAAGGTAGACTTAATAGTCTTTGTATAAATTTCCTAATAGAGTGCATACTTAAGTGTATGTTTATAAATCTTCTAACAAGGTGGACCTAGTAGTCCTTTGTGCTCCTATCAAGGAAGATCACCAGAAGTGGTCAATGTAAGCCTTAATAGGCCAACTTCATACTGTAGTAACGAAGCTTTGTGGGTATCATCCCCACCCCAGTTTTACTTTCTATTTGGAAGGTTTCTGGGTCACCAAATCACTAAGTACATGTTTTATGGATGTTTTATTTCTTATATATGCAATAGATTAGATAAGATATGATAAATGGTTAAAGTGCTAAATTTTTTAAAAACTTTGAAGTTACTGATTCACCCCTCCCCTCTCAGTAACCTATCATATTCTAAATATTTCCAACAAGAGACATCCATTTAGGGAAGGTATAGACATAGGACCACATGGATTGGTATGAATAAGTTCAAGTACAAATTTTTTTTTTGTGTACACTTTTGGGAAAATAATTTTTTATGTTTTTTACCTAGGGCACATCCTTTACAAATACCTAAATGATCAATGATAGAGCACAAAAATGAAGATGACCTAGTCTTCTATGTCATATTTCATTTGTACTTGATGTTTCATAATTTAGAGTTAAATTTTCTCTAGTTACAAAGTTTACAAAAAAATTCCATCTCTAAATTGAATGTATATAACTTTCTTGATGTTTGAATTCTTTAGCCAAGATAGAACTTTATCTTCTTGGAAGGTGATACGATACCCTTGATTAGCAAGACCAAAGATAGAGATCGAATTTATTTTTATATTAGGTACAAATAAAACATTCTAAATTTGGAGAGTAATACTACAATTTAGTTGAATTGAACATGATCCAATACCTTTAACTAGGTGCGTAGAGTTGTCTCTAGTGGGTACTTCTTCACAGGAGTATCCTTTGAAGCTTTCAAATTTATCTCTAAAGGTAAGGATTCGATGCCTCTCAAATCATTTGACACAAGGTTTTGTGTAGTTTCCCATGTGAAGGTGGTACAAATTCATCATAGCTCAATTTGTTTGTTATCTTGAAAACTGATCAAAGGTGGCTTGGAACATCATAAGGTTTAATAAATTTTGACATCACAATATATGAACTAGCAGAGAAAATTGTATTACATAAACAAGACATTTAGTGGTATGAGAGACATATCTCTATTTTAATATATCTCTCCACTCCTCTATAGAATTTTATAAATTGTTTCTTCTGCTCCTCGATTCTACTGGTTGACTCTAGCGTATTTCTATTTTTGTCTCTAATTCTTCATCGATATCCTCCTCAAAAGCTTTGCTCTGATGTTGATTTTTGGAGGATGCTGCAAATATAATGACATTGCCTATTTGGTATATGCTTTTCAAATACATCAATCTCCTCTTATATGTATTGCAAATGACACATGGAGAGACATGTCTCCTCATGAAACATGTCTATCTATTATAATTAATAAAATAATAAATATATATAATATCTCATATATTAAATATATATATTAATATACATATACATATAAATATAAATAAATATATTATATATCACACACACACACACACACACACACACACACACACACACACACACACACACACATATATATATATATATATATTGGTCTCATTGGTTTAACCAGCTGAAGCTACCAAAACATTAATAGTTGGAAAGCTTGCTTCGAGCAACACAAATTGATATTTTTTTGATTTGTAGTAGGAGATCATTAATTCTCAATTTTTAGGGTCAAAACAACAACTAAATTTTTTTTTCTAATAAAATAGCAAGGAAATTTGTAAAATCATGTGTTCACGTGGACACTATGTTTGCAAGAACGTATTAATCATGTTTGCTATAGAACAATCTAATGAGTGTAAATTTATTTTAATGTATTTGGGCAAACATATAGAAAACCTTAGGTTCAGGTGAACATGTTTAAAAATAATGTGATGATGTCACCTACGCATTGAAAACAAATGTTTGGTACTAAAACTAAATTTTATAAAGTAAATGTGAATTTTTTGAAGATAAATTTTTATTTATTTATTTATTTATTTTTGATGGGAAACAAGAAAGGAAGACGAAAATAACATGCAAGATAAAGATCTCATGAAGAAAAATAAATAAATTTTCATAAAACTTTGGCACATTTCAAAATAAACAAGGTATGTAATTTTATATATATATATATATATATATATATAAATAATTTATTTTCATGGTTTTGAATATAATAATGTGTCAATCTTATTTTTTATCTAATTTGATTCATTTATAATTTTATTGTAGATAATCAATAAGGTGAAGGCAAAGAAAATGCTGAAGGAGGTTCAATAGAAGTAGAGTAAGTGCATATGAGAGAAGGTTCAAGATTGCTTCCAATGGAATATCAAGAAATGAATGTTGATGAAGGTTCAAGATCACTACCTATAGAAGTTCAAATAATAGAAGTTAGAGAAGAGTTAGAATCTTTCCCTACAACAACTCAAACAATGAAGTTGGAGAAGGCTCAAGATTGCTCCCTATAGAAATTCAAGTAATAGAAATCAGAGAAAGGTCAGGATCAGGTGTAGGAATTGGTATGGCTGAACTCATAAATATTGTTCAATCTATAAAGAATAAAATTTCTCATTAAAAAATAGATCATTTACTTAAAATGAATATGGATAAATTGAGAACACTTGCAGATAATATTCAACCTTTAATTATATCTAAGAAAAGGTCAATGAATAAGATGATAAGAGAAATAATGACTAGATTTAATAACATTGAAATACTTGAACAAGCTTAGTTGGTTTTACTTTTTCTTACATAAAAGAAGTTGCACAAGGCATTGAAATTTTTCATTGTAGACACAACATCAAAGAAGAGAATAATTTTCTAACATGCAAATTGATGTGATGCAAAATGTTAAACAAGGTTTGAGAAATATAGGAAAGCAGCCTCAAACTAAAGATAAGTCATGGCAAGAAAAGTGATGTTTGTGTCTATTGTGTAAAAAAAAAGACCCAAAATAGACAAATATCTTCAATTTCATTTGAAATGGGTTTTAGTAGGAAAACAATGAGAGAATATGTCAAGAGAAGATTAATTCTAGATGACAGTACTATGGAAGGAAATTAGGCAACCATGTGTAGAGCACCTCGTTTCGATAGGATTGATGAGGGATTCAAAAATTTAGTCATATCATTTTGGATTAATAGTAGTCATCCCTCATCAAATAGTAGAGATGTTATTAGGCATAGGATTTCACCTAGTCAATACAAACATCATACAAAACATTGGTTAGACACAATACAACATGAGTTATATGTGTCGTTTTGTAGTGAACATCCTGATATAAAAATTGCACAAATATTGTTTGAAATATTGAAGGCATACTTTGTGAGTTCAAAAAAAGTGTTTGAAATATGTTGTTGTCATCATCATATTGAGTTTGATCTCCACTATCAGTTATTTCAAAAGTTTTTAGAAGACACAGATGGTTTTCGCACTGCTCCTCTTAGTAGACAAAGTGAGTTTATATGTTCCTTTATAGGTGACAAAATAGATGATCCAGTTGGTAAAATAAATTGCATCAAAGGAATATGTGAAACATGTGGTTTATTGGCTCTATTTCCTTTGAAAATTGAAAATATTGATGTAACAAAAAAGGTGAATCGCAAAAGTTCCAATTATGTGAAGAATGAAAAAAAGTTGGGGAAAGAGACTTAAAGGGTGGAATATGTTGAAGAGGAGTTACCTATTGGCACATTTATGAAAAAATTTAAGAATTTGACTCAACCTTATATTTGTCATGCATTTTTTGCAAAGTGGGTAGCACAACAGTTTCAAATTTTGAGAGATAATTCCCACTTGGAATGATTGTATGAGTCATTGGTTTTGTAGAGAACTATTCCTTTGTTCATCAAAAAGAAATTCAATTAGATTATTTCTTTTTTAAGCAATTCATTATTATGGTACATGTTTTTTATAGACATGTATAGTTAAATTTGGATGGTGTTCATAGTACACTTGAAGTATGAGCCATTAAAAAGGAATATCACTTTTATATAAGTGATAATAAATAACATGACATTCATTATGTAGAACACTGCTTCAATATTTTTTTCTTATTTGAAAGAAAGAGACCTAAATATTGATAAATATTATGTTTGGTCTGATGGATGTGCCACACACTTCAAATCATCTAGACCATTTTATGCATTATATAGATATCATCATAATGAGAATATAAAACACATATGAAATTTCTTTGAGAGTGGGTATGGAAAAAGTGAACATGATGGTGTTGGAGCTTACATCAAACATGCTACGTAGAATTATCAAATCAATTATAAGGGAGTTCATATAAATAATGCACATGATGTTGTTGAACTGTGTATGACACATTTTGCATTAGATGAGGTTGGAACATCATTAGGAACATGTCGATAGGTACCATATAGAGTGTTTTGAGAGATAATAGGTATCAATGTGTACATTCATTTAAATTTTATGAAATTAAGTTTTAAAATTTATCTTGATTCTTTGAAGTTTGAATTTAATTTGTCCGTATTTTTGTAATGAAATTTCAGGTGTTAATAGGAAAAACATGCATGGTTGCAAAAGGATAGAAAAGACACATGCCTTATATTCAGTAATGAGTATAGATGATTGCAATTGGACATTGAAGATGAGAGAATACTCATGTTTTTGTGATAGTTGCATTGATGAAGACTATCGAGAATGCATCAATCAAACATATGGATATATAGGTGCATGGATTTTTTTACCACTTGATGTTACCAATACATATGATAAATATGATGAAAATTTTGATGATATTCCATTTATTTTTGATGATTATAATCATATATATGGATTGGTAAAAGTGGGTAAGTATCATAAAAATTAATCTTAAGTTGACAATTAATCTCAACTTGTTATTTAATTATCAATGAACTATCTTTTATAATGTACATGTATGCATACTTCTTCTATAGGAGATGTCTTTGTAGTGATTATTGAGCCTAGAAATCATGGAGGTGTTAATTAGTATTTATTACGATGGGGTGAATGCACAAAGTTGGGTTACAATTCCGCAGAAGTCAAATCCACAAAATGAGACCTCTTAGAAATGGGTACCTGATTTTAAAAAATGGGCACCCATTTTCAGCTCGGGTGATTGACACTAAATTTAAAAAATGGGCACCCGTTATTTTTAAAAATTGAGTACCCATTTTTTATTTTCAAAAAATAGGTACCCATTTCTCAAAAAATTAAAAATTTGAATTTTTAAGAAACAGGCACCCATTTTTAAAAGTAAAAAATGGGTACCCATTTCTTAAAAATTCAATTTTTAAAATTTTGGACGGATTTTACATGTCGCTTTTAGCTTTTCAAAATGGGTACCCATTTTTTGAAATTCAAATAATGGGTGCCCATTTCTTACAACATGAGGCAGGATTTTTTTTCTTGCCTCGGATTTTGGTTTGGGACAGGCTTGGTGAGACCAAGCCTATGCCTTGGCCTCTCAAGATTTGGCTAAGGCATTGAACTGACAAATTCATGCCTTGCCATAGTTTTTAGAGGGTCTTCCCAATCAAAATTTTTTACGAAACAAAAATCCATTAGAGCTCTCATTGTCGTGATTTCAGAAATATAAATTTTATAGAGTTATGATTTTATTTATTATTTTATTATTATTTTTTAATCAAAGGTGGTACCTACATGTAAAATAGTAACCTTCACTAAAACTTTAATAACTTTTTTATTTTATATTTTTTCTTAAATTAATTTATATTTCATCAATCTACATTCAATTCTTTTGAAGTTAAAAAAAAAAATTGAAAAAAGTGAAATTCTGATCAACTTATGGTGTCCGTACATGAGAGGTTTTAAAATTTTCTTTTATAGCCAATTAAAAATTAATAATAATAAAAATATTCATTAAAAAATTCAAGAAAATTATTCTCATCAATTTTTGGTGTGTCAGGTAACTCCATTTAAAAGGATTTGTAAAAATTCATTCATTTGTGTCAAATTATGGTGTCTGTACATGAGCATGGTATGGTCCTGAAATAGGCATTTTGAAAAAGTAGTTTTTAAAGATCCATCCCAAAAAAAAAATCTATCATATGGGTATACAAATAAATTACATATTCAAAAATAAGATTCTAGGTACTACAATTTTTATTTCTAAAGTTTTTTTATATTTAATCTCTAAATGGCTCAAATTTTGGGATCAATTGACAAAATATTTCAAAAATAGGAAAAGAACTTTCACTTTTTGGCCAAAAGTGAGACCCAACTTCTTGCACTGACCCAATGTACTGTAGAGAGGACAAAGTTGTATGATCCTGAAGAAACTGATGAGATGTAATTTTCTTCCAAAAAAATTCATCTCAAAGTTCTCATTCTTATAGAACTCTAGAAGCTAGGGATTCAACCTTTTCAAGATCTTCAGAGAAACCTCAATCTCTAATTCACCTAGTTATGTCATCAAGACTTTCCTAAGAAAGCCTCTTTATAAAGTGAAGGTTCCTAAAACATTATCCTGAGCTGCCTTTTAACATATGGAAGCCTTTTAGAAAATGAAAATATAACAGTACCATATGTAGGAGCTCAATCTCTCCACCAACAAAATACAAGATCATGAAGAGAGGATCCATGAAGCCACATCAACTAGAACTCAGAAGGTGGATGCTTTGGAATAATAGCCCCAATAGTAGAAAATTTGATTGGCCAATGATCATAGCCTCTCCAGTACAAAATTTTTGAAGAGAGAGTAAGGCTACCACTAACCCAGAAACAAGAAACAAGAAATCTATCTAGACATTCTAAGATAGCTTCAGCCCCACTCCTTTGATTATTCCAAGTATAGAGACCATTAGAAGGTTTAACATTAGAGAGGTGCAAAAGAGCTATGTGCTAATGAAGAAGAGTAGAAGAATGCCCAATCTCTGGCCAAACCACCTTTCTTCTCCTCTAGACATAAAACTGAATTGAAATCTCCTACTAACACCCATGGATGAAAAGGGTGATAATATAACATTCTTAATATGCCTCAAAAGTTCTTCCTTTCCAAAAAATTCAATAGGTGCATACACAGTAGTAATCATGATCACCTCTCTTGAGTCCAAAGAAGAAGCCATCATATAGAGAGCCATGTTAGAAGACACCCAACCAAGGTTAGAAATTTTTTGTGGATCCTAATAGATAGCCAAACCACCAACACTTCCCATAGCCCCAACACACTATTATTTCCCATGAGGCCAAATACTAGAGGCATATTGGGCCATAGAATTCATAGAGAGATTAGTCTCTTAGATATAAGAAACATTAGGAAAATGATCAACCACCAGATTCTGAATAGCCTTTTTTCTAGGGATGTTATTTAACCCTATAACATTCCATGAGAGGATAATGATCACTTAGTAGAATGGGGAAAATGAGAATCCAATGGTTTCACTAATCTAGAATCTATCAATATATCTCCTATGAGTTTAATCTTCTCCTGGTCTATTTTGTGCCCACTCGTTAGAGGAGGAGTAAAGGAAACCCACTTAAAGGGTATATGCATCAACCCCAATGGGAGAGGAGACCCCTTAACCTTACCAGATGCTAGCATACCCTTAACCAAGAAGGCCAGAACAATTTCATTATCCTCTAGCACCATAGGTGTCACTAGAGCTTCTAATTTATGAGCTATAGGGACCTCACTCTTCTGGCATATCACAACCTGGGATGCCCCACAAATGTCATGAGGTGAAAGTCCCTCATCTGGGAAAACTAGATTAGAAGAGATACTAGCAAGGATATCCTCCTCTAAAACTATAACATCCAATACCTCAAAATGATTAAAACCTGAATCAGATTGTTGATCTTTCAAAGGTCTCCTCTGACCATGCCCCTTAGCTCATGGGAGAGCAGGGGTATATCCATCCTTATCCTTCATTTGAGCCTTGTCTTTTCTTGTATTATCTAGTTGATTTTTTTTCTTATTTTTATAATCCATCTTAGCTTGTCCTTTTTCTATAGTATCTACTAGACCACCACCATTTTTGGTCATAGAACAATCCACTCCTTTGGAAGTCAAGTTGCAAGGACACTGACAATGTAAGTGACCATACTCATGAAATATCCAACATAAGAAAGAGAGGCATTCATAGTTTAACTATTGCACCCAGGAAGTAGCCCCAAGCCAAATTTCCAAAGATTCTAGTAATGGGTTATTCAAATTAGTTTCAACACAAATTCTAGCAAAATAAATAACATTTTTATAGAGGGATTGATGGGAAATTGCAATTGGCTTTCCTAGTAATGTAGCAATTTGATGGATCATGTATTCTCACCAAAATTCTAGGGGAAGGCAAGGAAAGTGAACCCAAACTAGCATTGTTGAATGAAGATCCTTAGTAGAATTAAATCTTGAATGCTAGTGTTTGAAAAATAACCCTACATGGGTGTAGAAATAAGGCCTCCTTCAAAAACATGATCATGATCACACATGCATGAGAATACAACAAAAAGATAGCTATTCAAAGCCAAAATGATCTCCATATCTCCTTGCACTTGCCATGAGCAATGAATTCATGCTCAAGAGAAGATAAGGAAATATGGATTCTAGGAAATTTGTATATCAAGGCATGCTTTGTTCAATATTCAATGTCCTCCATCACCACCACTGGAGGAATAAATAGAATAGGCTGATCATGGAAAAGCAGAAAAAAAAACCATTAACCTTATTTAGCATGGATCTCTCTCCTGAATAAAAAAAGTTTACATCCCGTTGCATGCACAATTGGAGAAGAACCATCTATCACTTGACAAAACTGAAAACCCAGCAACAAAAGTGCAACAACAACAATGGTTGCAAGAATTTGCAATAATAAAACACCTAGAGTAATGCTGACAGATTGAGCACCAAACTACAAAAAATAAAAGACATGCACAAGAGGTTAGGGACCAACCCTAGCCCAAAATTTCCTCATAGCTTCACAACATTTCAAAAAAGAGAGAAAGAAAGAAAAGAAAAAGAAAAAAGTGGTTGTCATAGTTTAATATTTCAACTTGAATGTGAATTTATTAGTCAAACAAACTGTAATTATATATGCCTATGACATGTTTTAAAAAAGAAGGGTACTATTAATGGTTTTTTTTTCTAAGTATCTAGTAGAGCTTGTAATAGTGTTATCAAACCTATAATCTAGCTAGCCAGTGAACCATGGAAGAAATTTTGGGTAGTTTTAGAAGAGAAAATAAAAATAAATAAATTTTTGCACTAACAAAAATTTAGAAGAGTAGCAATAGTAATAGGAAAAATCCAAATCCCTCAAAATGGAGTTAGGCATTAACTTGATACAATATGAAGGGAAATCAGAAAGACTTCAAGGCTTCAATATCCCCCAAAAATTATTTAGAGATAACCATAAAGTGACTTTAGAAAAAAAAGAGATAAAATATAACAACTAAAGAAATTTTCTCCAACAGTTACTAGCAGTGTTTTGAAAAATCAATTTAACATCTCATACACTAGAAATATCAAATGGAACTATCCCAAAATGGTTTAATAAAGCTTTCTTGATGGCCATCAATATGTGAGATGTTATAATAAATTCTTCTTCTAGTAATAATATTCATTCTGAGAATTTGGATGGTGCAAAAACATAATGGAAGCTGAACACATTTATCCCCATTCAAAAAATAAATAAGATTGTAGTAGAATATATGTTGCACAAGTATGAAACCATGTCATCACAAAGTAAACATTCATAGTAGAAAAACAAGAGCTACAGGGCAGCCAAGTTCTTGCCTACACTAGCATGGTACAATTTTCAAGAGTGGATGGAAGGGTTTGAAGATTGGATATAGGTGTGGAAGAAGTTGGAAAGTGTAGTTGATTTGGAAAAAAAAGGGTAAAATTTTATTAAAACAAAAAGGATTACAACAAGGATAGCTCAACAAAGAGCTCTATCTTGAGCAACAAGTTCATCAAATTCTTGTAACATGTCAAGGTGAAGCTTCTCCCTATGCACAATATTCTAGCCTGGAGCATGACCAGAGGCCCATTTGGCCAAACAATTAGTATCTCTATTCCATTTACAAAGAATATAAGTAAACCTAATGAAATCAAGAGATGTACAAAAGAGAAGAGTCTAATTAACAATAGTGGTTAGCTACTAACTAACATCCTCAAGCTCTTGCTAGAAAAGAAAATTCACCACCACTTGGGAGTGAGATTCATAGATAATCTTGCTCCATCCCCCTAAAAATGCTATTCCATAGCATATAAAATGGCCTGAGCCTCCATGAGATTTTTAGTATGGTCACCCTTATGCACTAAGAAAAAGAATTTAACTTCACTAGAAATGTAATGAGCCATTCCCCCAATACTACGAGGGCCTGGATTTTCTTAGGAAGTACCATTAGTGTTAATTTTTAGAATTCCATGAGGAGGAGGAGTCCAATACCCCTCCCAATTTGCCCATCCTTTCCCTTGTTCTTGAGGATGTTTGGGGACTCTTTGATACCATTGAGTAGCAACCCCATCCTAAAGATGAAAATTGAGGTGTTTGCATATAACAAGATTAGCTGGATCCATACCCTCATCTAGCGCACACTTGAATTGAATAGTTTCTTGAAGAAAATATGAAATCTTCCACCAAAGATTCATAACACCAATTTGAACATCTTAGAAGATTTAATGATTCGTCTCTAGCAAGATATGCCGAAGAATGAAAGATGGGACAACAATCCAAGTAGCATGTAGAGAAGAAGACTTGGAGGGAGTAGTACACAAGTGGGCCCAAAAATTAGGCAAAAAGGAAGCATTCCTACAAGAGCAACCCCAAGCACTCCACCAAAGTTGCCATAATTGAGTAGAAAAGGAGCAATGAAAGAACAGATGGGAGACAGACTCCTCCCCATTACCATGCAAATCACAATATGAGGGACCCTAAAATCCATGTTTACAAAGATTATCCCATGTAAGACAATGGTTTTGAGGCACTAGCCACATGAAAAAAATGCACTTGGACCAAGAAAATTTACTCCAAACTTGCTTCCACCAAGGTACCTTAGCATCCCTGAATAATTGTCTAGTTATCTCTTGATACTTAGTAGAGAATGATATTTACTAGATAAGGTACTTCCCCAAGCCAAAATATATGGTCCTAGCAATAAGGAACACTCTCTAGAGGCCAAAATTTGAGAAAGCTCCTTATGATCCATCTTTGTGCCTCTAGAAGGCCAATTAGAAGAGTGCTTCCATCTGTAACCAACAACAGGTCCCAATTGATAAGGATTCTTACAATGAGCCACTTTATCCCATCTAGTAGCATGAAAAAAATCACAGAGAGTTTGAAGATGAGGGTACATGGATAATATGGATGGGAATCCATCCCAAGAACCAGACCAAAATAAAGCCTTAGAACCTCCCTTACATATCTAGAAAAGACTTCTCTTGACTAAGAGAGCACCAGTCGTAAGAGTATGCTAGACCATGGAGCCATGACTTTCAAGAGGAAGTGAAAAAATAGAGCAAGGATCAACACCTATAAAATATTTATGGGTGATAATATGAGCCCAAAGTTGATGTTGTCCAAAACACCATTGCTAATAAAGCTTAGTAGCCAATGCTTGAGTACTTAAGAGAGTTGATCAAAGACCAAGATCGCTCTCCTTTTTAGGCCTTCAAATAGTCTCCCAGCTAAGAAAACTCCATTTAGTGCCACACAAATTACCTTTCCAAAGGAATTGTCAAGAAAAGGCATGAAACTCCTTGAGAAAGTAAATAGGACCAGCCTAAATCATGCTTCTATAAATAGGAAGAGGTTGAATAATAGATTGAAGAAGAGTAACCCGAGCATCAGTAGAAAGCCATCTATGAGTCTAATGATTTACCTTTTCCTAAATCTTGATAATTATATTTTTCCGAAAGAGTCATGGCTACCTAGAAATAACAATAGGGATGCCAAGATAAGTTAAAGGAAGTGACCCAATCTAAAACCATAGCATATAAGAAACCCTTTGTTGAATAGAATTAGGAGTGTTAAAAAAGTAAATGGAAGATTTGTGCTTATTAAATTTTTGGCTCAAAGTTTCCAAATAAATATCTAGAGTATGTCAAAATCCTTCAGCTTCCTTGATCCTAGCAAGACCCGCAAGAGCAAAATCATCAACAAATTGAAGGTGAGAAAGGTTAGGTAAAATATTACCCCACCACTACCCCTAAATAAAATTCTAGGACACCTAATACTTAATGAATCTGACCAAGCCCTCAACCATGATGATGAAAAATAGGGGGAGAGAGGATCACCCTGATAGAGACCTTTGGAGGCATCAAATAGTTGGAAAGGTTGACCATTAAGAAGAACTGAAAAAAGAGGAAAAAGTAATACAACTCATAGTACAACTCACCCAATTAGAGCTAAAGCCAAAGGTAAGAAGAATATTCCTTAGGAAACTCCATTTAACTCTATTATAGGCCTTAGCCATATCTAGCTTAACAAACATAGATTGTTCCCTTGAACTATCCATAGAGTGAATAGCCTCAGTAGCAATAATCACCCTATCCAAAATTTGTCTTCCAACAACAAAACCACCTTGTTCCTTTGAGATAATAATTGGGAGACACTTTTTAATTCTCTTAGCAACCAACTTATTAATGAATTTTTAAACCACATTACATAAGGCAATTGGTCTAAAAAACTCCTGTTGATTAGCCCCCTCTAATTTTTGGAATAAGACTCAAGAAAGTAGAATTTAATGACCAAAGCATCTGTTTGCTAGAATAGAATTCCTTAACCACCACCAACAAATCATGATTAATAATGTCCTAGAATACCTGAATGAATTCAATTGGATAGCCATTAGGACCAGGAGCCTTTCCCTTAGGCATGCCAAAGACCACCTCCTCGAAGTCTTCCAAAGAGATCGGTTGCATTAGATAATCATTCATTCTGGGTAATAAGGGAAGGAATAAAAGAAAAAATAATATTTTCTTCATTATCGGTAGGAGGATTGTCATTAGAGAATAGGGTATAAAAGTACCAAATAGCCTAGTAGAATAAAGCTAGCAAGGAAGTCAATTGGATATTTTGAAAATTTATCAATGACGATATATTGCTCTAATTTCAATGAGATTGCATAGTTTTATGGAAAAAAGAAGTATTCCTATCACCTTCTTGGAGCCAACCAATTCTAGCCTTTTGCTTCCGAAAAAATTCCTCTCAAAGTTCCCATTTTTCTAGAACTCTAGAAGCTAGGGATACAACCCTTCCAAGATCCTCTGAGAAACCTTGATCTCTAATATGCTTGATTATGAAATCAAAATCTTCCTGAGCAAGCCTCTTCATAGAGTAAAGGTTCCAAAAACATTTCTATTACATATCCTAAGCTTCCTTTTAGCATATTGAAGCCTTTAGAAAATGAAATCATAGTAGTACCATATCTAGGATAACCATCTCTCCACCAAAATAATACAAGATCATGTAGAGAGGAGTCACAAAGCCACATCAACTAGAACTTAAAAGGTAGATGCTTCAGAATAAAAGCTCCAGTAGTAGAAAATTTGATTGGCCAATGATTATAATCCCTCCAGTCCAAAATTTTTGGAGAGAGAGTAAGGGTGGCACTAACCCAAAAACGAGAAACAAGAAATCTATCTAGACATTCTAAAATAGCATCAACCTTAGTCCTTTGATTATTCCAAGTATAGAGACCATTAGAAGGATTAACATGAGAGAGTTGAAAAAGTGTTATGTGCTAACAAAGAAGAGTAGAAGAAGGCCTCAATCTAACCGAACCACCTACTATCACCCAACAATGAAAAGGGTGACAATTTCTAACATACTGAATATGCCTCCAAAGTTCCTCCTTTCCCACAAATCAATAGGTGCATATACATTAGTAATCATGATTACCTCTCTTGAATCCAAAGTAGAAGCCACCATAGAGAGAACTAAATGAGAAGACACCTAGCCAAGGGGAGAAATTTTCCATGGATCCCAAAAGATAGCCAAATCACTAGTACTTCCCATAGCCACAATACATTGGCATTGCCCATGAGGCCAAATACTAGAGGCATAGCAGACCATAGATTCCATAGAGAGCTTAGTCTCTTGGATACAAAAAATATTAGGAGAATGATCAACAACCAAATTCTGAATATCCTTTTGTCTAAGGATTCTATTCAACCCCCTAACATTCCATGAGAGAATAATCATCATTGAGTAGAATGGGGAAAATGAGCATCCATTGGTTTCACTGACTCATACTCTATCAATATATCTCTTGTGAGTTTAATCTTCTCTTGGTCTATTTTATGCCCACTCCTTAGAGGAGGAGAAAAGGAAACCCTCTTAAATGGTCTATGCATTAACCCTAAGGGGAGAGGAGACCCCTTACCCTTACCAGATGTTAGCACTTCCTTAACCAAGTCTACTAGGAAAATGTCATTATCCTCCAACACCACAGGTGTCACCAGAGCATCTAACTCAAGACCTATAGGGACCTCATAGTTTTGGTGTACCACAACCGAGGATGCTCTAGAAGAGTCACGAGGTAAAAGTCCCTCATTTAGGAAAATTGGGTTAGGGAGGAATACCCTCCTCTAAAACCATACTATCCAACACCTCAAAGTGATTAAAACCCAAATCAGATTGTCAATCTTTCAAAGGCCTCTTCTAACCAAATACCTTAGCTCATGGGAAAGCAAGGGTAAATCCATCCTTATCCTATGTTTGAGCCTTTCCCTTTCCTATAGTCCTAGTTGATTCATCCCCTTAGTTGTATTAACCATCTGAGCTTGTCCTTTCCCTACAACACCTACCAAATTACCACCATTACTACCCATAGAAACATCCATTCCTTTGCAAGTTAAGTTGTGAGGGCATTGATCCTATAAATGATAATACTCATGACATATCTAGCATCAAAAAGGGAGGATTTATAATCTAATTGTTGCACCTAGGAAGAATCCCCAAGACAAATTTCCAAAGAATTTGGTAATGTGTTATTCAAATCAATTTCAACACAAATTTTAGCAAAAGAAATAACCTTTCTATTTAGGGATTGATGCATGATCACAATTGGTATTCCAAGAAAAGCCATAATTTGATGGAGGATGTCTTTTCATGCAAACCCAAACTGGCATTGTTGAAGGGAGATCCTCAGTAGAATTAAATCTTGAATGCCAAGGTTCAACAAATAATCCCACATGGTTGTACAAATAGGTCCCTCCTTCAAAAACACAATCACAATCAGACATGCATGACCCAGCTAACATTATCTTCATATCTCCTTCCACTTTCCATGAGCGATGGATCCATGCCTCAAGAGCCAATAAGGAAATTTGGATTCCAAGAAATTTGCATATCAAAGCATGCTTAGTCCAATATTCAATGTCCTCCATGACCATTGCTGGAGGAATAACCATAATAGGATGATCATGGCTACATGGAAAACCTTTTCCATCTTGGAACTCTCCCCTGAATAAAATGATCCAAATCTCATTGCATGCCTAGTTAGAGAAGAACCATCTATCTTCACCAAAACAGAAGAAATTAGCTCCTGCCATGCAAATAATAAAACCCCCAATCCAAAAATGTTTACAAATGCTCTCCAAAATATAAAATGAACACTAATTTTTTCCAGCACCCATCAATCCAAAAAGAACAATAAAGAACAGAAAAGAAAATCAGCAAAAAAAACAAACAACAAACAAGGGGCTAGGGATCAAGCTAGGGATTGAGCCCTAGCCGAGCACATGTCCATCACTCCTCATCGTTGCCATTCCTAAAAATATTTTAGCAAATCTTGGGAAAATAAAATTTTCTAAAGTTAAGGCTGATCACCACACTAGTTGATTTGAAAAAAAATATACTCAAGATTTGTTTAAATGTGTTCGAATGAGAATAGATAGAAGCTAGAGAATTAAATTTATTTATTTAATCAAAGCAACATTGTTCACAAGGGTGAGAGAAATGTAACATATTGTCCTAACATCATCATTTAATACAAATATCAGTCTCACATTATCCAGTAGTAGCACTCTTGACCCCATCATTGATAAAACCCCAAACTGATCATGGAGAGATGAAATTCAATGAAATGTTATATATCTAAGACATACCTTTCATTTCCCTTTTTATGTGTTGAATGAGACCATGTGGATATAATAAGAGAACAACTAGAATAAAAGATGGGGAATGTAACTTAAATATACTACATGTCTATCTTTATTTGGTAACAAATTCATCAAACGACTTTTCTTGCTTCACCAATCTGATTCTTCATCATGACTTATCCTTTTGCTCATCATAAAACCTAATGAATTTAGGAGTTACATTCTCCTCCTTCAAAATTAGTAAAAAAATACTTATTTGTGAACAAAGATTACATAGTTTACATTTGATGGCTCTCATTTTGAAATTAATTTTAAAAAACTTATATATTTGATTAAAGATTATATAGTTTACATTTGATAGCTCCCCTAGATCTATAATTCATTGTTCTCCAAAAGATTCCTTTTGTTTTCCAATCTTTTGAAAAACCATTATTTTTTTATGTTTTTTTTGTATCATCCCCTTATATCTATCTCATACAACCATATACAAAATTCTTTTCACTTCATATAATATAGTACCTATTACTTGTCCAACTTTTTTATAGTAATGCAAAAAAATGCAACTATTATACGTGGCATACTTATAATTTGTCAAACAAAACATTATGCCAAATATTTGCAATTATGGGGTGATCTTTCATGCTTCTTTTAGTGCTTCCAATGCCAGATATTCAGAATGTATCTATGATGAAATATATCTTCTATGTTTTTCTATAAAAAATTTAGGGGTAGTAGTGAGTTCTTTGGATTTCTTGATATTCTTTTGTATGAGCTGCAAATGAGGTATAAGGAGTACGTAGAATTCACTTCAATTTTTGTTCCTCTATTGTCTTCTTCTTTCCTAAAATCTAGTTGTAAACTTATGAAGTCCTATATCTTCTAATAATGAACCTAGAATGAAAAAGTTTCCTCGATTAACTTATCTCTGCTTGTCTTCAAATCCTCTTCAATACCTTTCAACTTATCTAAAATATCTCGCGTCAATTTTGAAATGTTACATTCATCAATTATTGGACTAATTTGATTATCTCCTACTGTGTATTATACAACTGAGTAGTTATAATATCAAGTTTAGCTTGTCAAATTTCAATTGATTTATTAAGCTTCCCCATAATATTTTGTTATATTATTTTATCAATTAACTATATCATCCTTTTATCTTATTATATTTTAGTGTATGCATTGAGCCTATTCTTGGACTTTTCCTTATTAATTTAGAAAATTCAATTATAGTTTTTGGTACAACATTCTTAACAACTCTAAATTGGCTATTGCCATTAGTTTTAGTTTTCTCACTATCATCATTTTTATTAACTTTCTTCTTTTTCATTTTGGGTGTCTTGATCACCCTCTCCCCAACATAATTCCTCTATTTGATAGTTTGCATTTGTTTTTCCTTTTGTCCAATTATTTTGGGAGATTGTGTAAACTTTAGGACTTTAAGGTTTTGAATATTTCCTTTCCCACACTTCTTTCATTTAGGTTTCTCTACATCTCTTTCCTCCTCGGTTTCTTCTTCACCACATTTAATTTCTTCTTCAACCAACTCATCTCTCTTGTCATCGAATGTGTCCTCTATTTTTTTTTATCATTTTCCTAGACTTCTTCTGAATTTTAGAGAATAAAATTTCTATCTTGGTTCTCTTCTTTTCCTGTTCAATATATGTGTCAAACCTTTTGGATTTCCTTATCTATGTTGAACTTCAACATTTTGAGTACCTTGGTCAATGACAAGCCCATAGCCTATTGGTTCCAACCATGCAGTCCATAGTTCTACATCCTTAATTATAAATGCATTAGTGTCTACTAAGGAAAAAATTATCTTTGTAATCCTCTACTAATTGTGTGGGATAAAACTTTTGACCCCAACTATTGATGAAATTGTTAATTTGATAAATGATAGGCCTCTTGGTATCCCAAATAAATTCACCTCTTGTAGGGAAGAAATTTTTTTAAGTAGAAAAACATGCTTACTAACAACAACATGTATTTTTGTGTAGTGTAATTATGTTGATCATACTTCAATTTCCCAATTATCCACACTGCCTTGTAAGCTTATTATACCTCATATTTATATATTTCAAGCTTATGATACCTCATATTTATATATTTCTCCACTCCTATAGTGAACATATGACCCAATGTCATAAACCAATAAAACCCTAGAAGGCCTAACGGAAGTGCACTTGTTTCATTCATTTTGGTATCAACTTAAGGAAATAATTTATTATTTGGCTCTTCAAAATCATCACTCCTAACTACATTTGGTTTCACAACCTTAGATGCCTTCAATGGTGTAGAGATAGTTTCCATTTTCATGGTTTGATGGTTATGGTTATGTCCAGTAACACTTACACTGCTTGGGCAAGTTCAAATTCTTACGCTAGAAATCATTTAGCTTACTCCAATATTTGACAAATTCACTAGTCTTGGCTCAAAATTCACTTTCTTATGCAAATAACTTAAATTCACTTTTACTCTTGTTGTAAGAATGGGGAATAATAAAGATTTGAGCACCCTCTTCATTGAAAAAAGTATTTTTCAAGTTAGGTAGGTTGCAATAAATGATACTATTTGGACATTGGTTACATACCAACCAATGACCATACTAACTACCAATCTTGTACTGACTACTAGTCTCGGTTACTACCTTTCACTTGATTACCGAGTTCCACTTGGTTACACAACACTTTACCACCAACGGAGTAGCTTGCTTGGTTATACTTGTTGACTACACTTGCATTCACAATTATGCAAGTTATGTCATTGCATATAATCTTCTATTAATTTTCATGCCATTCCATGATTATGAAGAACTTATTTTAGGATCATGGTGTACTAAACTATGGCCTTAAGTGGTAGTGAAAAATCAGCAAATCAGGGTTATGTCAACTTGACAAATAATTTTGAAGTGGTTATGGAATTTATATCAAAAAGTTGTAAGAAAATAATCTGTAGGAAATTGAATGTAGTTTCTAAACTGCTAGGCCTTATTAGGAGAAAAAAATAATTGATTGGTCAAAAGTTTGAATTTTAATGCAGTACTACGAAAATTTCAGGGCAAAAATAAAAAGTAGGTGTATGTCTGACCATCTTAATCAAAATCAAATGATAATATTTTTTTAATATAATTATAGATATGAAAAGTACACTCATGCCTAGATGTGACGCATATATTTCTATATTTTTATTTCAAATAAATAATTAAATATGAATTTTCTACCAAAACATTTTCAGAAAACAAAGGTCTCATGTCTGACCACCTTAACTAATAGAAAATTTTACCAATTTTTTTTCTTTTTTTCTTATAATAGGCAAAGCATAGAATGTGACGCAACTTTTAAATTTAAAAAATATTATACCATTTGAAAGTTATAGCCATTTTTCAATCAGTATGTCAATCAGCACTTTACAATAATCTTCATTGATAATTAACTAATAAATACTTATCGAACTTAGAATTTGACAAAAATTATATCGATGAAATCTTGAGAGTGATATTAAAAAACTCTTTTCATTTCATTCAATTTTGATTAAAATAACATTATCAGACGGTTACCCGAAGTCTGAGTATCACTAAAATCCTCTTCAAACATGTCTTTTAGGTTGGCCGGGTAGGCTTGGTAAATACCAAGCCTAATTGAATATCCGATTTGAAATCAGATATCCGATATGGCTCGGTAAATTTTGGTGAGAAATTTGAAATCCCAACCCATTTTGAAGGGAAAAGCAAATTTAAGAGTTATAGCTTATGATTTATAAATTACTTTTGTTATATTACTATGTATATATATATATATATATATAACGTGATGTAAAGATATAACATATAATATATTAATATTTAATAATATATTATGTTATTCTTATTATAATCTATAAATATAATTTATATTATTATTATTTTTACTAAATATAATAACATAATATATATATATAAGTACATTATTAATATATGTATAATAATGTAATATTTTTATTAAATATAGTAACGTAATATATATGATTTTTTTAGACTGCAGGAATCGGGTGTAGCACGGCCCCCCCTATAAACTACAGTGCGCTGGGTAAACTTTTTAACGTGACCGGTAGCGCTAGCGCGACACGCCCACCGATACCACGGGAAAAGGGGAGACTAGAACCCGTGACCAACCCCCTACAACAGGGAAAATTTTTTTGTGTATTTTTTTTATTTTTCCTATTTTGCTAAGTCTTTCCTACACTTTTAATAATCTCGCTTAGGTTAATAAAGCATGTCTTATTAGGTGAATGGTTGTGAGGTGTCACCTTCCTACATGTGAGCATCCATTAGCTATCTTGGGAAGATACTTTTCTATCTTTAGTCCGATAGATGGTTGCTCCTCATTGGTTGGTGTTGCCACCTCCTCCCTCTTCCTAGCCTATATAAGCATGCTACCTAGCTTGTATTGGTATCTCTTATTTTTGCATCCTCTTAATGCTATTTTGCTTTCAGCATTTGCGTTACTCTCTTGGAGACTAACTCTATGATGATATTTTGATTTTGTATCATTTGCATTCATAGTTTAGATATTTACTCTTTGCACTAGTTTTCTGGGTTATTAATCTTTTCAGATTCTAACAATGTATTAGAGCTTTTCTATGTGCAAGAGTAGATTTTAGTTTCCTTATTTGAGAGATTCAGGGGGGGCAAATAAACTTTATTGTAGTTTTTTGAAAAATGAAATATGCTCTTCTCTTGCATCCTTGGATGATCTTGAGAATCAGAAAACTTTTGACAAAAACAATTTTTCTCTAGGGTTTCAATCTAAAATCTGACAACCAACTTGCATATTTAGAGTTTTCAATCAGTTTTGCAGGTTCCAGCATGCCATTGATGGACTTAAGAAGTTGATCCAGCATTTGCATATCATATTTTTGTTGCTAGGGTCGTTTTCTAATTTTTGGAGCCATTTTTTACTGTTAAAGGTGTCTGATTTACACTACAACAACATCTTTTGTACATCAAAAAGAAAAATGCTTTCTGGGTTTTGTTTACAGCCCCGAAAAACCATCTGGGTATCTTTTAAATTTTGCATGCAAGCTGTATATTTTTTCAGAATCGAGCATGCAAAGCTACAGCAATACCCCTCTCCGTTGGCAGTTGCAGATTTGAATGCAGTTTTTAAATGTCTCGTTCTTGCTCATACGGACTCTAATTTTGATGATTCTTGTTATGAACTTGGCTATTTTTTTGTGCTCTATCCACTAGTGGAGTTATTTTTTGATTTTCATGCATGAATTCTTCAGAAATTACAGATTTTCAGTCGTGACTGTGCACAGTTCTCGTTTTGGAAACTTCAGAGGATCATAACTTTCTCATACGACCTCGTATCGAGGCGATTATTTTTTTGAAAGTGCAAGATTTTTTGAGTAGATCGTAGTGGTGCTATTTGTTTCCTTGATTATTGTGCCCAAGTTTCACTTTTAGCATATGCTCTTCATGAGGAGGCCCTGTCAGTTTTTCTTCTGTAACTTGAGCATACAGACATATTTTTTCGATCCAAAAAATGCATCGAAAAGCTGATTCTGAAATGGAGATGATGGTATAGGTTTTTTTAATTTTTGCTACAGTTTGGTTGCTTGTTTTGGTAGTCAAAGCTAGATGTTCTATTTTGCCTTCCGAGAGCCATATCTCACTCATTCAGACTCTTTTCTGGGCTCGCCAGATATCGTTGGAAAGCTGGTTCTATGAGTTATTTAGTTGCAGAGGTCTTTTATCCAGATTTTGCTCCAGGTTCTTTCTCCTTCGAGTTTTGCATTTTCACACTCTGGCAGATTACTTGGATTAAACAGGTCCTGGAATCTCTTCTTCTGTTCTTTTGGCTCACTCTTCTTTCTGACTTTTGAGTATTGTATGCTTCTATTCTGTTGCATTCCTTTTTCTATAAATGCTCTGAGATAAAGTGCCTACTTTTGCATATCTGGGATCTTGTACACCTTGTGTTTGTTTGTACTTGCACTCAGTTATAAAGTGCCATGGGGGGTCATGATGTTTTGCCATTTTGTGCTCATCCACCTTTGTCAAGTGAATTTTTCTTCCACGACATTAGCCCATTTAGTGTCTCGTTGACACCACCCTTTATCCTATGCTTGTACTTCTATTGCACTGTTGGTGTTCCTGATTCTTCTTCTTGCAAATGTTTTTGGCATTGCATTTCAGTGTTCCTGTCACCCCTCTCCCTGTTCAGCATTATAGGGGGGTTCACCTGTTGGCTCTATTACTTCTTTGGTTTGGTTGAGTGATCTACGTATTAAGTTTTTGTTCCTATGTACTAGGCAGATGCAGTGGCTAGGCACCTATGCATTTCGGAGAGATGGTTCATCTACTATATAGACACTCATTCATTCCTACCTCTGGAGGTCACCTCTTTGATTGATCAGCTCTTCAGACTTTGTCTTCTCTACCTGGTCATGCACTCTTTTGACAGTGTTTGCAGCTTCATGCTTCGGAGATGCTTCGTGCTCTTTTTTGTTCCTCTCTTTAGGACATTTCCTAGATTGGAGGCTTAGTTTCCTTCATCTAGTTCTTTTTTTTGTATTGGGTACCTGATCAAGCCTTGTTGCTGGGACCCATTTTCCTCCTTTCATAGCTTTGCTAGGTTAGCATCCACCTAAGCTTCGCTTACCGGGGGGTGTTAGTGTAGTTTTTTTTTTTTTCCTATTTTGCTAGGTTTTTCCTACACTTTTAATAATCTCTCTTAGGTTAATAAAGCATGTCTTATTAGGTGAATGGTTGTGAGGTGTCACCTTCCTACATGTGAGCATCCATTAGCTATATTGGGAAGATACTTTGCTATCTTTAGTCCGATAGATGGTTGCTCCTCATTCGTTGGTGTTGTCACCTCCTCCCTCTTCCTAGCCTATATAAGCATGCTACCTAGCTTGTATTGGTATCTCTTGTTTTTGCATCCTCTTAATGCTATTTTGCTTCCAGCATTTGCATTACTCTCTTGGAGACTAACTCTATAATGCTATTTTGATTTTGTATCATTTGCATTCATAGTTTAGATATTTACTCTTTGCACTAGTTTTCTGGGTTATTAATCTTTTCAGATTCTAACAAAATTTAGCCAACCGAGCTAGGGCCCCTGCCCTAAAATATGTCATTAATATATATAATAACGTAATATTTTTATTAAATATAATAATGTTATATATATATATATATATATATATATATATATATATATATATATATATATATATATATATATATATATATATATATATATATATATATATATATATATATATTATTATATTAATATGTATGTTATTAATATATATATATATTATTAATATATATATATATTATTAATATATATGACTCAACCTATGACCCCCTTCGACCAATTATATGATGACATATGTCCCTAGGGGTCTTAGGACCCCAAGGGACATATTAGAATCATTCTTATGGGTCAAAGTGGGTCACAGGTTGACCCATGACTCCCTTCGACACATTATATGATGACATATGTCCCTAGGGGTCTTAGGACCCCAAGGGACATATTAGAATCATTCTTATGGGTTAAAGTGGGTCATAGGTTGACCTATGACCCCTTTCGACCCATTAAATGACAATATATGTCCCTAAGAGTCTACGAACCCTAGGGACATATTAGAATCATTCTTTGGGTCAAAGGAGGTCATAGGTTGACATATAACCAACTTTGACTCATTAAATGATGACATATCTCCCTAGGGGTCCTAAGACCCCTAAGGACATATTAGAATCATTCATATGGGTCAAAGGGCATCATAGGTTGACCTATGACCCTTTTTGACCCATTACATGACGACATATGTCCCTATGGGTCCTAGCACCCATAAGGGCATATTAGAATAGTTCATTTGGGTTGAAAGGGGTCATAGGTTGACTTATGATCAACTTTGACCCATTACATAACGACATATGTCCCTAGCGGTCCTAGGACCCCTAAGGACATATTAGAATTGTTATTATGGGTCGAAAGGGGTCATAGGTTGACCTATGACCCCCTTCGACACATTTCATGATGACATATGTCCCTAGAGGTCCTAAGACTCCTAGAGACTTATTAGAATCATTCATATGGGTCAAAGGGGGTCATAGGTTGACCTATGATCCCATTCGACCCATTACATGAAGTCATATGTCCCTAGGGATCCTAGGACCCCTAGGGACATATTAGAATCATTCATATGGGTCAAAGGGAGTCATAAGGTGACCTATGACCCCCTTCGACCCATTAAATGATGACATATGTCCATAGGGGTCCTAGGACCCCTAGGAACATCTTAGAATTATTCATATGCATGAAAGGGGGTCATAGGTTGACCTATGACCCCCAGGGACATAATAGAATCGTTAATACAGGTCGAAGGGGGTCATAGGTTGAGCTATGATCCCCTTCAATCTATTGAATGATGAAATATGTCCCTAGGGGTCCTAGGACCCCTACAAACATATTAGAATTGTTCATATGGGTCAAAGGGGATCATACGTTGACTTATGACCCCCTTTGACACATTACATGATGACATATGTCCTTAGGACCCCTAGGGACATATGAGAATTGTTCTTATGGGTCAAAGGGTGTCATAGATTGACTTATGACCCCCTTCGATGCATTACATGACAACATATGTTCCTAGAGGTCTTAAGAACTTTAGAAAAATATTAGAATCATTCTTATGGGTCAAAGCTATTCATAGGTTGACCAACGACCTACTTTGACCCATTACATGATGACATATGTCCTTGGGGGTCCTCAGAACCCTAGGGACATATTAGAATCATTCTTATGGGTCTAAGGGGGTCATAGGTTGACCTTTGACCCCCTTTTACCCATTACATGATGGCATATGTATATAAGGGTCCTAGAACCCTTAGGGACATATTTGAATGCTTCTAATGGGTCAAAGGGAGTTATAGGTCAACATATGACCCCTTTTGACCCATATTAACAATTCTAATATGTCCATAGGGGTACTAGGACCCCTAGGGACATATGTCATCATGTAATGGGTTATGAATGATTCTAAGATGTCTCTAGGGGTCCTAGGACCCCTAAGGACATATGTCATCATGTAATGGGTCGAAGGGGGTCATGTGTCAACCTATGACCTTGTTTGACCCATGTAAGAATGATTCTAATATGTCCCTAGGGGTCCTAGGACCCCTAGGTACATATGTCATCATTTAATGGGTCAAAAGAGGTCATAGGTCAACCTATCACTCCCTTGAACCCATATGAATGAATCTAATATGTTCCTAAGGGTCCTAGGACCCTTAGAGAAATATGTTATTATGTAATATGTCAAAGAGGGTCATAGGTCAACCTATGGTCCCCTTTCAGCCATAAGAACAATTTTAATACGTCCCTAGGGGTCCTAGGACCCCTAAGGAGATATGTCATCATTTAATGGGTCGAAAGGGGTCATAGGTCAACATATGAACCTTTTTGATCCATATGAAGCATTCTAATATTTCCTTAGGAGTTTTGAGACCCTTTAGACATATGTCGTCAAGTAATGGTTCAAAGGGGGTCATAGGGTGAACTATGACCCCCTTTGACCCATTAGAAGGATTCTAATATGTCCCTAGGGGTCTTAGGACCCCTAGGGACATATGTAGTCATGTAATGGATTGAAGGGGGTCATAGGTCATCCTATGACCCCCTTTGACCCATAAGAATGATTCTAATATGTGCTTAGGGGTCCTAGGACCCTTAGGGACAAATGTCATCATTTAATGGGTTGAAGGGGGTCATAGGTCAACCTATGACGCTTTGTCCCATAAGAATGATTATAATATGTCCCTATGTGTCCTAGGATGCGTAGGGACATATGTCATCTTTTAATGGGTCAAAGGGGGTCATTGGTCAACCTATGACCCCCTTTGACCCATATGAACAATTCTAATATGTCCCTAGGGATCCTAGGACCCTTGGGGACATATGTCATCATGTAATGGGTCGAACAAGGTCATAGGTCAACCTATGACCCCCTTTGACCCATATAAATGATTCTAATATGTTCTTAGAGATTTTAGGACCCCTAGGGGCATATGTCATCATCTAATGGGTTGAAGGGGATCGTAGGTCAACCTAGGACCCCCTTTGACCCATATTAACAATTCTAATATGTTATTAGGGGTCCTAGGACCCCTAGGGATATATGTCATCATTTAATGGGTCGAAGGGAGTCATAAGTCAACTTATGACCCCCTTTGACCCATATGAAGCATTCTAATATGTCTTGTCATGTAATGGGTCAGAAGGAGTTATAGGTCAACCTATGACCCCCTTTGACCCATAAGAATGATTCTAATATGTCCCTAGGGGTCTTAGGACCCCTAGGTACATATGTCATCATTTAATGGGTCGAAGGGGGTCATAGGTCAACCTTTGACACCCTTTGACTCATATGAAGCATTCTAGTATATCCTTAGGAGACTTAGGATTCCTATGGGCATATGTCATCATGTAATGTGTTGAAGTGGGTCATAAGTCAACTTATGACCCCCTTCGACCCATAATAATGATTGTAATGTCCCTAGGCATCTTAGGACCGCTAGAGAGATATGTCTTCATGTAATGGATTGAAGGGGGTCATAGGTCACCCTATGAGCCCTTTTGACCCATAAGAATGATTCTAATATGTCCTTAGGGGTCCTAGGACCCCTAAGGATATATGTCATCATTTAATGGGTCAAAAGGGGTCATAGGTCAACCTATGACCCCCTTTGACCCATATGAAGCATTCCAATATGTCCCTAGGGGTCCTAGGACCCCTAGGGACATATGTCATCATGTAATATGTCAAAAACTATGACCCCCTTCAAACAATATGAAAGATTCTAATATGTCCCTAGGGGTCTTAGCATGCTTAGGGACATATGTCATAGATTATAATTTATATATGATAATAATAATAATATGTATTAATAACATATATATAATATATTATGTTATTATATTTAATAAAAGTATAGTAAAAATAATAATAATATATTATAATAGTATATATTATATTTATAGATAATAATAATAACATAATATATTATTATATAACATATAGATTATATATTATTTTATATATAATCTTTATGTTATTATATTATATATTTATATATTATATATTATATCTTTACATATTTCATAACTCAAATTAGTTATATCACTTACAAATTTGTTTTTCCCTCTAATTTGTGTGCCTTTTCCGTCCAATTTTTATGTCTTGGGTATCGGATATCTGATATGAGATCTGATATTTGATATGAGATCAGATATCTGATCTCATATTAGATATCCGATTTCAAATTAGATATCTGATAAGGCTTGGGCCTTACTTTCAAGGTTTGGTATCTAGATAGGTGAAAAAAAGTCAAAGCGGATTTTGAAGCACTTTTAGACATGTTTAAACTCTATTTTTTTCACATTGCCACTTTTTGGCACACCATGATCCTACACATACGTTATTTCCCATACACATATGTATGGTTTAGTTTCTAGTTGTAAAGTCCTCTTGTCTAAAGGCTAAAGTTTCTTGGATAGTACACTTGTTCCACTCTTTCCGTTTTGTTTCTATGACCATATCTTCCAACCACTCTAGATGTAATCCTTGTGTTATAATCCTAGTTGATAGTACTACCTTATCTCTTTAGTATCTAGTAGAACATTTTCTATGATTTGTAACCATACTTTGCACTTGTTTGATGATAAAAATCAAATTTCTATTTCCTAGGAGTTCTATTAAACATGGATCTAGACTCATATTCTTGGTGTCCATACTTATTAATGGTTTTGAAATTAAAAGCAGGCAAACCAAGGGGGTTGGCCCATTACAAACAAGCTGGACAACTACTGGCAGATAACCATTAGAACGAAACTAACCCCTAATGCTTTTAAAACAAAAATAGAAGTTTATACTATAATAATTATAGAAACTATAGGTTTTAAACAAAATTCCTGTAAACAAAAAAAGTTTATACTAAAATTGTAAAAGTAACTACAGGCTTTAAACAAAATGCCTGTTAGCAAGCTAAAGTCACTTAACAAAAACAAAGGTGTGACAGTCTTAAAAATGAAAAAGTCTATAAACTAGTGGATTAACAAACTACAAAAATAAAAGGATGGATCCCTTAAAATTTCTTGACCTCCTTCCTCCCCAAAAGGATATTTGTCTTTTGCCAAGAAGTCAAAAAGTAGTTTGGAGTCCTCTCTAGGCAGGTCCCATTCAGCATCCTTCAATAGGCATAGAGTGGTAGATATTGCATGAGTGAATTTAACCATAAACTTGCTTAATAATCTCATTCTTTCCTCCAGCACTTGGATTCTATTCTGCAGCTCATTACCAACCTTATCTGAATCACCCAGATGTTTGTACCTACAAGCCTAATTATCTTACACATCAAGGGGATTAATGACCTTTTTAGAACCTACCTTAATAGGGGAGGAGATTTTAATGGGTGAAGGTATCCTATCCACCATTTTGGGGAATTGATCTTTAGTTAGGTCCGCACACCTAGGCACAACCATCGAGACATGCGACACCACCTTATTCTCCTTGCCACTACTTGAGATCAACTTGGAGGAATAAAAAATCTCCACTTTAACCTCCTCTGTACCTCCCACTCCAAAGTTAATAGTTTTCTCCTATTGGCAGCCCAAATCCTTAGAATCTAATTCCTCCTCCTGCTAGACTCCCTCCCTTAACTTCCTCTTAGCTTGAGACTTAGCCAAACTCCCTGACCTCCTCCTTCCACCTCTCCCTTCATCCTTCTATTCTGTCTACATTTTCTCCTTTCCTTTTCATTTTTTCCCCCTAGGGGAGGGATTCACTATGGACCCACTAGGAGAGTGCTAGGGGGTGGGGCCTCTAGGACTTGTAATCATAAGGGGGGCTATTTAGGGCATGGGGTTTGGGTGAATAGGAATATCAACTTCCATAATCCTAGGGGGACTAGGGCAAGGTGAAATTGGTACAACCTAAAAATTAAACCCCCTTTGTGCCAAACCAATTCCTCTCCTTCCTCAAAGAAATTTTGTAGACTTGTTTCATCAGTTACTCGTATCACCTTCTACCATTTTCTTCTCCTCATTACCATGCTCGCCACCATAGCAATCACCTCCTCCAAAATGTGAAATGAGATACCATTAATTGTCACTTTGGGATTCTCCCATGAGTTAACAAACTACATAGAACAATTCTCATCATGACCATTAAGAGTCTCCATGAATAGGACAAAATTGCCATGGCTCAGAATGTACCAGACCAAGGGCTTCCTCACACTATCATTGACCATAGCTAGTTCAATGCACATCAGGTCACCTTCCATCTCTATAATTTTTTTCTTTCCTCTCTCTCTATTAAAATCCTTGTCCCTAAAAATACTTCACTCTTAGAAAGATAAACCCTTAAATGGAGATGATAATTACAATTAACAGTAATAATAGAATCTGCCAAATTGTTGAGAAAGATCATGAATTGGCCACCATGATCTTTCGCCCAAGTGTTTCCATCATTCCCAACTTGCCACAAATCTATTAAAAATAAATATTTTTTTTGCATGACATATGATGCTCCATAAAGGGAAATGAATAAAAAATCCCCCATTTCAAACTTCTAATTTTTGGGCCATGAGATATAATTTCTCGTACCCAAGCCTTTTCTCCTTACCACATAAGCATCAAGTTCATTTCGTCCTTGCCAGCTTAACAACATCATACATAGTAACCAGCTAGGATTCATCATTATTTATTTCTTTATTCACTAACTCCCTCATCAAATTTGGCAAAGTGTTCAAGTTCGTCCAACCTCTTAGCCCTTCCAACTTTAAGCCAATCGCTACCATACCATCAACTAAATTATTTCCCTCCTAAAAAATGTGATTCAAATCAAACCTAATGAGGGTGGCTAATAGACACTTGATATCATTAATAATACTTTTGATAGCCCATCCTTCCCTCAAGTTGCCTTTAACAGTCTTAATAATGAGTTTAGAATCACCTTCAACTTGCATGTCCCACCATCCCATACTCAAGATAAACTTTACACCCTAGTACAGAGCCATCACTTCTATAACATTATTTGAAACTTTACCTAATGGACCAGCATAAGCCAACAACATCCTTCCCTTACAATCTCTAGCAATCCCTCCCCCTCTCGATCCCTACTTAATGTTACAACAATAACTAGAAAATTTAAGACTAATAGATATCTTACTGACCTTGCTCTTGCTTACATTTTCTTTGTGATTAACTTTTTCACAATGATATTATGGCAATTTCTTTGATTTTATATAAATCTAATGCACTTGTATCTCTTAGTCTTCTCTGATTTCTCAGCTATTCATCAAGTTTTCTCATGCTTTTCTCTGATCTCTTTAGCCTTTCATTGGTTTCTTTTTCAAATTTTAACTCATTCTTCAATCTTTTATTTTGTGTTATCAATCCAGCAATCTTTTCTACATTTCTTGCAATTTCATGATTCACATTGACTAGTTTACTTTTCCATGTCATATTGATTTTGTGTCAACCTCTGTATTTACATATCTTTCTCATTCAATCTTGCACTTAGTTTTTTTTTCTCATCTTCTATTATTTTCTTGCCATTTTAATCTTGTCTATTTTACTCCACGAGTTCATATATTCTCACTTATTGAGATTCTTGTTCCTTCTTACTAATACTTACTAATTAGAACAATATATATGTTGTCCCTTAGTTAATTATACTTCACATGGTAACATGATAAGCTTGACAGTCTCTGTGCTTGGTAAACATAGAGTGTTGGGTACCCATTTTCTTTTTGGTAGTTTTATTCCTATTTGATGTCTATCTTTATTTGGTAACAAGTATCAATAAATGACTTTCACCAACATGTCTCCTCATCATGACTTATCTTTTTCACTGATGATAACACTTAATTAATTTAGGATTGACATTTTCCATAGCTAACCACCTTCTAGGAAATATTTCAAACTGAGAGTTTTCACACTTTGAATTTGATCTCAAGTTCCCAAGTTATCAATCGATTAGAGAGAGAGAGAGAGATACAATGGAAAAGAGAGAGGATGAAATTCTATGGGCCAAATGATAATCTAATAAATAGATACTTTACAAGGTGTCACCATTAGTAATTTTATTCTACAAAGAAAAGGTATAATTTTATAAAGTCAAAAGATTAAAAGAAGTTGGAAGATCAAAAGAACTCCATTTTTTCACCAATGATTTGATCAAGGAACTTGAAAATGACACTTGGTTCTGAAAGAGAAACTTTTTCAACCACATGATAGGAAAATCCTATCTTCTACTAAAGTTAGACGACCATGTTTGTAATACAATAAACTAACTTACAACTAGGTGATCCATTAAGTTAGGGTTGAACTAATAGAACTAAGAATATTATGTACTATTTTTTTCTTTAAATCATGGTATTAAAATATTGTCTCAAAAATAATAAAACACACACACACACACACATATATATGAGTATTCTTTTCAATCTTTATTCTTTAGAAGTTTTAAATAATTTTATTAGACTAGTTTTATCTTCTATTAATGAAATAATCTTTATTTTAATTAATTATACTATTTCTCCTAACTTTGGAGTGGATGTATTTACACTTTATAATTCCAAAAAATTAGCAAATACAATGGAATACTTTATTTTCCTATGTATTTATAGGTCATCTTATTCCTCCATCTTAGTCATCTACACTCATTATATGCCATGACCTTTTGGGACATTTCATTTCTCAATGGTCGATTTGGCATCTCAATCCTTGGAAATAATTTAATCAGTAATTTTCTCTCTTACCCCATGTAAATTTCCAAGTAGTTGATTTTGTCTCTCAAACCATGAAATGTTATATGTGTAATTGATATTGCCTCTGAGTCCCTACCATTGATTTTACACATTCTTAATTTCAAAAAATTAGCTAATAGAATCGAATACTCTATTTTCCTTTATAGGTTATCTTATCCCTCCACCTTAGTCATCTATGCCCACTAAATGTCATAACCTTTAGGGACATTTCATTTGTCAATGGTCGATTTGATTTTCTCAATTGTTGATTTGGCCTCTCAATCCTTAGAAATATTTTCATGATTGATTTTCTCTCTTACCCCATGGAAATTTGCAGATTGTTGATTTTGTCTTACTCTATGAAATATTCTATGGATAGTTGAGTTTGCCTCTTAATCCCTACCATTGATTTCACACTTCATAATTCCAAAAAATTAGTAAATAAAATCAAATACTATATTTTCCTATGCATTTACAGGTCATCTTATCCCTCCACCTTAGTCATCTACGCCCATTATATGTCATAACCTTTAGGAATATTTCATTTGCCAATGGTTGATTTGATTTTCTCAATTGTTGATTTGGCCCTTTAATCTATGAAAATAATTTCATCATTGATTTTCTCTCTTACCCCATGCACATTTCTAGATGTTGATTTTGTCTCTCACTCTATGAAATGTTTTATAAATCATTGATTTTGCCTCTTAATCCCTACCATTGATTTTGCCTCTTAATCCCTGCCTGAAGTGTATAAATAATATCTTTAACCCACTTATTAATACCTACCAATACTATCACAGTGAAGAGCAAGCCACGTACAAAATCATTCAAGTAAGTCTGAAGTAACAATAGAATCTTTTAAAGTCTTTATAATTATATTATTATTTATCATTTGACATTTTAAATACATAATAGTATTGTTATCATTTGATTTTGCTCATAGATCTTCTATTTATTTTGTCTCTGTATAAATTTTGACTCTTGTACAACATAGAACTTAATATTTCTCTTACAATAAACAGATTTTTCTCCTGAATTGATTAGTACATGTATTGCACTTAGATGAAGTTTATTTGATTAGAAAAGTTATATTTGATAAGATATTTGAAATTTTAGAAGTTAATTTTATCCCCACAGAATACTGTAGGTTCATGCGGAGTTAGCGAAAGGTCGTCCGAAGTACATCTGCGAATTAGGGAAAAGAGGTCCCCTCAACACAACTGCTAGAAACACTTCCCACCCTTGATTTTCTAGCCATGGGCTTGGTTTATTATCGATCACGCTACGAACTGTTAAAAATTTCTAGGAAAGTTCAAAGAGGATAAGGATCCAGATCTGACTGGAGATCTGTTTAAATCTGTTTGTACATCTGCCAATTAGGGAAAAGGGTTCCCCTGAACACAACTGCTAGAAACACTTCCCGCCCGTGATTTAAATGCACGAGGATAAGGATCCAGTAAGCGTCCGGTAAGCAACCAGGAAAATCTATTTATATGCACGAGGATAAGGTTCCAGATATTTCACTATTTCTTTCCACCTTCAGTTGACAACTTCATCTATGAATTAGAGGCAACCTCTTTTAACCATCGTCGTGTACAACTAACACATAGAGGAGCAAATTTTTCTTAATGTTCAAGATTAAGAAGACAAAATTATGGAACAGTTTGCTCTTCTATGTATTGGCTATACAAGAGATGGCTAATAGAGGTTACCTCTGATTCAGAGATGGATACAGCAGAGCTATTCTCATGGCAAAATTAAACAATTCTGAAAATCATGAAAATATAAGGAAAGAAATGTGTATCAAACTTAACCTGAAGAACTATTAAGTAATTTGAATAGTAATACAGTAATGTTGACTAAGGTATCTGAGATATTGCTTGTATTTGGCTTGGGGTGTCTTTTTGGATGTTAAAGGTTCATACCTTCACACATGCGAAGAAAAGTATGAATTTGCCAACATTTGCATATAAGAAAAATAGGAAATGTCGGTCAGTGGAGGAAAAGCTATGAAACCTATGTGATAAAGAGAAGTATTGTATTGGACCAAAAACCATGTTCTCCTTCATAAAAAGTAAACAATTTTTTTTTAGAAAATAGACTAAGCGATGGATGAATCACTTTAGAGACAGAGGACATTGATCCTGCAAAGGCAAGTAGATTGAAATAGTTTTAACTTTAAAACCCTTCATTATTAGCTTCTCTTCCTAGATTTGTAATAATAATAATTAATTATCAGTTAAATTATTATCTATTAAATGTTCTTCTCTCTGAATTTTGTGAACGAGTAATGAGATATGCTTAATTTAGGAGAAAGGTTGACAAGCCGATCAATCTGGTTCACTTACCTTCGATGAAGTTGTCAACATAGTTTGGAGATATATAGTGAACTATTTGGATCCTTATCTCTTGCATTTAAATATCAATTTTCTCTAGGGAATCATAAATTGGTAGGTGATTGGGTTTTTCTGGACAAGGTTTGGTATTTGAACATTAAATTTTGCTCTATGAAGCAGCTGAAGCAGCTCTGCAGCTCTGTCGTGTTGGAAATTTTCTTCACTCTAAGTCGATCTACGAATGTAATAAAATATTTTCTAAGAATTGTGCTTGGCATGGTTTTCAAGGGCCCTCATTTCGGCCTACTAAGTTGGAAAACATCAACCGCCTGGAAGCTCATAAATTTGTTCATGTCTGGAAAATTGGAGAGACTCTTTTCTGGCGGCAATCTTCTTCCGTGACTCTGGGTACAGTAGTCCATGGACACAAATTAAGCTGATTACATCACCTCTTTATATTACAAAGGATTACATATTATTCAACCCAACTTTTTTATCTAAACTAATCATTCAACTCTATAATCATGGAAGCAACTCAAACAAATACAAATTGCTAAGTTTTGAAATTGATCTTCTTGCATGGGCTTGCCATTTAGAGAAGACTCAAACAAAACTCTTTCTAATTGATGCTTTAATTAGGATAAATGATGGAGATAATTGTGGATTTACATTTTTTTAATCAATCCTTGTTGCTGTGCAGTGAACTACCAGATCACACTTGATGATGGAATTGGATTCAAGCTACAGTAATTTACATACTCCCCTTTAATGGTGAGACTCTCAATTCGATCTCAAGGCACTCAAATTTAACTGATGCTCTCATAATTCAACTCTTCATTAGTAGAGTCTTATAGATTGACACAGTACTTCTAATAGAAGTCAACCATTTGTTTACTTATTTATCTCTTTCATGAGAGATCACAAAGCTCAGTGTTCCCCTCCTTTAACACAAAGAATAATCTTGACACTTCCCTGTGCCAATCAAAACAAGTAGTCATCAACTACTTTACACAAACTTTTGAACCTTGATCCACCATTGTCTCTTTTGACATGAAAAGTTTTTTGACAAAACCATAATATACTTTTTCCTTTTGCATAAAAATATGACTTCAACAGCTCTTGTTGAATAATCTCTAATTCTTAGCAAAATGCTTCCATTTTGTTTCATTTCGAAGCTTCAATCTTGAATACAATAGCTCCTCTAGTAGCTCTACCAAATTTATTTCCCTAGCAGCAACAAATTTCTCTTAGGCCTCACAGGAATGGAGGCACAAGACACTAATCTCCTCCCAGCAATTTGTAGATATAAGCAATTACTAATAAACAAACAATACCGATCTCCTCTCCATTTTACTAGTAACAATCTTCAACAAATACTTATCGAACGTAACAAATCTTCTTCTCCATCAACTACAACTTCAAATCCTATGACTTCAATCTTTTTGCTTCTCCTTTGGATGATGGTATTTTATTCAACCACTTATCATGCTAGCAGCTACATCTCTATTTTTGTATGATGATAGAGGGCCACACCACCCTTACCCACTCACAATCAAGAAAGCAACAATATAGAGACCAAGAGAAATAAAAAAAATGCTTCACAAGAAATTTTATTATACTTGAAGATCCTTACAACACCCACAAGATGATATCAAGCTTCTCCTTGAGCTTCTCCTTCCACAACTTCTACTTCTCAAGCTTCTACTCCTCGAGCTTCTACTCCTCAAGCTTCTACTCCTCAAGCTTCCCCTTGAGCTTCCACTTCTCAAGCTACTCCTTGAGCTTCCACTCCTCAAGCTTCTCCTTGAGCTTGATTTAGAAATGCTCATATGCCTTGCTTAAATAGACAATTACCACCCCATGCATGACTTATCCACAACCTTCTAGAATTCCTCCACAACCTTCTACAACTTCCATAACCTTCTAGAATTACAACTAAGCACCACCATGTGGCCCAACTAGAAAATTACATTTCCTTTATGGATCACAACAAATATTAAATGCAAGATTTAAGAAACTTTCCACAAGCTTCTACGATGCCACCTACACACCTCGATTAATGTAATGACAACTTTTTTTTTTTTTTTTCTATTTATGCCACCTATGCACCTCGAAAATAAAAATCCTCTTTTCCTTTCTTTTCTCCTTTTTCCCTTTTTTTATTTTTTTATTATTTCTCCTCTAATTTTCGTCACTTTCTCTCTCCACAAAAAAAAAAAAATTTCAATTTTTTTTTTTCCATGCAAGATGCTCCTGCATCAGACTCCCCCAGTAAATAGAAAAGTGTGTCCCACACTTTGATGCCAAATGAAATACCTACCACCATCTTCATCTTCACCAAAGGTTTCCACCTCAACAGAGACAAGAAAACCACCATACAAATCTTCCACATCTGCATCACTCTATCAAACACCAGAATCTCAACCATCCAATCAGCGTGCTCACTCCCAGAAACAAACTGAACATAATTCTTCATCAGCAAATCCTCATTCACATCAGCAACTAGTGAATTCACACCCATAGCAACAAACCCCACATCAACAACAACAAACTCCATATCAGCACCAACATGTAGATCACCATCAATACATGCCAAACTCTCAACACCAGAAACCTCATTGCTCACAACAAGATGCTCTGCAATACATAACTCACCTCCAACAACCGGATCATCCACGACCAAGTGCTCCACAATCTCCATGTCAGACTCAACCAAGTGATCATGAAAACCAACATCTGTCCCAACAACATTAGGAATATCTTTAGCAACAATCTCTAGTTGCTCTGCAGGTTCTGCATCAGGCTCCACAAACTGATCAGAAAAACCATCCTCTTCCACCTTGACCTTCTTAGCTTTAGCATCCAACCGAGAAAACATCTTAAAATAATTCCTCTCCACTATATCATGGATTTTCGCAATCATCTTAGGGTCCAATCCTCTTGGAGCCATCTCCCAAGATCTTCGTAAACCCTCTGCAACAAATCCTTCCTACGCTCCTTGTGACAACCTTGAAACAACCTTGAATTGTTTACAAGTCAGATCACAATCTGCCAGCTCGCACGAACAATCAGGAACCACATCACAAGTTTAGGACAATGGATTTGCAATCCACAAGCTTTGATAAACTTTTCCCAACCAAGGTCCTGGTACAAACTACCTCACACTTCGACGATCTGCTTGTACACTCAGGATCTCCTACTCTGATACCACTTGATAGAGGGCCACACCACCCTTACCCACTCACAATCAAGAAAGAAACAATATAGAGAACAAGAGAAATAAAAAAAAAATCTTCACAAGAAATTTTATTATACTTGAAGATCCTTACAACACCCACAAGATGATATCAAGCTTCTCCTTGAGCTTCTCCTTCCACAACTTCTACTTCTCAAGCTTCTACTCCTCGAGCTTCTACTCCTCAAGCTTCTACTCCTCAAGCTTCCCCTTGAGCTTCCACTTCTCAAGCTACTCCTTGAGCTTCCACTCCTCAAGCTTCTCCTTGAGCTTTATTTAGAAATGCTCATATGCCTTGCTTAAATAGGCAATTACCACCCCATGCATGACTTATCCACAACCTTCTAGAATTCCTCCACAACCTTCTACAACTTCCATAACCTTCTAGAATTACAACTAAGCACCACCATGTGGCCCAACTAGAAAATTACATTTTCTTTATGGATCACAACAAATATTAAATGCAAGATTTAAGAAACTTTCCACAAGCTTCTAAGATGCCACCTACACACCTCGATTAATGTAATGACAACTATTTTTTTTTTTTTTTCTATTTATGCCACCTATGCACCTTGAAAATAAAAATCCTCTTTTCCTTTCTTTTCTCCTTTTTCCCTTTTTTTATTTTTTTATTATTTCTCCTCTAATTTTCGTCACTTTCTCTCTCCAATTTTTTTTTTTTTTTTTTCAAATTTTTTTTCTCAATGCAAGATGCTCCTACATCATATGATGTCCTCCATACTTATACTTTTGGTAGGTTTGACAGTTAACTTGTGGATTGCAACCTATCCAATGTGATTTGTATTCATTATGACTGGTAAAACAAGTAAAACATAGCAATTTGTTACTAACCTATGCCAAGATACTGGGCCCTCCCCTTAGGAAATGGCCCAGCTCTACTCTGATACCAATTGAAGAAACAAAGTGTAGTTATAGAAAAGAAAATAGAAAAGTCAAATTTTTTTTACATAAGCCTAGCTTTTTAAGAATAGACCAATTTCATTTATTCCATAGACACAAATTAATCTGATTACATCACCTCTTTATACTACAAAGGATTGCATATTATTCGGTCTAATTTTCTCATCTAAACTAATTGTCCAACTTTAAAATAATGGAGATCAACTATTTATCTAATTAAAAAAACATGAGTGAGAGCGGAAGTGGAAGGGAAGCACAATGCATGTGGGTGGATTCAATTGCAAAGTGGGGGACTTGGTTGTCATTTCCTTTTGAGCCCTTTGGGGATGATATTTTCTGTAGTATGTTGCTTTGTAGAGAGGGATCCAGTTTGGTCATTGGTGGGTGCACCTTTGGACTATGGGGTGCTTCCCTTAGTGATGGCTGCTCTATTTGTGAGCTTGGGACTTTTGATTCATGCCTCTCCATGTTGCATCCTAGAGTGGTTTGTTGAGATTTGGGGCCTAATGCTATTTTATTTGGTGGTAGCTTTAGGCATCCTCATTCTTCCTTTGAAGTGGTTGGCTTGGGAGTTTTTGGTGTTCCCCTAGAATAGTGGGCATCTATCCTAGAAGGTATTTCATCTCTTAGGAAGTCTGGTTTTTGTCCCTTCTTTCTTCATCCATGGGTGTTCTACTTCTAGGTTTAACAATTTTGAGGGCTCTTTTATAGTTTAGAGGTTGAAAGTCATGGATCTCTTCACTCTATTTCCTTATCAATCTTTGGTGCTTCTTTCATGATGTGTATAGACCATTTTCTTAAGTTGGCTCTACTTTTAAGTTTTCCTCTTAGGCTCTATTTTTAAATTTTCCTCTTAGTTACCAGGTGGTTGTTGCTTATATTGAGATGAACTCTCATCTTTGGTTTCAAAGGCACCTTTAGTTCATACTTTGGTTTGAGGACTGGTTAAAGTTGTTGTACAACCAATTTTTTGAACAACACTACTCTTTTGTTCAGTGCTATGAAGGTGGAGTGATTTGAAAAGAGGGTTTTCTTGGGTTTTATTTTCCTCCTCATTATCCTATTGAGGTGGGTTTCCTTGTTCATAAGGGTGAAGGAAGCTATACCAAGAGTGTTCCTCAAAATTGGATGTGGTGGTTTTTTATTGAGTCCTTCATAATCTTGAATTGATTGTGAGATTGACTCCTTTAGAGGTGGAATTGATTCTCGAGTTTTTGGTGGTAGAGGCTAGCTTTATTAAACGGGATGAAACCTAGGTGGATACTAGAGATAGTGTGGATGTTTGGGAATTTCTCTCCCCAAACTTTAAATTCTAGATCTTCCCTCCCCCTATTGCTATTGAGGTGGGAAGGGAGTTTGTTGGGGGACTGAAGATTTTTGAGACAGTTGACTTGAATTGGTGGTTTTATTGGTTGTAGACCTATAGCTATAAGGGTATAAGAAGAATAGGCTACACATTGCCTATGATTTGTCTCTGGGCCTTCTAAGGATGAGTTCGCCTCTCTCTCTCTATGTGTGTGTGTGTGTGTTTCTTTTTCTGCTATGACCGGGTGGTTGTTGCTAGTTTTAAAGGGCTCACCCAGGTCCTTTGTTCTTGTTTTTGGGTTGAAATTACAGCTAGTATTAGGGCTTGTCTCTTGCTGATCCTTAGGAATGCAGACTATGGTTGGTAGATTTTGGCGCATTCAAACCTTTGTTTTGATAGAGGTAGACCTTAGTTGATGTCACTATGGATGTCCTGCACTAGTGCTGTTAAATTCTTCTTTAATAGTTTCTAGTGTGCTTTGTTTGTACCTTGGGTCAGCACCCTCTTGTTGCTTTTTAAATTCAAGAACTCTACAATCATGGATATCAACTCCACTCAAAGTAGCTCAAACAAATTCAAATTTCTAAGCTCTCAAATTGATCTTCTTACATTTGCATGCCATTTGGAAAAGACTCAAACAAAAGTCTTTGGAGTCAAGTAGTAGTAATCTAAAAATTGACAGATGATGAAGAAAATTATTGATACATACCTCTATATGCCCAAAGCTAAATAGTTTTGTTTATACAAATTTTAGAGATATTTTTTTTCTTAAATAATCTTTGGTTAATTTGTGATAATTTTTTCTTAAATCATTTGTACAGATTAAATAGTCTATACAACAATCTCATTAATGTGTTCTTTTATCTAATTCAATGTCATATTCTATGTGCTCATAAGTTTGTTAACATAAAAATTCTCGAGTATTGAAATCTATAAGTTTAGTTTGGCATGTAACTTCTCTCCTTTTCTCTTTTCTCTTTTAAACATACCTTGTTTAGTCTGCAATTTACTTTTTTGGTTTCCTTGGTTCTCTTGCATTTTGATAATAGATCATATAATATGATCTATTGATGGTAAAAAAAATTATCAAAAAGATGACCAAATTTACAGTATGTATAAATGGAGATAGATTAGAGAGAAACGACTGCATGGATGAGATCGATAGTGGAGGATTAATTTTTCCTCATTGTGTGATCGATGTATATATGTTAATCAGTGTTTCTTTCATCCTTATTTATTCTGTTGTTGACTGGCCCTCTTTTCTATCTGGTTCAATATACTTTCCTTTCTATAGATCTAAATACTTCCTTGATTACCTTCCCTTCTTGATATCCTAGCCGGTCCGAAGCTCTTGCTTTTTGGTGTTCAAGACTTCCGTAAATAATCTGATCTGATCTGAATCCCAAAAAAATTGGAATCCTCTCCCACTCCCTTAAGTAATGTAAGGGGCCTCCATTTTTTTATAAGGGACTTATATCCATCCTTAGGATTTAGTTTAATGAGAGTTGTGTTGATCTTATCACCCAAGGATCCCTTCTCAGAACCTTTAATATGTACCTCAACCAATTCCTCTCTAATCATAGCATATCACCACTATGTGTCAAAATCATAGCACTAGGCATATTATAAATCTTTTTGTTCATAAAAGAATTGTATTAGAATATTGTTTGGAAAAAATATAAATCGTAGGTATCTAAAATTGATTTATGCATTTTTACCATATCATCTTTAGTACTATTTTTCTAATAAGAAAATTATTTTTCTTTTAATTGATTATAATAGTTTTTCTAGATTTGGACTAAATGTATTTGCACTTTTAAAATTGGGAAATAAATAAATATAATCAAATTTTTTTTCCTATGCATTTACATGTCACCTTATCTTTCAATCTTAACAATATATGCCCATTACATGTCATAATCTCTTTGGAGAATTCATTTCTCAATGGTTGATTTAGTTTTCTTAATAGTTGATGTAGACACTTAAAATTGGGCACATCTTTCTAATCAGGGCTTTCACCAAATTAGCAAGGTTTTGGAGAATTGAGGATAAATCAATCAAATTTGAATTAAATAAAAAATTCAACTTAATCAACTATTTGAATCCACTTGAAATTATGAAATTCAATTTTAAAGAAACTAAAATAGCTATTTATCCTCAAAAATCACTTTTATATTCAAATATTTACAAAATCATATCTTAATCAAAATGGGGACATAAAAATCATATTTTAATCAAAATGGACCCACAATAATAATTTAATATTCAAAGTGAGATTCTCCATTATAATTTTTTTTTCAAAGTGGATCTCATGGATATTATTATTTTATTCAAAATTGACTCAAAATAATAATTAAATAATTGAGTGGATTCTCCACAATGAATATTTTATTCAAAATGGGCTCATGGATATAATTATTTTATTATTTAACCTTTACCCTTTGAAAAAACCAAACTTAACCCCAACCTCTTTGAAAAAATTATAAATACAAGGCATTTCTTGAGCAAAAATCATCAAGTTTTTAGGAATTGGTATTGTAGTTCATTTTTTGAGGGAAGGCTTATGTGTTATTATTATTGTTGTTATCATTACCATTTTTAGGATCTTTATTTGTAGAAAAATCTCATATCTATGCTTTTCTATTGTAGTTTATAGTTTCATTTGCATGTTCATGTTAGTTTGTATATTCATGCTAGTGTTGTATCATTTCATGTTAGTTATGCAATATCTCATTCTAGGATGTCACTAAGATGCCTGATCTGAGAGAAAATTAGCCATCATAGTTAGGGAGAGATGATATTTTCTTGAGTTGAGAGAGTTGTTTTCTTTATATTTGCTACATATTCTTTAGATTAACTCACTCACACACACTCAAACTAAAGTCTCATGTATACACAATTTTCCATTGTGTACATATATGATGGGTTCTTGAAGTTTAGAAGAAGAACTACTTGGAGTGGACACAATAGTCATAGAAATATATTGGGATACTCCGTCATCCTTGGAAGTGGTCTCATGTCAAGAGGACTACCTAAATGACGATGAAACAAGTGTTGATCAAGATCCCTTCATCCCCTTTCATTTCTTCCAAGATATTATCAATCCATTTGAAGAGCTAGATCATCCTTCATCTCCCATTTCCCATCCACTTCCTAAGCAAGATCAAGACACCATCTCTAGGGAGCCTATTAAAGATCAAGTGACAAGCTCACTTTCAATGTTTCCCAAAGATCCTTGTCAAGATCAAAGTAAACCCTCATCACCTTGTGGTACTCCTTCATATTCCCCTCAAACTTCCTTCTTTGTTCCTAATCTTTTGAGTAAATGTTTTCAAGATTTAGTTAAATATATCAAAGACATTGCTCCTATCAAAGCTTTTCATAAGCTTATTGATAAAGGAATGCATCCTAAAGATGACGGCCTTGGTCATGTTGCTCACACTCAAGATGTTGGTATCCCTATCCCTTCTCCATTTGCATCTTCCAAATCCATCATTGGTTCTTATATATCAAATCCTCCAAACATTTCATCCATCTTGGGACCCTATATCCCTCCTTCCAAACTAAAACCTTCAAACCATCCATCTATATTTGGACTTGTTCCTCCATCTCCTCTACCTCAAGATCAACAAAAACATCCATCCTCAAGAAATTTCCATCCACCCAACCATCTAAACCAGTTATATCCTCCTTCTACATCCACAAAACCCAAGCCATTTGGAAGCACTTTGGATGTTAAACATGAAAAATACACGAATCCATGTAAAATGTAGATCACTATGTCTTCTCTAATCAACATGTGATGACAAATACAAAAGAAAGATTCAAGAGACTCTAAAGGTCCACTTGCCAAAGAACAAAAATGATGCAAATATGGGTTCCTAAATCCATTGTGGAAGAGATGTGTCCTAAAATATCCACAAATATCAAGCAAATATGGGTTCCTAAACCCATTTTCAAAAAAATGCAAAGAGAAAAAATGAAGCAAATATGGGTTCCTAAACCTGTTGTTGAAGAAATGCATTCTAAAACATCCAAAGGCAAGGAAGAATCAAAATCTATATGAATTCCCAAGTCTCTTTTGAAAGACTTGAATATTGAAAAAAAAGTAAAGTTGACATTCAAGCTTCCAAAGACTTCCACACCATTTTCTTCCAGACGACTTCTAATGCTTTCCACTCCATCATCTTCCACAAGTATTCTACCATCTCCAACATCCATATCTCAAGCTATTTCACCCATATCTACTCTATCATCCCACTACACTTCAAAGTGTGTGTTTTTGTTGATCTTGCCCACTTTTACATTTACCATTCTACAATTTTTTGAAGCCTACACTTCCCTATTATCCATCCTCCTTATATCCGTGCAAAGCATATAACCTTATCCTCCATCTACCGCTATCTTCTATGCCGTTTTCCTTTCCTCACCTTATAAAGATCTTTGAACATACCTTTTAGTGAACTTGGCCTATCTTAACATATGCTTTAAATAAGAGCATTATTCAAAGTGAAAAAGGTCCAAAGTCCTTCCAAATACTCAAAAAAGAAAAGAAAAGTGCCTTGATAAAAACTTCATAAACAAGCACCTTGGTAGCAAATGGAAAGAAACATAAATCTTTCCTATGAAAACCTAGCAAACTAGCATCATGCGTAATTCTTCCATCATTCATTTATCCACTCTTTCACCTTTGATCTTAACAGAGTTAAGCTATCTATTAGCATTGACTATCTTATCCTATTAGAATCTTGTGTATCCCACATTTCATAGCCTTCATCTGAGTCATCCCATCCTATTGCTATCCTATCTATTGGAACCTTGGTCTTGATCAATGAAAAAAAGGGGGGAGAATTTTTTTCCTCACAAACCTCTTGAAATGTTTGCTCTTTTGGAACCACATGCCTTCATGGCATTAGGTCATTACCTCTATTTCTATGTATCTACTTAGCTTGGGTAATCTTGAAGAGATAGTCCTTGAGGATAACATTCACCTACTTCAATGTTTTCACTTATCCATCTTATCCATCAGCTTGTTAATCCATATTGCCCTACTACGTGCTAGACATTGAGGGTAAAATAATGTGATCTTGCTTGAGAATTGGTAATCTATATAAATGAAAAAAAAAAAACACCAAAAGAAAATCAAGAAATCAAAATACCAAAAAAAAAATCAAAAAATTTCAAAAAAAGAAAAAGGAACATATCACAAACATGTTCATTTTTTTTTCATTATTTATATATTTTTTCCATCTGATGATCCATTGATTCCATGTAACTCTAGTGTTTGTCTATAATTGTTGCTCCTTTAGGACAGGTTTGCATACCTTAACCAATTTTATATAAAATCAATGGTGAGGCACTATATTGAAAATATTGAAATATTTTGTAAATATTATGGTACTTTTCAACAAATATATCAATGTTGTGCTACAAGGCTTTTATGCTCTATTTTTCACATCTCACAAAGCTCTATCATAATATCTCTTGACAAATATGTCAATAGCATCCTAATATTCCCTATGATTAAGAAGCAACATAGTTATGCCTTGAAACACGTTGCTAGACTTGGGGAAATCTAGCACAATGTGGATGGAAAAAGAGATTCTGCAAAGCTGACTATCGCTCTCCTTCCCTATCACCATTATTATTAATGCAATAGCCCCCTATCACATGGGAGGTTACAAATAGTGCATCCTTTGGAAAATTAGCTACCACTCAAATTGTTGTCGAGAAATATGAAACTTTTTCATTGTCATCAATATAGACTGACACTTTGTGTACATGAAAACAATCAACCTATACAAAGTAGTATTCCTTGTGCCTCCTATAGATAGCATCTATCAATTTCCTACAAATTGAATAACAAAAATGGAAAATCTCTCTGTTAAATGATTCCAACAATGCAAAGCAGAGGTAAAAATCAAATTACAAGCAAGAAGAGGAATGAATAATGAGATGTTAACAATCTATAAGGCTAGACTAATTCATGATTGTAGGAAGAAAGAAAATAGAAATAATGTAAGTGGAGTCAAACCATTAACCCTTTGAGCCCATAGTGGCACATAATAAGTAAGCATTTGAGAAACTACAATGGTCTCCCCCATCTTCTCTTGGCCCAAATGCCATTTACGGTCACTAAGCACCTTTTTGAAGGCCAAATCACATTTCCAGATTCATCAAGCACCTTTTTCAAGGTCAACTCACCTTTTCAACCTCCCAATTACCTTTTTCTAGGCCCAAGCACCCTTTTTTGGCTCCTCAACATGTTTTTAGGTCTTCAAATAATTTTTACAACCTGTACGCCTATGTTGTTCTATCCTTAACATGTTTGTAAACAACCAATATTCAGCAAAACTGTCAACTACAGTGAAATAGCCTAAATTTTTTTTAAAAATCCAAAAACAGTTCCACAAAAAAACAAAAAAAAAAAAAGTTTAAAAAAATGCAATAAAATTAAAAAACATTCCTAAAAGCTTTAAAAAATAGTTCAAAAACACCATATATTCCACAAAAACCCAAACATTGATTCTTCATCAAGTTAACTATTCACCAATATTTTCTTTCTAATGATCCGATGTTCTCATATATTTTTTGGTGTCCATTTATAAGTGTGTCCTCTACCTTGGAAGGTCATGTGTACCTCGACCAGGTTCATATTAAAACATTGGAGAGGTTCCAAGTCAATATTCTTGAAATACTTCATTACAACTAATCCACATTTTCAATACATCATACAACATACAAAACAATGTTTTGGGAATAAAACAAATTGAAAATTTTATTTCTTTAATAAGCAAACAATGCTTATAAACCATGAAAACAACAAGACAAGAACATTTGTTTGTGCAACTCCACACAATGAAGAAAACAACAAAAAATGAGTGCTCATAGAGCTCCTCCTTATGGAGTTGGACATTTGGATTTCCTTTAAGGGTCATTCCCACTTGCACGGTCCGAGATGATGAATCTCTTGGCATCGGTCTTGCACCTTCGTAGATTGTATCCATCAAAATTGGGTTATGCCCACATCTCAACAGAGTATTCGTCTATGTCATAAATGTCCTATCTAGGAGGATACTCCTCTCCCATGCTCTAGGGGAACTTCTTGATGGTATAATCCCATGTAGTATGCTACTTCTTATGCTAGCTTTTTTGATCGCTCTCAGACTTCATTCATATCCACTCGTAGTTTGGGTGCCCCAAGTAGTATCGTTTCTTGTTGAGCTATATCTTTCTCTACCTTATAGGTGCTTGCAATCATTTTCCAAGATTGCCTCTCATGCTTCACCTCATGCATCTAATTCATGAAGTGTGTAATCCTTATATTAGTCACATTCAGTTGCTCTTGCGACCAATACCTTATGGCATTGGTCTCTACCATCATTTCTCTAAATGCTTCCACCTGAGCTCATAACAACACATTCTCATTGTGGATTTGTTCTACCAATGCTCATTCTATTACTAGAGATGCCCCTACAGTCTCTGATCATGCTTGTTCTGCTACTAGCATTTGCTTCTACCCATTTCACCTCCTCATGTGCTCCATCTTTTTGAGCTTTCTCAATTAACCCTTGCAATAACTTTGCATCATTTTGTGCATTATTAGCTCACTCCATCTCAACCTTCAATTCTTTCTTTTTCTTCACTTCTATCGCCATGACTACATCATGAACTAGTTGCAAGACAATATTAGGTTGTACTTCTCTAAAAGGAAAAAATTAAGACATGACAGAACCACTCACCTTTTCCACAAATAAGTCAATCATTCCCCCCAGTATGTTCTTTCCATGCCAAAATGGTGATGCCACTGGCTTCACCATAGGTCCTTGCTCTATAACTAGGGTAGTCTCTTCCATAGGCATTTGATCTTTTGGCTGGCTATTTATAAATCAAACACACACATTGCTTTCTTCTAGCTATGTCAGCTCACCTCGAGATCTAGCCTACTCTGCTATCTCATCTTTCCTTGTAATCTATGTTTCCCTTTTAGATAACATTTGTAGCAAGGCCGGATCCTCCTCTTTTTCTTCTATTGGCTCCTGGGGCAGATCACCTTGGCTTGCCTCTATTGTTTCTTGCTCACACTGACACATAGTTTGATGGGAGGATGTTCCACTCACTTCTTGTCAACTATGCTTTTCCCTTCTGTATCTCATCCACCATGCTCCTTTCGCTAGGCTATCACTATCATTGTCCACCCATCCTCTGCTTCTTGTCACTACCAACTCGGATATTTGTTGTGATTGGTCTTGTGAGTCTACCATTGCTATTGTCAAATAAAAAATTATTTGCACAAGCTTCTCTTGTATTTTTTATTCATGTAAATGTGGTATGAGCTTAATGGATATCACTAACTTATTTATGGAACCAACAATCTCAATAGCTTCTGCTACACGCTACCGACTGATTGAGAATAGGTGAGATATCCACTACCTTTTTTACAAAAAACGTGCACAAATGCCAATCTGATTGATTTCAACATAATTCACGAGACATCACAATCGCATGGAAGTCAACCTTATCTTTCCAATCAAGAATCCAATGCCTTATGATAGTAGCACGGCAATATTGCTTCTTCTCACATACATTTCCACTATGCACTCATAATTTTCAAGTCAACATGCTTCCAACAATACACACACTAACTGTTCTAATAAGTTATTCACTCACTTGCATCCAATGTGTGTCCACAACTATTTATTGGACACAATAATTCTACCAAGTGGGGACCACATTCCCATTTATTGTACAAATTATTATATATTACACTTTTTTTACACACAACCACGATTTTAAAGAATTGAAATATGCTTAGTTTCTCTTCTATCATGATTTCTAGTGGCTCATGATGTCTAAGACTAGAGATACAAGGATGAAATCATGGGCCTTTTCTTTGTTTTCTATTTGTGGTGTTTGTTATATACTATGGCAATTTTGTAATTTATTGTAAATATTTGTACATTACTATAAATATTTTACTTTCTTGTACATAGTTTTCCTTTTGTTTGATCAGAATGATAAAGTATTCATATTGCCATGGTTGAACCAGTGGTAATTGTACTATATCATGTTTTTAGTTCTCAATGATTATAATTAAAAGGCATCTCTTTCAAAAAGTGACAATTAGTTGTATTTTATAATTTAGGTTTGCATCACAACCTACATTGCCTAGGTTTTCATTTCATTCCTTCATTTTTCCTCATCCAAAAGTTTTTTTCAAAGGGTTGGTATAAAGTTTGTAGTTTACCCTCAATTCATGACCCCAATGACACTTGGTATCAAAGAAACTATCTTTCTCAATAGTACCATCACCAGTCTACCAATGTGTCCACTTCAAGTCCTATATCCTTGATTCCTCAACAATCCCTATGGTGTATCCATGCTCAATTAGAGCGATCTATCCATGATCATTGTTGCATCCTATCACTAGGGGTACACAACAATCTCTATTTGATCTATTGATTATTTCTCATTAAAGGTACCCATGCCTTAATCTTTTCTCATATACCTCATATGATTGGTGCCACCTAATTAATTTGGCCTTCTCTCTTATTTCTACCACATCAATCTTTGAACCATTGCATACATCCCATCTCTTTGCATTTGATCAAGAATTATCTTCTCTCTCATTTCATTGATGAATCCATTATCTAAACCAGATTCTTCCAAATCAACCACATCCGATCTAATCTCTACTTTGTGCAATATCTGCACTAGAGCACTTGAGTTTTCATGGCTTGTTTACACAGAAGTCCAAAAAAAAATTGCATCAATTTTTCATTGCTAGTGATTATCCTACATCAATCTAAGTCAACCACATCTAGCTATCCAGCTAATGGTTTTATCTTGAACCAATTATTTTTCCAACTCTATATCTTGAGCTAGGACATGTTCATTTTCCCAACTCTAAATCTTAAGACAGGAATGTTTCATCTATTTGACCTAGTTGATTGATCTTCCATATCACTTGGAGATTACATTGTTCTATTATTTCAAGTTTTTGTGTGATATCATTCTTCAATGCAACCACTCTTATCACATGCTACAATCTTTTCATCATCACTTTTTAGAAATACAATTGGAGTTTTTCAATTTCATTTCTGAGGGGGCAACACATCAATATCAACCATCATCTATCTAAGTTTCACATCCAATTTCTTTAACCATTCAATCAATTCTAGTCCAGCCAATCAAACTGGGGGATCTAAGTTTTTTTCATCTATCTAATTTTTGCATCCAAGTTCTTCAACTATTCAATCCATTCTACTCCACCCAATCAAATTGGGGCATCCAATTTTTTTTTTCTTTTGATCATCAAAAATCAAATTTTTCAACTTGGATCGAAACCAAATGATACAAGAGTGCTCTTTGAACCAATATGCTATGCATATCAATTTAAAGAGGGGCATTTGTAGACAGCTAAAATTGGGCATATCTTTTAATTAGAGCTTTCACCAAATTAGCAAGGTTTTAAAGTTAAAATCAAATGTATAAATTGGAGAATTAAGGATAAATCAATCATATTTGAATTAAATAAAGAATTCAAATTAATACACTATTTGAAGCCATTTGAAATTTACACATGAAATTCAATTTTAAAGAAATTTAAATGGGTATTTGTCCTCAATATTTATTTTTATATTCAAATATCTCCAAAATCATATTTTAATAAAAATGGGGACATAAAAATCACATTTTAATCAAAATGGACCCAAAATAATAATATAATATTTGAAGTGGGATTCTCCATTATGAATATTTTATTCAAAGTGGATCTCACATGGATATTATTATTTTATTCAAAATAGACTCAAAATAATAATTTAATAATTAAGTGGATTCTCCATAATGAATATTTTATTCAAAATGGGTTCATGGATATTATTATTTTATTATTTAACCTTTACCCTTGGAAATTACCAAACTTAACCCCAACCTCTTTGAAAAATCTATAAATATAAGGCATTTCTAAAGAAAAAATCATCAATTTTTTAGGCTTTGGTATTATAGTTCATTTTTCAGAGGAGCTTATGCATTATTATTATCATTGTTATCATTACCATTTTTAGGATCTTTATTTGTAGAACAATCTCATATCTATGCTTTGTTATTGAAGTTTATAGTTTCATTTGCATGTTCATATTAGTCTGTATATTCATGCTAGTGTTGCATCATTTCATGTTAGTTATACAATATCTCATTCTAGTATGTCACTAAGATGTTTGATCTAAGAGAAAATTAACCATCATATTTACGGAGAGATGATATGTTCTTGAGTTGAGAGAGTTTTTTTTGTTTATATTTGCTACATATTCTTTAGATTAACTCACTCACACACACTCAAACTAAAGTCTCATGTATATGCAATTTTCCATTGTGTACAGTTGATTTTGCCTCTTAGTCCATAGAAGTTTTGGGATTTTTGATTTTGTCTCTCACTCCATGAAATATTAATGGATGGTTGATTTTGCCTCTTAATCCCAAACAATTGATTTTGCCTCTTTATGACAGCCATTAATTATTCCTCTTGATCCCTATGATTGATCAAATGTACATGAAGTTTAGAATAATAACATTAACCCACTTAATATATGTCTACCAATACTACTACTAGTGAAGAGTAGCTCACACACAAAATCATCCAAGTAAATTTGTAGCAACAATAGAATCGTGAGATCCTTGTATTTATACTATAGTTTATCATTTAAGTTTTTATATAGATTAAAGTATTTTTGTTTATTATTTGATTTAATGCATAGATTTTATATTTATTCTGTTTGTATGAATTTTGAATGGTGTGAAGGAAAAATCTTAAATTTGCTGCTAAATTGATTAGTATGTTTTATTTGATTGCAAAAATTATATTTCATAAGTTATTTGAAATTTTAGAAGCTGAAATTTCTCCCCATTGGGGACTTTCTATGGATCTAAATCTTACAAGGCATTTGTTTGGACATTTGTTTTAACTATAGCAAGACAAAGACAAGAGAAGATGTGTCTTGGATGGCTGCCTTCAACACTTCGACATGATTATTAAGTTTATTGATGAGTTTATTGAGCTCATTGATGAGGTTACTGACAAGGAGGAGGAAGTTGCTAAGTATATGGGCGATATTGGAAGGTTCACAATTATGAATATGTTATTTCAGTCCCCGTGTCTTCCTTTCTATATATAATCCGTTGCTTTCCTATCTACAGATTGCATTCTCCCTTGAATTATTTGATTTTAAAATTATCCTCTCCCTTTTAATAATTTGGGTATATTTGTCATTTATTTTATTTTATTTTATTCTATTTTGTGGATGATATTTTCTGTTAAGAGAACATTTCTCCTTATGGTCTATTTTAACATTCATGAACCAAAGCCTTTAATCTTCTTGTTGTGCATTCTACTCTAGCATCTTTGTGGCATTATTGTCTAAATTTTGTCTTTTTTCTTTTTTGTCTTGTCCAACTTTGTGTCTTTAATGTATCTATCTTATAGATCTTCACTTGAAGGACATGCGATCTTGGCTCAAAGAAATATCTCCTTCTCTATAGTAAAACTTTAGCATCATGATACTATTTTCTTTCATTACATTCTTTATGATACATATTCAATCAGATTCATAAACCTACTAAATTGGGGAAAATATCTAGATTCAAAAATTATATATCTCCATTTACAATTTGGACACACTTTTCTAATCACTTTATCCACTAGAGATCTTATATTATCCTTTTCCCTTTAAGAATGCTTTATATATCAAAAATATTGTCCAATGGACACCATTGTACACATAAACATTACATACTAGAAAAGTTTTATTTTAAGAATACTAAAAGAATACTCTCCTGAATACACTTGGAGTTTGATAGAGTTTGATAGAAAACTCATAGTGGAGACTAATACATCTGACTGCAAGAAACAACAGTTCTCCCCTATTAAATGCTATGTAACAAGTAGTTCCATGAACGCATATAGAGGAGAAATCTAATATTTGTTTTATTAAACTATTTGAACTACCAAAAATCATGCACCAATTCATGCATGTTAAGCTTTATTCTACAATTGTGTGAATTAGAAAAAAGCAATGGATTGGCAGAATTTTAGTTGTGACTAAAAGTAAAAAACATCAATCTTTATACTCTGCCTTGATGTTGAGAGGACTAACAATTCAATCTCTAAGTTCTAAAAACTGATCTTTTGCAACTGTCTTTGCGAAGATGTCTATGATATGCTCCTTTGTGTTGATATACTTCAACTCAACTACCTTCTGTTGCACCAAGTCTTTGATAAAATGTTGTTTCAGATCAAAATGCTTAGTCCCACTGTGATGAACTAGATTATTTGCCAAATTAATGGCACTTATATTGTCACAAAATATTATAGTAAGTTGAACCTATATCTCTCCAATTTCTTCAAGAAGCTTTCTAAGCCATAAAGCTTATGTGCTAGCTAAAGTAACTGCAACATACTTCACTTCTATAGAAGAGAGAGCAACCATAATTTGCTTCTTTGAACTCCATGTGATTAAACCAGAACCCAAAGAAAAAAAATTACCAAATGTAGATTTTTGGTCATCCAAACTACCTCCCCAATCTAAATCATTGAAGCCAATAGGCTCAAACTTATTAGAAGAATAGTGAATGCCAAAATCTATTGTCCTTTTCACATACCTCAAAATTCTCTTGGCTGCCTTCATATGTTTCTCTGAAGGATTTGTCATATACCTTGAAACTAATGAAATTGAATAAGCAATATTAGGCCTTGTGTGTGTTAAAAACATCAAACTCCCAACTATGCTCCTATATGATGTCTCATCAACAATTTCAGCACCATCATCTCAACATAATGCAACTCCATGAGCAATTGGAGTGGAAAGAGGTTTACAATCAGCCATATCAAATTTTTTCAAAATATCTTTTGTATAATTTTTTTGACAAATGAAAATTTCATCTTTACCTTGATAAACCTGCATACCAAGAAAATACTTCATGAAACCTAAATCTTCCATCTCAAACTCATTCATCATAGCAACTTTGAATTCATCTTTCATTTTTGAGGTACTACCCATATATAGCAAATCATCAACATATAAACTCACAATGAGAATATCATTACCTTCTTGTCTATAGTAAAGGGTAGGTTCACTCTTACTTCTTTGAAAACCATTTTGCTAAAAATATCCAACAATTCTTGTATAGCATGCACGTGGTGCTTGCTTGAGGCCATACAAAGCCTTCTTCAACTTGTACACATGATCTTCTTTTCCTTGAATCTCAAAACCTTGTGATTTTCCCACATATACCTCTTCATCTAAGTACCCATTCAAGAAGGCACTTTGCACATCCATGTGATGAATACTCCATTTCTTTTGAGCTGCAACAGAGATTAGCATTCTAATAGTTTCTTGTCTTGCTACTGGTGCAAAAATTTATTCATAATCACTGCAATAATTTTGAGTGAAACCTTTAGCAACCAATCTTGCCTTGTGTCTTTCAACACTCCCATCTCTATTATACTTGGTCTTGTAGACCCATTTTGTGCCAATCTTCTTCTTCTTACATGGAAGATTGAAAAGCTCCCATCTCTCATTCCTATGAATGGAATCCATCTCTTCATTCATTTCTTTTATCCAAACCTCAATAGCACATGCATCTTCAAAACATGATGGCTCAAAATCAGCTTTAGCAAGTAATGCAAAATTTACTATCTCACTTATTGGATCTTCATCATGTGCTTGATTTTGACACCTCTCGTAGTATCACTCAATCTTCTTACCTTTCTTGGAGGACTTGAGGATGGACTTGCTCTTGGGATTGGTGAGGGGTTTCCTGGTGGGCTTGGTGATCTTGAAATAGAACCATTATCTTGCTACTCCTTATCATTATCAGAAATAACATCATCATCAAAAACTAATTTTGGCTTTTCAACATGGTTTTTTTGATGACCATAAAATCACATCTCTTGAAACAACAATCTTATTAGTAATAGGATTGAGTAATCTATAAGCTTTTTCTTCCCCACTATAACCCACAAAAACACATGATTCACTTTTAGCATCTAGCTTTTTCCTAGTTTGATTAGTAATGCAAACATAAGCTAAACAATGAAAAGCTTTAAAATTATTTACATTAGGCCTTTTCCCATACCATGCTTCATATGTAGTCATTTTGTCTAGGGCACTTGTAGGACTCCGGTTGAGAATATATACAGCTGTAGCAACTGAATCAGCCCAATAAGAATTGTTCAAACAGTTGGTTCGTAACACGATGCTTGCCATTTCTACCACAATACAGTTCTTATTTTCAGCCACTTCATTCTATTGGGGTGTGTATGTAGTTGTGAGTTTTCTTTTGATCTGATTTATCTCACAAAAATTCTAAAAATCTTTTAAGAAAAACTCTCCTCTACTATCTGTTCTCAAACATCTGATTGTGTTTCCTTTCTCATTCTCTACACGAGCTTTAAACCTCTTGAATGTATCAATTTAGGCTTTATCCTTAGTCTTCAAAAAATATACCCAACACATGTGGGAGTAATCATCAATCAAAGTAATAAAATATGATGACTTACCCAAGCTTTGTGTTTGCATTGGACCACAAATATCTGAATGAATAAGCTGAAGTGGGTGTTGGACCCTCCATGCATTGCATTTTGGAAATGATTCTCTTGCATGTTTCCCTTTTGCATACCCTTCACAAATCTATTTATGCTCTTCAACCTTAGGCAATCCAACAACCAATGAATTTGATGTTTGATTCTTCAAACTATTAAAATTCAAATTGCCATACCTAAGATGCCACAACCAACTTTTGTGCTCATAGGCCATATTGACAAGCTTATTGTCATTTTCACCAAACTTCAAAGGAAACATCCTATTTTTTATCATAGGAACAAAAATAATCACTTTATTTCTCTAATTCTTATCATAGATAGTACATTTCATGTTCTCAAATACCACTTTATAATTCTTTTCACATAGCTACCTAATACTCAATAAATTATACTTCAATTTTGGAGTATAATAAATATCCTAAACACTTTTTATATCTTCCTTTGTCTGAACATCCATGGCTCTTTTGGCCACAACATCCACTGTATTGTTATTACCAAGAGTAATATTGGATCTATAACTGTCATCAAGCTTTGAAAAAGTTTCTTTGTTACCAGAAATATGGTTAGAGCATCCAGAATCCAAGTACCAAACATCATTCACATTGCTCTCACCTTTCTCATAACACAAAAATAAATTACCTAAGGAAGGATTCCTATCTTGTTGAGCATAGTTGGCATTATTGTTACCTGATTTCAATCTACAGTATTTCTCAAAATGTCCATACTTATTGCAATGATAGGATTGGATGTTTCTTTTATCAAATATGCCTCTACCTCTTCCTCTAGATCCTCTTGAAAAATTCTGATTTTGACCCCTTCCTAAGCTCTTGTTGTTACTACTGCTACTAGCACCATCATTCTTTGAAATTTACAATTGGAAAGCAAAAGCCTTCTCATTAACACTAGTAGATGTGTCCCTTACTCAATCCTCATGTGATATGAGAGATCCAACCAATTCATCATACTCCATGATAGCTAAATTTTTGCTTTCTTCTATGACAATTGCTACAGTATTCCATCTTGGGGTTACAGATCTTAATATCTTCTGTATTACACACTCTTGAGTTATCGATTCACCCAAAGTGGCCACTTTATGAGTCACATCTTTCACTCTTACACAAAAATCTCCAACATTCTCTATCTCCTTCATCTTCAAGTTCTCATATTCTCTTTTCAAAGTCTGTAGCTTTACAACCTTGATCTGATTATTGTCATGGTAAGCATCTTTTAGAGTCTTCCAGGCCTCTTTTACTATCTGTGCATTACCAATTCGGGGAAACAAGGTCTTCTCAAGAGCCATTTGAATGTGAAACAATGCCATTGCATTCTTCTTCTCGGCTTCTTTCTTCAATCTCCTATCATTAGGTTAGAGAGTATTCCAGTCTATAGCCTCTTCATATCTAGATTCAATGATCCCCCAAAACTCATCTTGATTGACCAATATTGATAATCAATTCCGTCAAACTTTAGAATTTGCAAATTGTTTGCCATGCTGCTGTCTTCCAAACACCTTGAACTCTGATACAAAATGTAAGATTTAAAGAACAACAGCAACACAATAAACCAAAAAAGAAAACTCAAAATAGGGGAGGCTCTATTTTACCACACAGAAAAAACATCCATTATATTACTACAGCAGCAGACACCACTGTACGCATAAAAGTTACATAGTCGAAAAGTTTTATTTTAAGATTGCTAAAAAGCTACTCTCCTGAATGCACTTGGAGTTTGATAGAAAACTCACCATGGAGCATAATTCAGCTGACTGCAAGAAACAACAGTTCTCCCTTATTAAATGCTATGTAACAAGTTGTTCCATGATCGCATATAGAGGAGGAATCTAATATTTGTTTTATTAAACTATTTAAAGTACCACAAGTCATGCACCAATTCGTGAATGTTAATCTTTAGTCTACAATTTTGTGAATTAGTACAAAATGATGGACTAACGGAATTTTAGTTGTGACTGAAAGTAAACAGCATCAATCTTCAAATGCTACATTTGTATTATTTGCATGTTTTCTTTCCCACTTGTCATTTCTCAGCATTTCTCATTTCAGCACTAGTGCACCACAAAGACATTTTCATGCCATATATTGATCCATTAGCCTTCCAACATTGAAATATTGTCCATGCATAATTTTTCTATTTTTCACTCTTTAGTCATTACAAATGACTCAAAATATTCTAAGAATGGTTGGGAAGCCTCATCTTCCCTTCTCCTATCTGCTTAAAAAACATATATCTTCTTATTTGAATATATCTCTCTCCCTTTGGAAATCAGATTGTTGATTTTGTCTCACTGCATGAATTGTTTTTTAATGGATGGTTGATTTTGCTTCTTAATCCTAGAAGCCCACTCTTTCATATTCACAGTCATGACCTTCCAGTGTCACCTTTCTCAAAATCAGATTGTTGATTTTGTGTCACTACATGAATTGTTTTTTAATGGATGGTTGATTTTGCTTCTTAATCCCAGAAGTCCACTCTTTCATATTCACAGTTATGACCTTCCAATATCACCTTTCTCAACAAACTTATTATGTACCCTTCTCGCCAGTGGGGAAGATTGTGTTCCCCAGTTCCAGTAGCCTTTATAATAGTGACATTCCACAGGGATTGAAATAACATATTCATAGTCTTGACCTTCCAATATTGCCCTTGGACTTAGCAGCGTCTTCCTTGATGGCAGTGAGCTTCTCAGTAACCCAAACAATGAGCTTGTCAATAAAGTCATCAATGAACTTGTCAATCAAGCATGAGGAACATCGATGGGGGTGGAGTGAGCTTTTTTGAAAATTTTGATTTTGTCTCATACTTAATGAATTTGTTATATATAGTTAATTTTGCCTCTTAATTTCTACCACTGAATTTATTGAATTTGGAACTGTAGCTTGTAACATCCTGCAGACAAAGACAAAGATAGTCCGAAATATGATTTGGGAATTAGCGAAATGAGGTCCATGAATACATCTGAGAAGAGATGTTTTTGCTTGGACGACTGCTTCAACCCCCAGACTTGGTACTGGTTAGCTGCCGATTGCATTTTCTTCTTACTACTTGCTTACATTGGGTGAGAAAGAAATTAATATTGCATCTTTTAGTTTACTCAGGCAGACATCATCATATTCAACTTTGAGTGAACGAATTTGACACTTTCTGAATAGAATTATTGATTCATCTGAATATAAATACAGAATATAAATAGTCCCTTGCCAAAGCATCTGAATATAAATACAGAAAATGTGATTCTTCTGATTCCTGAGAAAGAATGCAACCTATTAACAATGAAAAATATGAATTCCAATTGAGAATCATTTTCCAACTCGTTTGTCAAGAATTGTGAATTTGAAACATGTAATAAGGGAATTGACCATTGCAATTGTAACATCAGCTTTAGATTTCAATTAAATAAACTTGAGCAAACTTTAAATTATGCATATATAAAATTTATTTTTTATTATAGAATTTCAACAATTTGAATATGTATTAATCATATAATGATATCTATCCTATTTTAATTGAATCATTTTATTCTATAGTTTGTATTTTTAATTGAATCATTTTATTCTATAGTTTGTGTGTTTATAGATTGTTGACTTGTTTGTGTGTTTATAGATTGTTGAATAATCAGCATAAAGTTATATGAATATGTATAAATATTTAAATCATGAAAACATTTGTCAGAAATAGAAATTTCTACTAAAAATTAATCGTTATCATTAATTATTTCTAGAATATTAGGTTTAGGTTTAGGTTGTGTCACCTAAAGTATTTTCCAGAAGTATGAGTCAGCTGTAGTATTTTCCACAAATTTGTAGATATTTTGTCTTATCCACTAATGCTAGATTTCTCTAGAATATTGTACATTTGAAATCACGGTGAATGGAATACAACATATTTTTATTGTGCCACAATACATTGTGTTTGGTGTTTTTTCTCTTTTCCTGTGTGTTTGATTGGTATCAGAGCAAGGTTAAGAAGAGGAGTTTGAAGGATTGTGGATAAGGAAGATTGCAACAGAGAAAGGAGATAGAAAGTTATTGTGAGATATGTAAGTTTCTTATTGCCCTATTTAGGGTTTGTTATATCTATGAATTTTGTTTATGAGTTTCTATCAGGCATGGCTTCAGAGAGTTTTCAGGCTTCAATTCTAATATTTTCTGGAAAGAATTATGATGATTGGGATTTTAGAATGAAGCTTATATTTGATTCCTATGAGTTATTAGATATATTTTTAAATGGTTATGTTGAATTTGGAGATGAGTCTACTTTAAATGCTAATCAAAACTTAATGAAAATAGGCAGAAGAATAAAAGAGCTTTGTAGATTATTAGACAATCTCCAAATGAGTCATTCTTGGAAAAATTAAACCAGTTGTTACAACCAAGCAAGCTTGGGACTGCATATCAAGGTACAAGTAAGGTAAAGATTGTTAAATTGCAAGCACTTAGAAGAGAATTTGAGAATTTACAAATGAAGGATTTTGACTCTATAGAGCAATTTTCAAATCCTTTTATAAATGTGGTTAATCAAATAAAGATGAATGGTGATGAGCTTCAAATCCTTTTATAAATGTGGTTAATCAAATAAAAATGAATGGTGATGAGCTTACTGATTAAAAAGTTGTAGAGAAGATTTTAAGAAGTTTGTCTCCTAAATTTGATAATATTGTGGTTGCAATTCAAGAATCTAAGGATTTAACTACATTATCCATAGATGAAGTGTTTGGATCCTTGTATAATCATGAAGACATGTTGAACAAGTGTAATGGTAATTCTCTGGAGAATGCATTTAAAGCACAAATGGCATTCTGTAAAGGCAGAGGAAGACGAAATTCCAAATTTAGAGGAATAAGAAGTGGCAGATATAATTTCCAAAAAGGAAGAAGGAAAGAGTCTAGATCAAGGAGGAAGGAGAAATCAATACTTCAACTCAAGGGGATGCAATAACAGCCAGACATCACAGAGTTATGATAAAATAAATGTTCAATGTTATTACTACAAGAAGTTTGAAAATTGTGTAAATGAGTGTAAAAAGAAACAAGATGATATGAGTAAGGCAAATACAAATTTTACAAAGAGTAGTTCTTAGACATTGTTCATTACTTGCAATGAAGCCCAAGAAAGTTGAAATGATTTTCGGTTTCCAGATAGTGGTTGTAGCAATCATATGATAGGAAACAAAGATCTTTTTGAAAGCTTAGATAGATCAATTAAATCAAAAGTGAAGTTGGAAAATAATGAGATAGTGGAAGTAAGTGGAAAAGGTACAATCAATGTCATAACAAAGCATGGTATGAAATCTATTTTTGATGTATACTTTGTACCTAGTTTGAAACATAATCTCAAAGTGTGGGGAAACTTAGTCAAAAAGGTTATAGAGTTCTTTTTGAGAAAAATGTCTGCACTGTATTTGATATGCCTCGTCGTAACTTGGTGATTGCAAGGGTAGAAATGATAAACAACATTATATTTCCACTTTGGATGAAGAGCAATATGGTTGATGAAATTATAGCAAGTTTCAATGAAACAAGTCAAGATCAGGCATGGATATGGTACTTGAGATATGGTCATCTAAATTTCAAAGGATTATCTTTGTTGCAAAGAAAGGAAATGGTAAGAGCTTTATCCCCAATTGAAGCATCATTAAATCCATGTGAAAGTTATATTTTGACCAAACATCATAGAGAGAGTTTTCCAAAAGGGATGTCATATAGAGAAAGGCTTACCTTTAGAAATTATGCATTTGGATATATATGGTCCAATGAAAATGCCATCATTAGGGGGGAGCATTTATTTCTTAAAATTTATTGATGACTTTAGTAGAAATATATGTGTTTACTTTCTTAAATACAAATCTAAAACTTTTGGCAAATTTAAAGAATTCAAGGCTTTTGTTGAGAAACAAGGAGGAGAGGAGAGTATACGTCAAATGAGTTTTTAGATTATTGCAGTGATCATGGAATTAAAAAGCAATAGATTATTGCAGTGATCATGGAATTAAAAAGCAATTTACTACCAGTTACACAACATAGAAAAATGGTGTTGTAGAGAGAATGAATAGGACAATAATGGAGATGGCAAGGAGCATGTTAAATGTAAGAATATTCCTAATGAGTATTGGGATGAGGCAGTTTCTTGTGTTGTTTATATCTTGAATAGGAGTCCAACAAAGATTGTAAGGGACATGATTTAACAATAAGCATGGAGTGGTAAGATTCATAACATTTCTCATCTCAAAGTATTTATTTGTATTGCATATGCACATGTTTCTAAAGAAACTAGAAGTAAGTTAGATGATAGGAGTGAGAAATACATTTTTGTTGGCTATGATGAGAAATCTAAGGCATATAGATTGTTTAATCCTATCACCAAAAGACTCATTGTGAGTAGGGATGTATTTAAAGAGGATGAATCTTTGGATGGAAATATAGATGAAATAGTTACAGGTGCAACAACAATACCATATGGTGAGAAGGATAAAAAGGATCATGAAGATCAAGAGGATCAACCAAGTGACCAAGAAGGAACTCCATCATGAAATCCACAAGAATATGACTTAGAAAATGAAGTTGAACATGAAGAATCTTTGAATTCAAAAGTAAGTAATGATTCAAACCCTATACTTGAACAATTGTGATCAAGGATTACAATCAATAAAAATGGAAGCTTGAGTGAGATTTATGATGAAGGAAGTAAAATGGATTTACAATCAATTTTTTCTTTATTTGCTCAAGATCCTATATATTTTGAAGATGCAATTAAGTAAAGTCATTGGATTAATGCAATGACTGAAGAAATAGAATCTATTGAGAAAAATGATACTTGGGAATTAGTTGATTTGCCTAAGAGCAAATATTGCATTGGTGTAAATGGGTTTATAAGACTAAGTTTAAAGCTAATAGAGATGTGGACAAATATAAGGCAAGATTAGTTGCTAAGGTATTTTCACAAGAATATGGGGTTGACTATAATGAGACATTTTCATCTATAGCAAGACTCGATATTGTTAGAATAGTATTAGCTATTCTAGCTCAAAAAAAAATGGATGGTTCACCATATGGATGTCAAATCAGCCTTTTCGAATAGATATTTGGAAGAAAAAGTCTATGTGCAGCAACTACCAAGATATGAAATAAGAGGACATGAAGACAAAGTTTATAAGTTGAAGAAGGTGCTTTATGGATTGAAGCAAGCTCCAAGAGTCTAGTACTATAGAATAAATTCATACATGATGGAGAATGGATTTAAGAGAAGCACTAGTGAACCTACATTATATACCATGATCAATGAAAAAGATTAGATTTTGATTTTTGTTTATATGTTGATGATTTGATCTTCATTGGCAATTTATCTATTGACTTGTTTAAATCAGCAATGTAAAAGGAATTTGAAAGGACAGATCTAGGATTGATGAAATATTTTCTTGGAATTGGAGTTACTCAAAATGACAAATAAATTTTTATTTGCCAAAGTAAATATGCAAAAGATATTTTGAAAAAAATTAGATTGATAAATTGTAGTTCGGTTTCTACACCTGTGGTAGTAGGCACCAAACTAAATAGAAAAGATATTGAGAAAGGTTTTGACTCAACTATATTCAAAAGATTGGTTGGTATTTTGATATATCTCACTACTACTAGACTAGATATTATGTATAGAGTGAGTTTAATCTCTAGATTCATGGAATCTCCTAAGAACTCACATTGCAGGTAGAAAAATGAATGTTGAGATATATTGCAAGAACTATGAATCATGGCATTTTTGTATTCTACTTCAAATGATTTTCAATTAGTTGGATATATAAATAGTGATTTTGTAAGGAATACTGAGGATAGAAGGAGCACATCTGGATATGCATTTTATTTTGGGACAAGTGTTTTAGCCTTGGCATCAAAGAAGCAACCTATAGTCACTTTCTCATCAGCTAAAGTAGAGTATGTAGTAGGAACAACAATAGTGATTTTGGAAGACTTAATGTAAGCTCAAGATAGACCTACTACAATCTATTGTGATAACAAGTGTGCTATTGCACTTTCAAAGAACCATGGGTTTCATAAGAGGATAAAACATATTGACACAAATATCATTTCATTAGAGAGTTGGTTAATAATAGAGAAATTAATCTACAACATTACAAATTAGAGGCACACTTTTAGATATCTTCACCAAGGCTAAGCACATGAACAAATTGAAATTTTGAGAGAAGCATTGGGAATTGTAAATATTCATGATGTAGATAGTAGAAATTGGGGGGAGTGTTTTAAATAGTAATTTCTATTAACAATTAAGGTTTAGGTTTAGGTTGTGTGAGCTGACGTATTTTCTAGAAGTTTGAGTGGGCTATAGTATTTTCAAAAAATTTGTAGATATTTTGTCTTATAGCTAATGCTAGATTTCTCTACAATATTGTACACTTGCTTATAAAACTATGTATTCATTTGAAACCATGGTGAATGGAATACAACATATTTTTATTGTGCAGTAGCACATAGTGTTTGGTGTTTTTTCTCTTTTCCTCTACCTCTACCCATCTATCAACATTGTCATTTATTAAGTTAGGTGATTTCATGAAAGTAATCACATTTTTAAAAATTATTAAGATTCTTTTACAATATTTTTTAATGACTTCCATGTTATTGTTAAATAAATAATTTTATTTGTATATGATAGTAATTTAGAAAGTTATTAGTCCTTGTCATCTAAAGTAGGGGATTATAATTTTCTAGTATTTATTTTGATTTATTCTTTCCTTTATAGCTATTCAAAATTTACAGCATTTTCTATATAATATGATTCACAAACTTTTATCTATTAAAGAAAATTTCTTCTAAAATTTCTAATTTCTCATTCCTCCAATTACTTTTTCTTGGCCATCTTTAAAAAATTTACAAAAAAAAAGCATTGCAAAAAATTGGGAAGTTGTGCAAATACATACCTACATCCTTTTTAGTGAATTGCATGTCAAGGAAGATGGTAGTTGCCTCTCAGACAAGTCTCATTTGCACGAACCCTCTAGGATTTGGGCCAATGTTCCTATTATTACATGAATATTCACCCTTTAGTTCCATCTTTGTAAGTGTAATTGGGAGTTCTTCAATAGCTTACACTAATTTTCAAATTGAAATGAGTATATGAAGAGAATGAAAGATTTTTTTAATTAAGACATTGTCATGTTTTCAAAGGTATTGGTGGGTAGAAACAATAATTAAAGAAGAAAATATTATAATCTTGAATGTAGAAAACATAACCAAATTATTGCCAGAACCTTGAAAATATTTATAAATGGAAAATATAAATGATAAAAGAGTAATTGTATTTTTAAGAATATTAAAATTATTTTATAAAGTCTTTAGAAATCTATTAGTCACTACCATCCAAGGCTAGGACTTTAGGTTTTTGGAATTTATTTTATATTAGTCTTTGCCTCCATAGTTGTTAAAATTATCTAGCACTAGCTATATGCTATAATTCACAAAAACTTATTTATTAAAGTGAATTTCTTCTTGTGAAATTCATATTTTTTCATTTCTCCAATTGATCTTTCTTCGTGATCTTTAAATTTTCTACACAAAAATGTATTATATAAAATTAAGAATTCATGGAAATACATACCTACATCCAACATTGTAAGAATTTCTTGGATTTGGGCTAATATTTCTATTGTTACATTAATACACAACCTACACCCTACACTTCCATCTACAAAATTGAGAGATTTTCAATAGCTTATGCTCATGTTCAAATTGAGTTGAGTCTATGAACAACCGAAATGCTTTGTTTCGTTCATTAATTGCCATGATTACTATTCCTTATTTCACAACTCTTAACACTTAAAGTTGGATAGTTTGCTGGATATTTTCCTAAGCTCTCCCAAAACTGATTAGGGCACTCAAGTACTTTTATCTATTGCTCTTTCTTTCATTATTCTAAGCTCCCCCAAAACTTATTAAGGCAGTAAGGTACTCTTATTTATTGCTCTTTCTTTCACTAGTTTTCATTTGATCTACTATTTTAATCTGTATTTTAAATTAGATTTTGCATTCTAATGTAGAGACATATTCTATTTCCTTTTTTGGTTTCTGGTATTTACTTATTGATTCAATTTTTCACTTATTAATTGTCATGGTTACTATTCCTTATTCCACAACTCTTAGCACTTAAGATCAAGAGTTAGCTAGATATTTTCATAGGGTCTCCCAAAACTGATTAGGGCACGCCAATGGTATTTTCTTATCTATTCAATTTTTTAGTCTTTAATTGCCATGGTTACCATTTCTTATTTCACGACTTTTAGCATTTAAGTTCAATAGAACTTAGCTAGATATTTTCATAAGCTCTACCAAAATTGATTAGGACACTCCAAAGATACTCTTATCTATTTTTATTTATTTCATTAAATTTCAACTGATCTATTATTTTACTCTATATCTTTAATTTGATTTTGCATTTCATATTCTATTTCTTTTTTTGATTTCTAGTATTTACTTATCGATTCCATTTTCTTAGGAGATCTTTTGATCACAATTGTTTGTACTATCAAAGGTTATAATGGACAGAGATAACAAGGGTTGTCAACTATCCTATCAAAGGTGCCAATGGATAGAGATAAAAATAATGGAGGGACGCATAGTTCCTACCCGTGATGGTAGGGTAATTTGGGGAAATAGAAGAAGATAGAAAAGGTTTTTTGATAAGTGTCTACATTGATAGAGATTCTTCATGAGGATAATGGTGTTTGAGTAGAAGTGTAATATCTAAACATTCAAATTCATTGAGAAAGTCCTTGAAAGTCAAGTAATAAACATTCAAATTCACTAAGAAAATCTTGGAAATTCATGTGACTATAGCTCTTGTAGAAATGCATCTTACAAATGGCATGTATAAAGTGACTGTATACATAACATATATAAGATGTGTCTCTCAAAATTACTTTACAGATAACCACAAGAATAATCTCAAAACACTTTGCAAATTCACTATCAATAATTATGAAAGTGACAACCATCAATCAATTATTCAATAACTAGTAAGTGTTGGTGTAAATAAGTATTTACTATTTACACTTTACTTAAGTTTACTTAGGATGATGCATATTCATATTAGTTTTCATGTAGACACCTAGAATTTTTCATATTCACATGAGTTATCATATAGACAACACAATTGCTTGCACTCCAATTGAGCACATGTTGTCTACTACATCTCTTTATGAGATACACATTTGCATTCTTATCCTCTTGTTGTTGCATGTACATTCATTCACAATGGAAGATAATTCACTCTTGGTGGAAATGTGCTTAGTTGTTTCTTATCTATTTGCATGACTCTTAGATATATCAGTTGCCTTTATATAGAAGGCACTTCTATGATGTATTCATCTAATTATCTGATATCCATTCTTATTTGATCATCATTTGTCTCTCTTGTGCTATCTACTAAGCTTCTTGATCTTGGCATTGAATTATTGCCTTATGCAAATTCTTATATGGTGTCAGAGCCATAGGAGTTTCATTGTATACCATTGGAGAGATTCTTTTTGCAGGTCAAGATTGGAGCTTGCTGGTGCAAATTAGATGTTGGCATTTCAGAAGGTCAAAAACCCTCCAAATTGACTTCTGTTTCATCAAAATCAGACATCTGAGGTGAAATCTAGAGTCATTTGATTTTTAGAGGTGCAACAATGGTGATTCATGAAAAATAATTGCAGAGGTGATTTTCAAATAGTGATATCTCCCTCATACAGACTCCTTTTTTTGAGCAATTTATTTATGGTGGGGGGCGGGTGGGGGAGGGGGGGCATAGAATTTCATGATCTACACATTGGTGTAGGTTGTTTGTGATTTCTATTCCTATTTTTTCTAAAAATTACTAATCTCAATTTTTACAACTTTAGAGGCTTCATTTAGGCTCATATGGATAGATATTTAGGTGCTATTTTTTTTTAAAGTGCATAAGTTTAAATGTTTACTTTCTAGATCTAGTATCGGTTTGGAGTAATTCTGAGTAGACATAGTACTTTCAACATTTGGTCATTTTTTGCCTATTTTGGCATTTGTAACTACTTAGATCCTTGAGAGGTCTTTTGTCATATCTTGTTGATTCATATATAGCTTCATGTTTTCAATTGTAAATATCAAAAATTAGAGTTTCACTTTGGCCCAAAATTGGCAAGTGGTTATTGTACTCACACTAAATATAAAGCATCAAATCATCTTTTTTGGGGTGGTGATTCTTTGATTGAGTGAAAAGAGGGGGGTGTGTCTTGTGTTCTTTTGTCTCCTTGATATTTTGCTCTTTCTTTTGCATTATGGGTTATTTTTCTAAATTAACACCACATAATTATGCTATGTGGAAAGAAAAGATAAAAGAACCATTAGTTCAAAAAGGTTTACTACGTTATGTAACTAGTGTTGCAAAAAAATGGTAATTATGTTAATGATTCTTGTAAAGAAGACTAGGAATCAAAACAAGAGATGGCCTTAGGAACCTTACTAAAGAATATCTTAGATCTTGTCAAATATCACATTGGGAACATTATCAATCCAATAGAAGTTTGATATAAACTTGAAGCATTGTATGGGATAGTAGATGAAGATATGGCATACACCATTGAGGAAAATCTTCTCAAATTGGATCCTAGGAATTTTGACACCATCAATGATTATCTTAGCCAAGTAGACATGTATAGGGCACAACTTAAGGATTGTGGTGAACCCATCAAGGATGGAAATTTCATCAAACATGTGATGACTCATCTTCCTCCTAAATATTCTACTTTTATTTCAAGTTGTAATACTCACAAGTTAACAATGGGAAATGCCTTCACTAAGCCTTCATTCAAGTCATTTTTAGGAATATTGGTCTTAGAATATGAAATGTTAGTGAGTATTGGAGTTCTCCAGTCTTCAAACTCCAAATACTTGGTAGATAATAAGGGAAATCAAGGGAATCAAGGTTTTAAAAGTTCCAACAAGAAGCAAAAAGAATGGAAGGCTAAGCCACATGATGACACACAACAATCTTCTCTAGACATCAGTCTACCTCCACACAAAAATCTTCCTCACCACAAGACAAGTCCAATAATAAGGATAAATCATCAAACAAGGAGTTTCTTACTTGTGCATATTGCAAGAAGAATGGACATAATGAACATCATTGCTACAAGAAGGAAACTGATGAACTCAAGGATCTTCTCAAGAATAATCAAATTAGTCTACCTTTAAGAATGACTACTTCACCATCTTCTTCACATTTAGATTTTGATAAAGGAAAGGATCACATGGTAAAAGATAAAGCCTTAGTAGCTACTTCAAGTCAAGATCTAGGGAGATGGCTACTAGATTCAAGGGCTTCTGATCATATGGCATCTTCATAGTCTATGTTTTCATCATTTGATTCTTGTCATAGTCCACCTATCTTGATGGGAAATGATACTTACATGAATGTGATTGGGAGAGGAACTATTGATAAGGGGGAGGGATACTTCAAATATGTGTTGTGTGTACCTCACCTAAGTCATAATCTTCTTTCCATCTATTAGGTCACTCATAGAGATAGAAGAAGGACTGTGTATTTTACACTTGATTCAATTTTTATCAGAGACTTGGAGAATAGGCATATCATTGATACAGGGTTAGGTGATCATGCATCTTGGCTATACTACTTCTTAGACTTTTCTCATGATGATGATACTAATTTCTTAATCGATTCTTCAACAAATTTTGATCACACTTCTACTGTTAATTTACATTTTGAGGAGAACTTTGGCTGCTTGAACTTGGGTGTTCTCACATATAACCAAGTTCTTGAGCCATCCATTAATTATACTCCTACTAATATTCCATCTACTATTGTTCCTGATGAGAGTTGTATTCATATAGCCATGATTTCAAGTGATTTATTGTAGCAAGATATTCATTGTCTTCCAGACTTAGTTCCATGGGATGACTACTTGACAGACATTTTTAGTTTGTTTTTGGAATCATACATTGTAGATTTGGGAGATATTATTGAGGACATTCACCTTGTTTTTTGTGAAGATGATCCTTCTTTGATTGGTACAAGGGAGCATGCTAACCCTCATCTACATTCTCTACTTGGAAAATCTTTTAAGGTTGACAGGATGGTAGATCCTTTGATACATCAATTGGAGGAGGTCACTTTATTTTCAAAGGATATATTTGAGTCTTTGATACATGTTCTACATTCATCCTCAATTTAGCCTAATCTTTCTTTTGCGACTGAGTGACAAAGTAGACATAATTTGAAAGAGGCACCTTTTAGTATTGACATGGGGACACTTGAGTAGGTTTCAGAGATTTCATACATTTTGAGGTTTTTCCCTATAAATGGGAGATGCTTCATTGATACACCTTTGGTTATGTTTCCTCCTAAGGGGAAGAATGTTTTTCTACACTCATGAAGGATAATGCATATTCATATTAGTTGTCTTGTAGACACCTAGGAGTTTTTATATTCACATAAGTTATCATGTAGACAACACAGTTGTTTGCACTTCAATTGAACACATGTTGTCTACTACATCTCTTTATGAGATACACCTTTGCATTCTTATCCTCGAGTAAAAGTACAAAGTTGTGTCACCTTCCTGACTTATCAAAATGACTGAATTTGAGTATTTCTATCTAAAAATCAATTTTGTTGAAATATATGATCTAGATAAATTCATTCTAGCTAAGTTATATATGGTCTCACATTTTTCCAATTGGAAATGTCTATTAAAAGCATGTTTTATACTATTTTGTATCTAATTACTAATAAAATATAATTATTTTAGTAAATTGACATTTCTATAACTCTTACTATTTTTTATCATATATTTTTAATTACTTATAAACACCATTTTATAGAGCTCAAAGTCAAGAATATTCTCATATAGATTTTATAGTGTTTTAACTATATATAGTATGTTATAATTAAAAACTTCTACACGCATGTATTTTAATAGTTGAAAAGATGTCAATTTTGAGAAAGAAAATAACTTAAATCATAAGAAAGCATGTATTTTAATAGTTGAAAATATGTCAATTTTGAGAAAGAAAATAAGTTAAATAAGTTAAAACTTCTACAAGAATGTATTTTAATAGTTGAAAAGATGTCAATTTTGAGAAATAAAATAAGTTAAATCAAAAGAATCTAAAACTTATATGATGTTCTAGAGGAGAGAATCCTCTTCTAGAATGTATAATTTTTGTTCTGATTAGAATAGATTTATTTTGAAAAATGTGGTGGGAGATGAAAACTATTGATTTTAGGTTATTTGAACTTTGAATGATTATAAAAGTGAAAATATAAGTCTAAAGCCATTTTTTTTTTTGAATGTTCTAGATATACATGTTATCTATAACATAGTCTAAGATCAAAGGGACATAAGTTTCTTTGCATATTGTTTTGTGGCGAGAACTAGACCCCTAATTTTAAGAATTTTCTAGCAACCAAAAAATTATCTCTAAAAATTATGAAAATATATCAATTCTTATTCCAAATAAATGTTAAAAATTAAAATCCTAAAGTTGATCAATTTCTACACATTTCATTGGTTTACTTCATTTTCAAATTCTAAATAATAATACCAATTTTATATCATTGAAGGTGAACAATTATACTTTTGTTAGCCTTTTCCTTTATAAAAGAGTGACATGAGTTTGTCCTTTGACTACCTCTCATTATTGAATGTACATTCCTACACAATGGGGGATAATACACTCTTGGTGGACATGTGCTTAGTTGTTTCTTATCTCTTTGCATGACTCCTAGACATATCAGTTTCCTTTATATACAAGGCACTTCTATGATGTATTGATTCAATCATCTAATATCCATTCTCATTTTATCATCATTTTCCTCTCTTGTGCCATCAATTGAGCTTCTTGATCATGCCATTGAATTATTGCCTTATGCAAATTCTTATAGTAAGGATACCTTACCTACCTTGGCATGTGCTATAATAAATGTTCCTACAAAATCACAAGTGTTTAAACCTTTAGGTACATTTCTATGCTCTAGATAATGGGAGTTCAAAAGCCACAAAATATTTTAATCTTCATATATAATGCCATGATTAGGAAAATGGAAACTCAAAAATCACAATGTGTATCAGCTTGAGGTACAATGCCAAAACTCTAGAGAATGGAAATTCAAATATAGCTTTTCAATCACCCTCTGATCCTTAAAATACAAATAAAAATCTAAATTTCATATGATGTTCTCTCCTAAAAATTTCATATCCAAAAGTTGAATTTTTCTTAACAAGATCTGACTAGTGTTGGTCAACAGGAAAACTAAAATAGTTGACAACAAACTATGATTTTGAACCACTATAGAAACCTATACACAAAAAAATTATAATTCAATCATGAGTTATATTGTTAGATAGTTTGTGTTGAAAATTTCTGAAGTAGGAGCATCACCATGTTCATCATTTTTCTTTTAGTATTACTCTATCCAAATATTTAAGGTTTCATCACTTTCTCAAATGTTTCTTGACACTTCTTTGTAGCTTCTAGCACTGTTCTAATTTTACCATCTTTGATAATTGTAAGCCAGGGTCATATTGTTTCTTTTACTATATCCTTCATATATTCCTTAATGTCATCATGAAACTCAGAAATAGGTTTTAAAAGATTATCTAGATGGCCTCAAGGACTTCAAGAAATTTCATCTTCTCACAAATCATTTTCGGACAAATATCACCTGACCCTCGTAAAAACACCAAGCCATAAGTGCCAAATAAGGGGGAAATCAACTCATGCAAAAACAAGGGGGAAATTATTATCATGACAACATATAGGGGGAAATAATTTAAAAATCACAGTGTCAAGGAGAGTGCTACATTTTTTATATTTTAGAATTTTGAATGGATTGCTATGTCATGACAAAATGTTTTTACCACTAATGTTAAAGGGGGAGATCGTGACTATCTAAGCCTAGTTACTATTAGTGTCCAACACTTCATCATTATCTAGTTAGCATTAATTGGTCATCACTACAACTAAACCATCTAAAGAAGGCCAAGCTTCATGAAATTATTTATATGTGAGCACCCCAGTAGAGACCGAGCCAACATACATGCCAAGTAAAACACTAGAGACCAAGTGATGTAAAGTTAACATATGCCAAGTGAGTGAGTAAATGTCCATGCCATAGAAGTCATGAGACAACATGAATGTTAGTTGTGATTGGTTGTCAGAACATTCAATTGTTGAGTAAATAGGTTTTGGCCCATGTGCATTCTTGTAATAGCACAAACACTTATGTAAATCATTTTAGTTGACTTCTATGCAACATTTATGGATTGTAGAGATAGTTAAGGAGAAAATTAGGCTTTTTTTTAGAAGGTATTAATCCAAAGAAAGGTAGGTATATTAGAATGGTAAAATGTAAAAAGGATGAATTATGGATCATTGATTATAATCTAGAACATTCTATGATTATCTATTTAAGAAGGGCCCTAACCTTAAATCATGATGGGAGAAAGAGAAAAGCATGAAGAATCCAATAGGGTAAGGAAAAATCAAGGAAGGTTATGTTTGATAAGGAGATCAAATAGAGAATCATAGTAAATCTATTAGTAGAGTGGTTTTAGCAAACATTTTTCAAATCTCCTACTCTAGTGCTTGCTTCATTATAAGTTTGAATTCTTCAATCAAGGAAGACATAATAGTCTTATATTTCTTTTAACCAACTAGACTCCTCATAGGGTAGATCATAAAAAGTCATCAAATGTATCCCTAATGGTGAGCTTTTTTCTTGCAACATTAATTTTTTATAGATCTCATCCCCACCCTAGTTTTACCTTCACCTTGGATGGTTTCAAGGTTAGCAAAATCTTTGTGTTATGTCTTTATATTTTCATGAATTTTATGCTTAGATTGATTTCATTTCAACATTAAAGTTTATGATTATATGGTATGATATCTATGTTGGTGTAAATTAGTATTTACTATTTACACTTACTTAAGTTTACTTAGGTTAATGCATATTTTTAATATTTATTTACTTGTCACCTAGGTGTATGTGCACTCTTGTGGGTTTTCATATTGACACCATAGGGGTGCACACCTCTTTTATGCACATGTTGTCTACAACACAAGAGTTAGCACACTAATTAAGTACATGGTGTCTACAACCTTCTTAATCTTATCCACTCATCTAGAATGTTGGATAGGGCATGTTCTTAGTTAGCAATACTTATCTTATCTCCTGGTTGTTTCTAGAGACATTCTAGGTGCTTTCTAAGAGGCATTTATATATAGGCACTCCTAGTATTTTTGGACATACTAAACATACTGAACTAAGCAATGTATTTGGACATATTTTGATTAATAGAGCATATCCATTTTTGGTCTACAGTTGTGCTTGTGTTGAGTTCTATGATCTTGGGTGAATCTTGCCCCTAGGAAAATTCTTACATGGTATTAGAGCTTGGAGATTTTCTCATCACATAGCTGTTCAAAACCACCATTACTTCAATACCTCAGCCTGAATCAAAAGTACAACAAAAATTGGGAGTTTCTATAGCCAGATCTAACCTTGCCGTTATGTTCAGAATGCTGATTTGGTGAAAATCAGCTATAAATATGGCTATCTTCTTCCATAGTCAACCATAAGACAATTTTTTTTTGCAAACCAATCCTCGGAGGCCCCAATTTGCACTATGGGTATGGTCATTTCAGTATTTTAATTTCTCTATAAATTTCCATTGTATTTCTTCAATAGAATTTTTGTAAATTTTTAAGGCCAGGTGGCCTTGTAGAGAAATTTTTTTAGTAGGTACCAAGCTGTCAAATCCTAACCCTTTAGGTTCACACAAGTAACATTCATCAAACTTTCATTTTATTTAGCAGGCATTCAAAATCTGGATAGCAATAGTTAAATTTGACTATTATTCTTGCATTCATATCACACAGGCAACAAGCATGACCAATTACTGTCTCCCATTGGTGACACCTCTTTGCATTTAGGAGAGTGGAGTTCGGCTTATAAAAACTTTATAAACCCATCACAACATCCAATGGCAATGACTTATACCGCTGGCAGTTTAAGAATTTTTTTGGCCCACTCAAGTCAAATTCTAGTGTCGAAACAACCTATGACACATAACACTTGGTGACTGATACCACAAGGTTTTCCTGCCCATTTTTTGGTTTTCTCGGCCATTCAAATCTCCTTTTGGTACTGACTATTGAAAATTTAGTGATGCAATTCTAACTCCCTTTGGAAACCATTTTATAATTTGTGACTCACAACAACATGCCTCAAAACTGGCATGGGCATTATAAACACCTACTATCAACTTCTCCTACGTAGTGGTTTTTGAAAAAAAATTTATCTTCAACCAAACCTCCCACCACATCGGTGTCTTGCCCAAGCCATGCATACAAATAAAGTCTTGCCACGCAGACAGTCTTTTTAGTGACTGTATTTTCTACTAGCTCAACTTCTTTAATCTGAAATTACCATGTTAGCCACATGGACATTTGGTTATTTGTTGCCATGTCACCATACTGACTGTGCATTACCACGTTAGCAAATTGAAATGTTAGCCATCATACGAAACTAAGTCAACACCCAATCACCTGACACATCAGTAGGAGCTCTTTTTTCATTGACATCACATTTTCACTAAGTTAAATTTGATGTCAATTTGACCATCAAACCCAATCATTTTACAACTATTGTGATGGTCGTTTGACCATCAAATTTAACATCATTTTTTTCTCCAAATTGATTTTCAATTTGGTAGCCTGACTTCGGAAGCTCATATCTCAAACATACTGACTTTGATTTAGGTGCAATTTTTTTATAATTGGGTAAAATTTCCTAAATTTTCAAGTGGTGGTGTTATTTTCTAGTTTTGATACAAGGTTTTGTCAAAATTTGTGTCTCTTGGTGATTGTACCTACTAAATCCTATATTTTACAACTTGAAACGATCTGTACGGGCTCATCTTGACTCATTTTTAGGTTTTTCTTTTTGAAAGTGTTTTCTTTTTTGTCTACTTTCTAGATCTACTATTAGATACTAGGGTTGTATGGACAAAAATCTCACTTTCAAAACTAGGGCCATTTTTCTATTGTCTTGTTTTCAAAAATTCAATTGTAGTGCTTAGTTCTAGTTTTAGGCCTCAAGCGACATTTGCAACAAGAAAAATTAGAGGTTTAATTTGTTCATTTTGACAACTACACACACCACATATAAAGTGCCAACAACATCTTTTTTAGGGGGGGTTCTTTATTCTTTGGAGGTTCATTGATTGATCTCATGGAGTCTTGTCAGATTTGTTAGTCTAGTATTGGACCATAATTGACAACAAGGAACTATCATAAGTGTAGTGCTTTTATAGTTGATCATCTAAGAGGCCATCTAGAATTTCTTCCTTATCTCTATTCAATGCCACCACATTTGAATTGGACACATCTTGTAAACCTTCATGGCTTTCTATATAATAGTATGACTAAGGAATCTTTTGCTCCTCTTAGAATGGCACATTTTCCTTATGATATTTGGATGTCTATTTGGGAAGCATATGGAGATCCATGTGTTCCTCCATATCTAGAGGACATTCTACATCCAGTCACTCTAGCTATGGTTTCTTCAACTCTAGATGAGATCACACCTCTAGCTCTTATTGGTCCTACTAATCTAGTTCTAGCCATAGATGCTTTGGATTTGGTGCAACAGGACCATTTATGTTTTCCTACTTTACCTTCATGCGAAGACTTCCTTTCCACCCTTGCAAGCCTATTCATGGACTCTCACATTGAAGATGTGGGAGAAATTCTTGATGACATTCATCTTCTTTTTGAGGTGGATACTTCATCCTTTGCTATAGTGATAGATTCATGTACTTCAGCACTTTAGGGTACACATGGTCTTCTAGGTGATGATTTCTTGCCAGATATTTCAGCTCTATTCTTGGAGTCACACATGGTGGATATGGGAGACTTTTATGATGATCTATCACTTCTCTTTGCTGAGGATTATTCTATGGTTGTTGTGAAGGCCCACTCTGACCCTCAAGTCCATGCTCTACATGATCAATCTTTCCAATTTGGTGTGATTTTGGATTCTTCTTTACAGCATCTGCAGGAGTTTCTTTCACATTTGAGAAGATAGTTGGTTTCTTGAAGTAGGTTCTACATCACTCCTTGTTCGATCTGCACTTCTCTTCAATAGTTTTGGAGGAAGCCATCTTTATTATCGACACAAGGACATTTCACTAGGTTTCAGCAACATCGGTCATCATAGAGATTGCTTCTCTATACAAGGAATGCATCTCATAGGTACCCTTGCATTTGTTTCTTCCAAATGGGAGGAACATCATTCTGAGGTTGTGGATCAAATTCTTCATTGGAGCATTTTTCAATAATTGGCACACTACTTTCAGGGGGGAGGGGACTACCTCATCTCCTTCTTCACCTTTCTGGGGGGGACTTTTTCCTCTTAAGGGGTTTTGTCCTTCTCCATTTCACTCTTATATATACTGGATGTATGTCATAATGGGAGGATCTTGATTACTCCATCCATCCATGCATCCCCTTTCCTCTCTCTTTTTGGTGGAGGGTTTTTCCCACGAGGTTTTCCCTCTTTCCTTGCTTTATGAGAGATTTGCATTGTATTATGTACATGGGTGCCTAACATGGCCTAGTAGTCAGGACCCCTATGCATTTCATCCTAGAAGTTGTAAGCTTAAGGGCATTCCCATAAGTTGCACTTAAGGGGAGGTGTTGGTGTATATAAGTATTTACTATTTACACTTACTTAAGTTTATTTAGGTTAATGCATATTTTTAATATTTATTTATTTGTCACCTAGGAGTATGTGCACTCTTGTGAGTTGTCATGTTGACATCATGGGGGTATGCACCTCTTTTATGCACATGTTGTCTACAACATAGGAGTTAGCACACTAATTAAGCACATGGTGTCTACAACCTTTTTAATATTATCCACTCATCTAGAATGTTGGATAAGGTGTGTGCTTAGTTGGCAATGCTTATCTTATCTGCTAGTTGTTTCTAGAGACATTTTAGGTGCTTGCTGAGAGGCCTTTATATACAAGCACTCCTAGTGTGTTTGGACATACTAAACATACTAAAGAGAGTAATGTATTCAGAAAGACTCTAATTAATAGATCATACCCATTTTTAGTCTACAGTTGTGCTTGTGTTGAGTTCTACGATCTTGGGTGAATCTTGCCCAAAGGCAAATTCTTACAATCTAATATATAAGATCGACTTAAAGGAGTGAATGTAGTTAATCAACTCTACTGTTAAAGAAGGTAAAATTTTTAAAGATCCTAATTCACAACCCCCCCTCACTATCTAGTTCCCCAGTAAGACTTGCAATAAAATGAACAATAATACCTTCCAATTGATTAGATGATTAAGTGCAACCTATTTTGATATCTGACTCAAAATTAATCTTCTAAAAAACCATCACTTTGATATCATTTGGTGAGCATTAATGAAAGTAAAACTTCTTCATACTCAAAACAAAAAATATATAATGTAATCATTTCAAATTGTAACTTAATCTCTAGTAACTTCTCGTTACAATTGAAAGTATCAGATTCCTTCAAGCAAACAATAATACCTCTAGCTTGTAACAATTTTAAATCCTATATAATATCTAGCAACTTTCCCTTACAATCAAAAGCATCAAATTCCTTTAGGTAGAAAATAATACCTTTAGGTCTCTCTATCTTACCTTTCCAAATCTCTTTTCCTCCAACTCTCTAGCTCTCTCTAGCTTGCATTTCCAAATCTCTTTTCCTCCAAATATATAGTTTCCTCTAGCTTGCATTTTAAAATCTCTTTTCCTCCATAAGTTTTGGGTTCATTAGTCTGTCCACTCACTATCATCTATAAAATATGATTTCTTAAAGCTTTCTTGACTACAATCTACCAATTTGCAAAACCACTTCCACCAAACATAGGTAACACCTCATTAGTAGTACCCATGTTAGCCACACAAAAAAATCAATAAAAGATTACTCCAACAATAAAAAAGCTCTTGTAAATAAATGACTATAGAAATCTATTTTTAGATGAACCTTGGCTTTGATACCATGTTAAGAAATAGAATTAAGACAAAATCTAAAAAACATGGTGACAACAGATCAATGAACTACTACAATAGATAGAAGAAAGAACTACATATTTTATTGGTCTAAGTACCACTCAAAATAAATTAAACTACCTCTATTTATAGATGGTTTTAAAAAATTTAGAGTTTGAAGTGATAAAACTGAAGTAAATTCTATCCTGACTAACTCTACACATGCATAGTTGCATGAGAAGATGAAGATATGACCCACCAATTTCTTAAGAAATGCGTGGAACTAGTTTGTAACTAATAGCTATTTTAGTGGGCTGAACAACTACTACTACAATCCAACTACATATGTGGACATCTATAATTTCCTAGAATAATCTAGACAATCTTAGTATTCCTAAAAATATGTTTGAGGAAAGAACTCCATTTGTGTAGTTAATAAAGTGATTTCTTGAACTATTGGGAAGTGAGGTGAAGAAATTCTACAATTGATAGAATTGATGAGATAGGCTTTTTGGTAGTATGTTCAACTATATGTTTTAATGGTTGTCATTTATGGAAACATATACTCAATATTTCATTTATGTATTTAGAGTCAAAAAATTGTTTAAGTATTAGACATTTTGCAGTAGTATAGTGAACAAATCTTATTAGTATGGACAATGTGTAGAGAGTTATCTTATGTTTAGTTGAGGAAAGGATGGTAACATTGTCATGACGACATGTAGCAGTGTGCATGTGTATACAATTAGTATGACATGAGTTATAGTAAGTTTAACTATGCTAGTATTTAACAATGTAGAACAAAGAATAGCTCAAAAAATAGAGCTATATGGTGCTAGGAATTATTTTAGTTTCAAACTAATTACTAAGTCATGTGAAGCTGATTATGTGGATATTTTATATAATGTCAAGCATGTGAATACATGGAAGCCAAGTGAGTAATTATTTGTGAATGCACAAGATATAAGTAAAGATCTTATGTTGTGTAGTGAATGTGTGTGATGCGTAGATATTATGGAAGTTGTGTGATTAGATGTGAAATGTGAACTATTGTGAGAACTATCTGTATCCCTTATGTGATGTGAAATTATGCAAGTATTTAACAATATTGTTGGTGTAAATAAGTATTCACTTATTACACTTATTTAAGTTTACTTAGGATAATGCATTATTTGATTATTTTGCATTATTTTATTATTATTTTAGGTGAGACACTTAGGAGTTTGGGTACTCTCATTGAAGTGCACAAATCTAATTATGCACATGGTGTCTACAACATAGGAGTTTGCATCATTCATTAAGTTGTGTTGACAACATAGTTATCTGCACTTCTTATTTAGCACATGTTGTCTACACCATTGATTTGCATGCTACACCATTGTAGGCTTATCCTCACATCATCACACTTAATTCTATGTTTAATGGAGGATAATCCATATCTAGTGGACATGTGCCTAGTTGTATGACTTATCATGATGCTGACTTCTATGCATTCTAGAAGCTCTCTTGAGGCCTTTATATACAGGCACTCCTAGTGTACTCTCAAGATGGCATATTGAATGAATATCATCATTCTAATAATACTCTCTCTATTTTGGTCTATTGTGTGCTTGTGTTGAATTCTTTAGTTCTTGGGTGAATTCTGGCCTAAGCCAAATTTTTACATGGTATCAAAGCTCTGAGGGAAATTCTCTACACATAGCCATTCAAGACCATTCATGCTTCAGCACCTCGACCTAAATCTATAGGATCTATAGAAATTGGGAGTGTCTAGAGCTAGATCTAACCTCACCATTGTGTTTAGAGCATCAATTCAGTGAAGATTGACTATAAATTTTTCTATACTAGGTGAAAGTTGATCATGAGGCAAAAAAATTTTGCAAATTGAAACCCAAAGGCCCTGATTTGTTATTCGGGTATGATCTTTTTTATATCTATTTAATTCATTTTTAGATCTAAATTATTTTTCATCTCTACAATTCTTTTCTCCAATCGAGTATTTTTGGATTTTTTCCAGAATAGTTGCACCATAAGAGAAATTATTTTTGCAGAATTGGGCTGTCAGATCCCAGCTCTGCAATGTCAGAGATTTTTTATTTTAATCATAGGGTACCTTATTAATTGGGCAAGTGTAAGAAAATATTATCATGTGGTCATCTCATCCAAATAATTGATAGGGTCACTAAATTCACTAGAATCTGATGACATCAAAGCCCACTGGCCCAACCACAGTATTTCTAGGTGGCAGAGCCTAGAACTTGATGTGCTCTTTTAGTTTCCATTGTAAGCCCTAAGTCTTTTATATACTATGCAGGCTCCTCTTCCCACAAATGAGGGACAAATAATGTAAACATTTGGTGATTGACAAACATAGTTCTGGCGCTAAGAAATAAAAATCAGCAATGTGAAATAGCCACCTCCACACAAGCCATGTAGAGTCTTCCACTACCACATGGTAATATGTAACTCATGCCATGATATTTTCACAATTCCAAATAGTTGGACACATGGCTTGATTCAATTCGCCCATGTGGCCCAATCCCATAAAGACATGTGGTGAATTTTTGTTCACTAGAGTAGGCCACAACTGCCTCCTTTCAAACACATTAGTCGATACAGTTAGTATACCTAGTAGCCTTTTAGTACCACAGTAAATGCCTTTTTATTAGACATGTCACTTGTTGACTCATCATCCCTGTTAGCAAGTTGTACATTGATATACAAGTAGACCATATAGTCCCCATCAGTGCCACATCATCCAACATAGGATGAATTCTATGTAGTTTGTACATGACACATGCCAAACTATATAATTTTGTACAATGTTGACTTCATCTTGATGTCATCTTATGGTAGAAGGTTGCTGACATCATCAATCCAAAAGCTTAAAATTGAGAACCATCTAGATATCAAGACAAGCCAAATTAGAACTGCTACAATGGTTGTATGACTATCAAATTTAACCTTGTCATTTATTGATACAACCCCTCTCCATATTAATTGTAATTTTTGCAATTTGACTTTGTGAGGCCATAACTTGGATATCCAGACTCCAAATTAGGTGGAATTTTTTTTGAAATTAAGTAGAATTTTCTAAATTTTTTAGTGGTCCAACTCTTTCTTGTTTTGGTGCAAGGATTGTTTAGAAATTACATTTTTTGGTGATTGTACCTATATTTTGCAGCTTCAAACGCTCTATACGGGCACATCTAGAGTCAAAAATAGGTTTCATTTTTTTAGAATGTGCATTATTTTTCATCTACTTTCTAGATATACTATCAGATTATAGGGTTGTGTGGAAAAAAGTGTCACTTTTAGAAAGAGGCCATTTCTTTCCTTTGTAATGCTTCAAAATTGTAGCACATTGCAAAATTCTAAATTTGTAATCCATATAGAGGTTGAAGAAGCAAAATCAGAAGTCCATGAACACAAAAATTGGCAAGTGGCCCATTGTAATTGCACTACTAATAAAGTGATCAAAGCATCTATTTTGGAGGGGTTTCTTGATTTAGTGAAAAGGGGGGGTGTTCTTGGTGTTGTGATCTTTCTTTTTTGCACTTTTCTTTCATTTTTTGCATTATGGGTAACTTTAAGTTTCCTAAATTAACTCCTCATAACTATGCTATGTGGTCAATTAAAATGTGGTATCACTTAATGCATAATGGAGTTTCAAAATATGTAGATGGTACTCTTCCTAAACCAGTGCGTGATAAAGTTTCAGATAGTGATATTTCAGCTTGGGTAGCAATGGATAGGAAATCCCTAGGTGATATATGTTTGGGGGTAGATGATAAGATCATGTATCAAATCAAGAAGTGTACTACAACCAAGGAAGCTTGGGATACCCTCAAAAACCTTTATGGGAAAATGTCTAAAGAGGACGTTTTCAAAATTGAAGATGAGCTTGTTTCCTTAGATCCTAAGTCATATGACTCAATACAAGATTTCATCATCAAGGTGAATGAGTTAAGGACAAAGCTTACTAATTGTGGGAGTTCTATCAAAGATGATAGACTGATCTATCTTATCCATAACAAGCTGCCATCAGAATATTCCACATTTGTATCTTAGTTATTCAAAGTATTTAATAATATTTAGTTGTGGGAAAAAGTTATGAAGTATTTAACAAGATTTAGTTGTGGGAATAAGTTTGTAATATATTGATTCAACCCCTCTCTCAATATTATCTATTTCTAACAAGGGTCTCAAAGATGAGTAGTCAATACATTCATGGTATGAATGTTAGAAACAATTCTTCAATTATATGTTTCCATTGATGTTACAAAAATGTCAGTATTAACTAAGAAATGTAGAGTTTGTAGTATTAACCTTTTATATCTTATTATTAACTAAGTAGTCAAGTAAAGAAGATATTTTTAGTATTAATTGAGCAATTGGTTAATGGAGGGTACCGTTCTTGCAATATTAACTGAGTGGTCAAGAATCAAATGACTCACAATATTAATTGAGTGTTCAATCTCAATATTGACCGAGTGACAACTAAATATATTTATCTAATATTTAATTGTTTGAGGTTGAATATTTGGATATTTATTAATTATTTGGAAGGGCATTTAATTCAGCTTATCCTAGCTTATGATATATAAGAAAGGCCAAGTTTTGAGGATAAAATCTACAAGTGTAATATGAGATAAAAGATAGATATGTGAGTGAAGGAAGAGTAGGAAAGTGTGAAAGATAAGTTGCAAAGAATATTATGATTAGGAAGGATCTAGAAATCAAGTTAGAACAAAGATTTTCATCTGTTAAGCCAAAACAAAGATTTTCATCCGTTAAGGTAGTTTCTTCATAAATCACATCAAATTTTTGTTACTCTCTAACCATTGTAATAGTAGAGAAATCTCTTACTAGATTTGACTTAACAGTTATATTGTAAATCCTCTAACTAGGTGACATTTCAAGATTGAAGTGTTTGAAGGCCTCTAACAAGGCCACTCCTAATAGGGTTATCAAAATCTTCTAACAAGGTCATACTTAATAGTATGTTTTGTAACCTTTGATAGGGTCAGCTCTAATAGAACTCACTTTATAAGAGTGAAAAATATTGTTACTAGTTGCAAGGTGGTTTTTTCCAAACTGAGTTTCCACATTCAATCTTGGTGTCATCTTTGTTCATGTTATGTTCTTATGCTTTATATTTTTTCAATTAAGTTATTAAAAGTTAAAATAGATTAATAATCATAAAATTTATGTTTTAATCGAGAATCAAAAATATTCTCATGTTAACCAAGATGGATAGGATTGCATGATCAGTGAAAGTTTGTATTGTCATCTCAAGGATAGAAAACTATTTTTGTGGTAATTGATTCACCCCTTCCCTCTTAGTTACACTCTTATATTTCTATCAATTGGTATTATAGTGTTTGGTTCTTATAGAAATGATTTCAAGGACCTAAGCCAAAGATTGAGATATCTTATAGAAGGTTGATTCCTAAGCTTAAAAAAGAAACTTTTTAGCATGGAAGGAATTGATGAAACTATATCTATCAAGCATCAATAATATTGTTCTATTCTACTTGGAAAATAGATATGTACCACCACCTAAACCTATGACTGTGAATTAGATGAAAGAAGCAAAGGATCACAATATAGTGATGATTGATATAGGTTTTTCTCTAAATGGTTATAAATGTGATAAGGTCAAAGATTATCCTACTACATATGATATGTGGGAAAAGCTATAGAAATTCTATGGAGGTGATAAAAATGTACAAAGAGCGAAGACTAAAATCTTGAGAGGCAAGTTTGATCAAATGGAAATGAAAAAAGGTGACAAAATTGTCCAATATTGTGAAATAATCAAAGAAACAGTGAGTGAAATTTGAGTTGTAGGAGGAGATATAATTGATGAGGCACTAGCCAGTAAGTTACTAAGAAATCTTCTTCTTATTTATACATTCATAATTTGTGCAATTCAAGAGATGAGATACAATCTTGCAAATGATATAACCTTAGATGCACTTGTGGAAAGATTGACTCCTTTTGAATTCGATAACTTTCATAACTATGCTCCTACATCTAGCAACCTTGAATCTGCATTCAAAGCCAAACTAACTCTTGGTAGAAAGGGAGGAAACTCAAAATTCAAATAAGTTGAAAATGAAGAAGAAGAAAAAGTAGATGAAGACTTTGAAGTCATTGAAACCCTTCTAGCAATATGTTGGTAAAATTTGGAGGTAAAATTTTATTGATTTGTCTCTCATGTGAAGAGGTTGGACACATTGTTGCAAGATGTTCAAACAAAGAAGCTAAATAAGATAAAAGAAATAATAGGTTCAAAGGAAAGAAAGACTTCAAAAGCTATAAGGACTACAAAGAGAAAGGTAATAAATTTTTTCACATTGTTAAAAATTCTAATAGTGATAATGATGAAGAAGAAGTAATCTATATTTTTGTTAAGAATGAATCTCATAATGAGGAAAATGAAAAGATGAAACTTATTTCTCATCTTACAAAAAATGATATATGGATCATAAATAGTGGTTGTTTTCATCACATGGATAGTGAAAAAATTAAGTTTGAACATTCAGAACACTATGATTGTGGAAGTGTTAGATTTGGAAACAATTAACAATGTTATCATGTAAAATGAAAAGGAATCATAGCATCAACAAAAGGAATCAAATGTGAAAATTTCTACTAGGTTGAAGGTTAAATCTACTTAGTTTAGCACAACTAAATAACATAGGATACAAGGTAGAATTCATGAATGTCAAAGCTAAACTATTGGATGGAAAAGAAAACATGATTGGGACTGGTAATTAGATAAAAAGTAATTTTTTACCTAGATCTCACTAAAAGTACACTTTTTTTAGCTCAAATAGAAGAAAGTTGGCTATGACATAAGGGTAAGTGCACCAAGTTGTGGTGCCAAAAGGGGGGTACAAGGGGACACCATTTTTCTAAGATCAACAATTTCTAAACTTCAACAAGAATTTGAAGATAGTTACACTCAAAATTTTAAGATATGCCAAAAACAAAAGTAATGGTCCTTTGAATCTCGTTTCTAAACTACTAATAATTTTTCAAAATAGTTTAGTTTTAGGTCCTCAAAAAAGGGGGCCATAGAAAGTGGTACTATTTATTCAGAAAAAACATACCATAGTACAAAGTGTGGCCCCCATAAAATTGTAAATTTTTTTTTTAAATTCATTAATCACTCTGGTCAAAAGTTACCTAACACTATTTACTTTATTCAAGATTTTATGGTTAGTTTTATAATGTGTATTTTTTTAATGAATTTTTCAATTGGACACATCCCAAAAATATGAAATATTTGTGTGCTCCCCCTAGAAATGATTGAAAACTAATCTAAAATCAAAACTTCATTTTTTCAAAGTGTGTGGAATGGATTTTAGTTTCTAAAAAACTAAGTTGTGAAATTTGATCAACAAGCTAAAATCTACAACCCAATTAGTACGTGTCAGTTTTTGACAAAAAATGGACATACATTCCAAAGAAATTATAGTTGAAAAGCTTGAAATAGCTCAAATAAAAAACAAATGATGTGGTTATATAGCTAACAAAGAGACCTACAATGTCATGTAACCTGATTTTATTGATGATCAACCATGAGGAAACTTGAAGGAGAGCACAAAAGAAAAACCAATCATTTATTGTATGTTTGTAGCAAAACACTTCTCAGACTAGTTTAGAGACTCCAAACCTTTGGGTTGGATCCCCAAGGAAAATCCAAGCATTAGGCTTTGTAGAATTTAAAGCTTTAAATAGTGCATGCATGCTATAGTGCACATGCACTATTCAAAGTTTTTAAAAATTTTGGTCTTAATAATGAGTGCATGCTTTAGTGCATACGTGCTTTAGTGTACATGCACTATTAAGACCTAAATTTGGAAGGGAGAGGCAAAGAGAGAGGAGAGAGGGGATGGGAGTGTGTGTGTGTGTGTGTGAGAGAGAGAGAGAGTAGGGGACGGAAGTGGGGAGAGAGAGAGAGAGAGTAGTGGGTGGCAGAGAGAGAGAGTAGGGGATGGGATAGAGAGAAAGTGAGGGTAGAGGATGGGAGAGAGTAGAGAGGGAGGGAGAGAGAGAGTAGGAGGTGGGAGAGGGAGTGGGGGAGAGAGAGAGAGAGAGAGAATAGGGGGATGAGAGTGTGTGTGATGGATATAGAGAAAAGGATGGGAGTGGAGAGAGAGGGAGAGGGGGATGGGAGTGAGTTTGTGTGAAAGAGAGAGAGTAGGGGATGGGAGAGGGAGAAAAAGTAGCCCGAGAGAGAGAGAGAGAGAGAGTGTGTGTGTGTGAGAGTAGGCAATGGGAGAGGGAGAGAGAGGGGGGGGATGGGAGTGTGTGTAAGAGAGAGAGTAGGGGATGGGATAGAGTGTGAGAGTTAGAGAGAGAGTAGTGGGTGATAGAGAGAGAGTACAAAATGGGAGAGAGAGATTGAGAGTAGGAAATGGGAGAGAGAGAGGAGGATGGAAGTGTGTGTGTGTGTGTGTGAGAGAGAGAGAGAGGGGGGGGGGATGGGAGTGTGTGTGTCTGTAAAAGAGAGAGAGTAGGGGATGGGAAAGGGGAGGGAGAGAGAGTGAGAGAGGGAGAGAGGGGGGATGGGAGTGTGTGTAAGAGAGAGTAGGGGATGGGAGAGAGAGAGAGTAGAGAGGGAGAGAGAGAGAGTGAGAGTGAGTAGAATGAAAGAGAGTGTGAGACTATGAGATAGAGAGTAGTGGGTGGTAGAGAGAGAGTACAAGATGGGAGAGAGAGGGGGGATGGGAGTGTGTAAGAGATAGAGTAGGGGATGGGAGAGAGAGAGTGAGAGAGTAGGGGATGGGAGAGAGAGAGTGAGAGAGAAAGTAGGTGGTGGGAGAGGGGGTGGGAGAGGGAGAGCAAGAGAGAGTAGGGGATGGGGGAGAGTAGAAAATGGGAGAGGGAGTGGGATAGAGAGAAAGTACTAGTGGGAGAGGAATTGTGAGAGAGAGAGCAAGAGAGAGGGGAGATGGGAGTGTGTAAGAGAGAGATAGGGTAGGGGATGGGAGAGAGAGATTAGGGGATGGGAGAGGAGAGAGAGCGAGAGAGTAGGGGATGGGAAAGGAGTGAGAGCAAAAGAGAGTAGGGATGGAAGAGGAGAGAAAGTGTGTGAGAGAGAGAGTAGGGGATGGGAGAGAGAGTAGGAAATGGGAGAGGGAGTGGGAGGGAGATAGATAGAGAGAGTAGTAGTGGGAGAGGGAGTGTAGGAGGAGGAGCAAGAGAGAGGGGGGATGGGAGTGTGTGTAAGAGAGAGAGTAGGGGATGGGAGAGAGAGTGAGAGAGAGAGAGAGTAGGGGAAGGGAGAGAGGGAGTGAGAGAGAGATTAGGTGGTGGGAGATGGAGTGGGAGAGGGAGATAGAAAGAGAGAGTAGCTTGAGAGAGAGAGGGAGTAGGGGATGGGAGAGGCGAGAAAGAATGAGAGAGAGTAGGGGATGTGAGAGGAGAGAGAGTGAGAGAGCGTAGGGGATAGGAGAGAGAGTGAGAGAGAGAGAATAGGGTATGGAAGAGATAGAGTAGGCAGTAGGAGAGGTAGATAGGTAGAGAGAGTAGGGGATGGAAGAGGAGAGAGAGTGAGATAGAGTAGGGGATGGGAGAGTAGAGAGAATGAGAGAGAGTAGGGGATGGGAGAGGAGAGAGAGTGTGAGAGAGTAGGGGATGGGAGAGAGAGAGAGTAGGTGGTGGGAGAGGGAGATAGATAGAGAGAGTAGGGGATGGGAGAGGAAAGAGAGTAGGGGATCAGAGAGGAGAGAGAGAATGAGAGAGAGTAGGGGATGGGAGAGGATTGAGAGAGTGAGAGAGAGAGAGAGTAGGGAGAGAGAGTAGGGGATGGGGGTAGAGATTATTCTTTAGATACATGGTTTATAGGGTGTACATGTTATAGTGTGTACACACTATATGAGAACACAAAAAATAGTCATAATGCAAGTTTGGGTCCTTGCTGATCCATATTTTTCTTTTTGTCTATTGTGCATTTTGTAGTTCCAATAGAAACATTGGTTTCATGCTATTGGAAGTTAACAAACACTATGTGAAGGCTATTTGAATATTCTTTCATTCTGTTTGAAGCTAGTAAATACCAAACTCAATCATTGGACACACTATTTCAAGGCTTTTTGAATATTCTTTCTATAGAAAAGGTTAGTGCGGTCCTTTTTAAATATTCTTTGTTGTTATATAGAGACAAATTTGATTATAATTTGACATGTTGTTTAATATGTAGTGAATTCATTGAAATTTGTATGTTTGAATGAATTGTTATTTGGAAATAGTTAGAAATTTGGCAAGTTGTTTAATATATATTGTGTATTCATTGAAATAATTGTAATTTGTATATGTATTTGAATGATTTGTAATTTAAAAATTGTAAGTAATTTAGATGATTGAATAATTTGACATATAGAAATGATCATCATGCCAAGGAAGAAACCAAAAATTAAACAATGGAAGAAAGGGAGAGAGATTTAGCAATTAAAAGAGATAAAATAAAACTACTATGTGAACAAAGAAAATTGCAAAGAAATAATGAAGAATTGACTTTTGAAGAGGAACAATAACCACCTATACAAAGAAACAAAGAGGAAGAATTAGAAAGACAAAGAGAATGAATGAGACCATTACGCTCAACAAGACAATTGAATTGTGAAGCTACACCATCTTCCAATGTTGGAGTCATATCATCATCTCATATTGAAGAGACACTAATTTGTAGATCTAACAATATACACACTCCATCATGTCATGTTGAAGTCACAACATCAACATATCAAGTAGGTCATAGTCCATCTTTTGCATCTTATTGCGAAGGCACATCATCTTCAGTCCAAGGTACACAAAGCACTCAACCTTATGTTGATGTTCAAAATGTTGAGAGAATGGAAAAGATTATAAGACCACCTAAAATTTATTTTAGAAGACAAAAATATTTGATTGATATTGGTAGTAACATTTTGAAATCAATGCCTGACAAGATTAGCAAGCATACTTGTCAAAGAAAAGTTAATCGTATGTGGAGATTATTCTTTGAAGAATTAAATATTATAGGTCAATGCCAATTATTTGTTGAAATTATGAGAAATTTTAAATTTAGGCCTATCATGAATATTCTTGGGCTAAGAATGATGGATGATTCAAATGAAAAAAACATTGTAAAGAATCTAATGAGTGCTTATGACAAAGTGGGTTCTAAATCACACACCAAAGATAGTAATATCACAGGACAAGTACTTACATCAACAATAGTAAGTAACCAAATGAAAAAATCTTGACACATGAGAAAAACAAGAAAAATATTGAAAATCAATAGAGGTACTCTAAGGAGATCCATGCTAAGGTGTAAGAGATTGATAGATCCAACAAAAAATGAGTCATCGAGATTTAGCAGTAGACTACTATGAAAGGATAAAGAAATTAGTGAAGCTTTGAAATCATTGATTGAAGATTTTTGGTGAAATAACACGTGTATCCCCTAATCAAAAAGATTTTGTAAAAAGGGGGATTGGTAGCCAAAATCGTGATCCACATGTGAAACATTTTTTGAACTCAACTCAGACACAATTTTTTGCAAAATTTATTGGTATGTATTCTCAAATTTGAATAAGTCAAATATTTTTTGAGATAGGTAAACCTTTTTATGTGAAGATAAATCACACACACACAACTTCTTGTTGTAGGATACACGTTGAATTTTCTAACAAATTTGATGTTTTTAGGCATATGTGTGTTTTTGTATTCTATATTTTTTGTAGGATTTTGACATGAATGAGCCACCTAGATCTTCAAGGAAATTCATAACCAACATTTTATGTGAAATAGGGGATGGCCAATAATTTTACAAGACAACATGCTTAGATGGTGCATGCTTATTTTGTGGTTCTTTGTAACTTTTGTCAACTTGTGAACATATGGATAGTACACATGCAATTGGAAATGAAATAGTAGATTACGAAAAATATAAGATGGTTACATATGCTCTAAAAGATAGGAAACAGGGCATTGAAAAGATTCCAGTGTATGAGTTCATGAAAATTTTTCATGAAAATATTATTTACAAGTATGCAAGGCATACACATAGAGCTCGATGGCTAGATTTGCAATTCAAGTTGTGTAAGGATATGTTTTCAATGGATTTTTTTTTTTCATTGTAGACTTCACAGAGAACTACGTACTATGACCAAAAAATGAGGTGCAAGCAAAGTATTATACTTCTAAATAGGTTTCTATATTTGTTCACATAACATTTATGCATTCACCTACAAGTACAGAGGATGAGAGGAATATTTTGAGGGAGTACCATTTTTATATCAGTAATAATCGATCACATTCTATAGAGTTTATACATGGTTGTTTTCAACTATTTTATGGAGATTTGGCTAACAAGGGCATACCATATCCTCAACACATTATTCGGTTAAACAATTGCACATGTCAATTCAAGAATGATAATTTTTTCTATTGGTTGATCAAGATGCACAAGTTTTTTAGAATTCAATATATGTCAAATTTCATAAAGGTTGATCATGGAAAGGGAGAGCATGATGGTGTAGGTACATGCATCAAAAGATCCTTAGCTCATGAAGAACTAAAGTAAAAAGATGGAGCAATATTGATAGATGCAAAATCCATCATTCAATCGTGTAATGCTATAATGGGTCTAGGTAAGGAAGGTGAGTCTACGGCTCATAGATTTTTTTGGTTGATAGATAATACTAACATTGCACCATATGAGGATTGTTTTACACTAACAGGATCAAGTGAGTTGAACTCTTTTAGAAGATTCGATGTAATTTCATGGAGTATCCTCACATGAAAAATGGCATGCTATTTTCCATCATGTGTAAAGGAAAATTGGGATGACAGTGAGTTGACTGAATGGGTAGACAAATGGGATGTACAAGTTTTGGACCCAATTGACACCTATCATCCCCACAAGCATTGGAAATGGTAGAGATGGATTCATCTACTAACTTTGACCACTTTTCTGATCTAGTGCAACCTAGTAATACATATATATATTTATATATTTTTGTAATTTCAATATGTAACTATATAACTTTTACCTAAGTATTTTCTAAATTAATGACTGCATTTTGTACATTTATCACTACAAGCCATGTTTTGTTGTTATTGCACTTTAAGGCAATGAAGAAGGGACAAATTATGTCCAAGCCAACCAACAATTGGATCACTTGGTTATAAATGGTGAAAGTTTAGAGTGCGGTGGTTGTAACCGACACATGGTTTAGACAATATTCTATGAAGAACCCTAACTTGTTATTATTCAAGGATTGGAAAATAGAGAGGAAGATTCTTCATTATTCAAACCTTGTTATCGCATCAAATGTCCACTTGATAAAATATGGTAGAGAACCACATAATAAGACACTTTGGAAATTTTGTGAGTCAAACCATGAAGCAATACTTGAGACATTAAAATCTAGAGCAGATCCAGTTGGTTCATTAGATTGAATAGGGAGAGAAGGAGAGAGACAAATAATGGTGCAAGGTCACCATGAATCATAGGGCCCTCACCTTTTCATTTTTTTCGTGATATGCTCCAAGTGATCCTTGTAAGTAGAATAAGTGTCATTGGAGCTAGGTGTGGTAGTTAGGGTATTAGATGTCATTTAATTTCCTTAGAAGAGTCACTATTTTGGCCTAAAAATCAAGGCATACATTGTCATAGGGAAATAAGTAAACTAAGGGATGAGTCATTAGCTTAGGGAAGGGTCCCTAGCATGGAATTGCTAAGGGATAGCCTAAATAACAAGTTAGAAGTGTTAAGACTTGACAAAGCAAGAAAAATCTAAATGTTGCTATATTGCAACTTTGCAATTTTTGCAAAGTGCTGACTTTGAAAGAAATTGTGGGTTTTCCTTTTAAAACTTGAACGAGGCCGATGCAAACCATAAGGATGAAGGGAACAGACCTACGAGGAGATATAAAGACTTTCCAAACCTTAAAATGAGAGAATTTAATATCATTGTGTACGATCAACATGCTATAGCATGATATTTGAAGGTAGAATCATATAGCAAGCTAGGATGGTGGGCTTCAATATACAATATGTTTTAGAAATTTTAGTGGTTTAGGCATTTGGGTCTATCAAAAATCTAAATGCTCCAAGGAAATGACCTATCAAGACTACCTTCAAGGATCCTAAAATGATGAATTAAGTTTTATAAGGCTTTCAATTGTTTATATTCAAGGAATTCTAAGACTTTACTTCAATTCCATATTCCCTCTTCACAAAACTCCCTTACAATGAATCCAAAAACCCAATACCCTACTTATTAGCCTGCTATATACTTAGAATGTGAATAACTTTTCTTTCTCTCAAAACACTTTCCAATCTAAGGATGTTTTTTGATACCATTTTTAGAGTTATTTAACCTACCAAAATCTTTTATATGGCTATTTTGAACCAATACTCCTCTACTGAACTAGTACCCTATTTTTATGCATAAAAGTTGACCTATTAACAAAGGGCCTACATGAAAAACTCTAGTTGGAACTTCCTAATTTTAAGAAATGTTTTCTTATACCATCAAATGGTCAATTCCAAAAGGAATCATTACAAAGAGTTCTACAATTTCCGATTGCCAAATCTTGACTCCAAACCCTATTCACTAGGGCTTCCTTAAATATTCACTCTCCACCTAATCTTGCATCCAATTGGTGTTGAAATCACCCTTAATTTACTCTATTGAAACATCCCCAAACACAAACTCTACTCCTTGCTTAGGTAGATTACTCACTACTGCACACGACATTCAAGAACATAATACCTTCACACTAATACTTAAAACTTGTCTTAATCTGCATATGCTCAATTAGCACTTAATAATACAAGTGGAAATGAAATAGTATATTATAGAAAATATAAAATAGAAAATCCTAGAGAATGGTGGTATATGCTTCAAATAGGAGAGCATGGAAGAGAATATAAAGTGCATTGGAGAAGAGTTGTCATCGATAATAAGCTATAAAAAGGGGACAACTATATTTTTGAATTGATAAATGAGATCGAATCTATGTAAACATATAGTTGGAGAGTGGATTTGTAATAATTCATATTTTATGATCATCTAATCAAAAACCATACTTCAACCTTTTATTATTAAACAAGGAACAATCCTTGGAATCCATTAAAAGATGCTTCTAATATTAGTAGATGCATATAGATACTATCCATCTTTAGATATTTTTGTAGCCAAAATTAGTTTGATCAACTACATAATTTTGTAAATCTTTATTGATCCATATTTTATAAGTAGTAATTCACAAGAGCTATCTTTCACTATTATGAGTGGTAGCATACTTATATGAGTGGAAGATTAAAACTTCCCAAGAAATCACCCATTTTAGTACTACTTCAACTCTAGTAATCTCAAACATGGAGTCTCACACAAGATAAGGTCAGCCTAATTGGATATTCCATTTAGAAAACTTGCAAGAAGCATTATTTTTTAAAAGAATTCATCATAAAGCTACCCTGCTCATTCATTTACATTTTCTGATCAAGATTCAACCTTGTAATTATGAATTAGCCTTATCAAACTATATCTAATGAATAATGATCTCACAAAGGTGGTGCTTTAAGACTCCTTGAAATTTTTTACCCTAGCCCCAAGCTCATCCTGTCCCATTGAGTGCTTGAATGTTCTTGAGCATGCCAAACTGAAAGATCCCTAAGAGTCACTAAATTCCATAGGCCAGTGATCTTTGATTAGGCATATCTTGGAGCTTGTGTGAGGTGTGAATGTGATTCTAGGTGCTATAGGACCATTCTATAGAGATCTACAATAACCTCTCTCTTTTTGGAGATCTTAATTCATTTTGATTTTGCAACACCATCTCAAGTGATGCTAAAACTTGTAGTGTTAGCCAATACAAAGTTGCCAACTACAAAAGCTCCCTCTTCATTTATTGTGGGATCAAATTGTCTATTTTGTTAGCTCTGATTGGCTAGGTAAACCCTCACCTCAAGCTCATCCCATTCTATTGAGCACTCAAACATTCTTGGGTATGCCAAATAGAAATGTCCCTAAGAGTCACTACATGCATAGGGTAGTGATCTTTGATGAGGCATATCTTGGAGGTCATGTGAGATATATATGTGATTCTAGGTGTTATAGGACAATGTTAGAGAGACCTAAAATAAACTCTCTCACTTTTTGGAGATATTACTCCATTTTGATTTTACAATGCCATCTCAAGTGATGCTAAAACTTTTAGTGTTGGCTAGTACAAAGTTGCCAACTATCAAATCTCCCTCACCATTTTTCATGGGATCGAATTGTCTATTCCATTGGCTCTAGGTGGTTGGGTAAACCCTAGTAGCAAGTTTGTCCCATCCCATTGAGTGCTCGAGCATTCTTAGGCATGCAAAACCAAAATGTCCCTAAGAGTCACTAAATGCATAGAGCATCGATCTTTGATAGGGCATATCTTGGAGCTCATGCAAGGTATGGATACAATTCTAGGTCCTATAAGATTGTGTTGTAGAGACCTTAAATAAAATCTCTCTCTTTTTGGAGATCTTACTCTATTTTGATTTTAAAATGCCATCTCGGGTGATGCTAAAACTTGTAGTGTTGGCTAGTACAAAGTTGTCAACTGTCAAATCTCCCTCACCATTCATCGTGGGATCAAACTGTCTATTCTATTAGTTCTATGTGGCTAGGTAAACACTAGCCCCAAGCTTGTCCCATCCTATTGAGCACTCAAACATTCTTGGGCACATTGAATTCAAACATCCCTAGAAGTCATTAAATGCCATACAATAGTGATCTTTGACAGGGCATATCTCAGAGCTCATGCGAGGTATGGATGCAATTTTAGGTGCTATAGGACTATGCTATAGAGACCTATAATAAACTCTCTCAATTTTTGGATATCTTACTCTATTTTGATTTTGTGATGCCATCTTAAGTGATGCTAAAACTTGTAGTGTTGGCTAGTACAAATTTGTCAACTGCCAAATCTCCCTCACCATTCGTTGTGGGATCAAATTGTCTATTATGTATGCTCTGGGTGGTTGAATAAACCCTAACCCCAAGCTTGTCCCATCTTGTTGAGCACTCAAACATTCTTTGGCATGCTGAACCCAAACATCCCTAAGAGTCACTAAATGCCATAGGGTAGGAATCTTTGATGGGGCATATCTCAGATCTCATGTGAGGTATGTATGCAATTCAAGGTGCTATAGGACAATGTTGAGAAGTCCTACAATAACCTCCCTCTCTTTTTGGAAATTTTACTACATTTTGATTTTGCGACATCATCTTGGGTGATGCTGAAACTCGTAGTGTTGGCTAGTACAAAGTTGTCAACTGCCAAATCTCCATCACCATTCGTTATGGGATCAAATAGTCTATTTTGTTAGCTCTGAGTGGCTGGGTAAACCCTAGCCCCAAGCTCATCCCATCCCATTGAGCACTCACACATTCTTGAGCATGCCAAATCTAAATATCCCTAAGAGTCACTAAATGCCATAGGGAAATGATCTTTGACAGGGCATATCTCAGATCATGTCCAAGGTATGGATGCAATTCTAGGTGCTATATGATCATGTTTTGGAGACCTACAACAACCTCTCTCACTTTTTGGAAATTTTACTCTATTTTCATTTTGTGATGCCATCTCGAGTGATGCTAAAACTCATAGTCTTGGCTTGTACAAAGTTGCAATAGCCAAACCTCCCTTATTGTTCATTATGGGATCAAACTATATATTTCATTAGCTCTAAGTGGCTAGGCAAACACTAGTCCCAAGCTCATCTTATCCTGTTGAGTCCTCAAATTTTCTCAGGCATGTCAAACCAAAATGTCTCTAAGAGTCACTAAATGCCATAAGGCAGTGATCTTTGATAGGACATATCTTGGAGCTTGTGCGAGGTATGGATGTGATTCTAGGTGTTATAGGACCAATGTTGTGGAGACCTATAATAACATCTCTCAATTTTTGGTGATCTTACTCCATTTTGATTTTGCAATGCCATCTCAGGTGATGTTGAAACTTGTAGTGTTGGCTAGTACAAAGTTACCAATTGCCAAATCTCTCTCACCTTTTATCATGGGATTAAACTATCTATTCTATTAGCTCTAGGTGGCTAGGTAAAAACTAGCCCCAAGCTCCTCCTATCTTGTTGAGTGCTCAAATGTTCTCAAGCATGCCAAACCAAGTCATCCCTAAGAGTCAGTAAATGCCATAGGGAAGTGATCTTTGATTGTGGCAACTAGATAGATCATCTCATCCAATGATGTAGTCTCATGATAGAAGGTAAAGGGGTGATCATAGACATCATTTTGAACATGTTATTTTTATGGTAATAAGGTAATTCTTTCTTGTAAGGTCAAGGAACTTTAGGTCACCTATAAACCCAAATTGTCTTGATCCTAATGATTTTCCTTTTTTTGTTGTTTTTGTTAACAGGTTGACTTAGTAAGTGTTTTGAGAGTCATTACACCTTATATAGCTACATGTTCTCATTGAATGGAGTTAGTAGAATATGTTAATGATCTTCTTGGTTGTCTTAATAGTCATTTCATGGGTTTGAAACATAACCACTTCCCTTTGTAAAGAGATGTCCAAAAATCAGCAAATTACATGTTGTTGCAAAGAAAATATAGTCATAGGATGTTGGAAGATTGTTTTCACTCATAGGATGTTGAATAATCTCTTGGAAGGATGGAATAGATGATAGACTAAATTTTGTGAGATAGTTATTAGGTATTTCTCAAAGTGTCTAAGATGTTAGTTTGAAGTGAGAAGTTGATTATGATCCATTTCTCAAATTTGCTCATTTTTCCCTTATTGCTTCCCAAGTCTTGAATAAGGAAAGTGATCCAATAGTTTTACGAATTTGGGTAGAATTTTTTTCAATGTTGTAACCAAGTTGGAAAGAGTATTTGAAGATAATTATGAAGGTGCAAAAGGTAGTTTTCCTTAAAAGTGTTCTTGTTGGGAATCCACTATCTTTTGGTGTGAGCACTCTGCATCATTTTGGATGCAATTTACATTAAAATGAAATACATGAAATGTACTTAAAATGTAAACAATAAAATCAAGATATATATTATGTTAACCAATAGTGACATACATTAATGAACATATAATATATTATGATAACCAATAATGTCATACATGAGCAAACATATAATATAAAATGATAACCAATAATATCATACATTAACAAGCACATAATATATTATGATAACAAATAATGTCATGCATCAAATATATGTTATACATAAAATATAAAATGTCATATATACATCCATTGTATATCAAATATGCCCACTAACATAAAATTCAATATATATATCCACTAAAACCTATACATGTGTGTCTATCGACTATATCTTCTCCTTCCCATGAGGGAAGGAAACAAATCCCTAGAGGTCTTTGATCATCATGTATAGGGAGATGATGGGAATGATGGGGTCTATCTCACATGCTCACCCATCCTCTTGTTTAGGCTCTTCTCTAACTCAAACTAATACAAAAAAAGTAGATATGAATCAATAATTATTATACATTAAAATCAAATATATGTACATACAAAATTAATTATTTTCTTACCGTCATCAAATAGTTACTTTGTACATCCACCTCAAATGCTCGTGGATGATCGAGTCTAACAAGGCCCTAAAACAATTCAATCAATATAATCAATTATAAATAATATTAGAAATTTTGATGCTAACTATTATAAACAACAACTAAAACCAAGAATATTCTGTCATTCCTCAGTCAATGGCTCTGAACTACCCATCGCTCCAGTAACTCCATGATTGATGGTCTACCAAAGATGAGGACTAGTCTCAAGTGTCAAGAGATGCATGTCATACAATACAAGTTACATGTAACATGAAATGTGAAACAAATATGATCAAATGAATTAAATTAACATAAAAAAAATGTACCACTATGAAGCTCGTATCATGCCTAGGCTTGAAGTCCCTAGTGAATGTCAATGGTCTAGTAGAGAACTAATGCACATGCAAACATTTTTTGTCATTCCTTCATATGATTACTTAATACATATATGTATTAATTTAAATTATTAAATCGATACATACCTTTGGACTCGTTGATGGGACAAAAAATGGGGATGGGGGACCTCTACTAGGGTTAGCAACACTCTTACCTTGAATTTTGAACAATGTCAATACATGCTAATTAATTATTTATTCACTATACATATTAAATATGATCAAAATAGTTTATTATAATTGTAATTTACTTGTGTGTCAATGCCAAATTTCTAACTCAAAAACTGATCGGTGACTAGCCCATCATCCATACTATCTCTAGCATGACTGCCAAATGTGTATAAGGATCCACATGATGTGCACATGTGACTGCAATGCACAGAAGGATCCTCCTCAACTAATGGACTCGTGCAATTAATGAGGGTCTATGTCAAAGAATTAATAGTTCCTAGAGTGCTAGTCTCTACATGTTCCTTCGCAACTAAAGAAATAATCACATGCTTATCATTTAGTGCTCTTACTACATTAGGGTCACGACATGCCCCTAGCCTCTCAAATGATGACCCCCAACCTCTACCCTGAGATTCTAGTATATCAAAATAATTGGGGATTTCCTCAAGGACAAATTCACAATACAATTTATTTGAGAAATACATTGGAACCTTGTGATTATTGTAGGCAGGGACATCAAAGACCATCCACCATATATCCAAAAAGTTATTTATAATACCATTATGTATGCACCAATGGATGAGGAACCTTTTAGTTGTTTCTCTAATAGTATTTTGTCAACCAAGATTTTTAAACAATGCACAAATGTGACCTTTTGTTATTTCTTTTTTTTTTACATCTTGATATGATAATTTTTTTGCATAATATCTTCTTGGTCCATCCCTCATAACATGCCAAATATCCAACTGACCACTAACAAAAGCTACATGGGTCATAGTGGACTCGAGGTAGGATGCCAATTGTGCTCTCATCAGATTGGTTTGTCCACAAGCTTTCAACCTACCAATGAGTGCTTGTAATTCATTTTTTCCTCTTTCTATTTCATTCATAATGTTGTCTTGGGTGCTAGGAGGAGGTCTTCCAATTGGTACAGGTTGCAAAATTTCTTGATCTTGTTGTGGAGGGTTTTGATTTTCATCTTGTGGAGGGCTTTCATTTTGATTTTGTTCATTCGGCCAGGGATTTGGTAGTTGATTATTTACATTTTCAGATAAAAAACCAATTGCAATATAAATAAATAAACAAATTTAAATCAAAATTGAAAAAACATACAAAATAATGTAGAAACTTACAAAGCAATGCAAAAACAAGAGTAGAAAACGTACTATGCGATCTTGATATTGAACTTCAACAATGAGGAGGCATTTTGAGGAGGTGGATGACAAAGGTCTTCAATTTCTTCAACTCGTGTATGTGTTGTGAGGAGGAAATACAAGTAAAATGAAATAGGCCATGTGTTTGCAGCCCATTTATAAAATTTCTTAATTTTAAAAAGCGTGTATGCACTATAGTGAGCATGCACTTTGGCTTGGGCTAGGCTTGTGGAGCCCAATCCAAAGCGTGTGCACCCTATAGTACATATGCATTTTTTAAAATTATAAAAAATTGGGGTATCATGTTTTTGGTACTACAACTTGGTGCACACACCCATAAAAGGACTTGTCATGTAAAATTTGATAACCTAGTTACCATAAGCAAGAAAAAAAGTAAGATGCATACCTTATCCATAGAAACGTGAGATGGGCATGTGCAAACAATGTCAAATTGTGAAGATAAGTAAAAGAGGTCTCAAAAGTAAGTCCTAAAATTATGAAGAAGTTTTTAAACTACTTCATATAGGTGTGGAAATCTAATGTGGAGGCACAAATTTCATTATGTTTGTTGATGATTATTCTAGGATGATGAGAGTAATGCTTTGGAAAGATAAGTCTGATGCTTTTCAAAAGTTCAAATTGAATTTGGCTAGATTTGCAAAAGAAATAGAGAAGAACCTAAAATGCTTGAGATTAGATAAAGGAGGTTAATTCATCTCAAAAGAATTCAATGTGTTTTGAAATGAAAGAGGAATCAAAAGACAAGTATCAACACCTAGAACTTTGGAGAAAAATGGTATGATAGAAAGAATGAACATATCCATCATGGAACATGTAAGAACACTAATGATTGAGAAGAATCTTACATCGAAATACTAGAGAGAAGGAATCAGCACATTAGTTTGCACACTGAACCAAGTTCGACTAAAGAAAGGAACAAACAAAACACCTTACGAATTATGGTATGGATACAAGCCTAATGTATGTTATCTTAGAGTATTTGGAAGAAAATGTTATATCTTAAAATATGTAAGGAAAGGAAAGTTAGATGAAAAAAGTGATGAAGATATATTCCTAGGATACTCTAATAAAAGTAAGGCATAGAAGTGTTTGAATCTTGCTACTCATAAAGACATAGAAAATGCACATGTGAAGATTGGTGAATTTGAATAAAGAAGTGAAGAACAAAGAATGAAGGAACTACATAAAGTTTTTCTACTATGAGGAGGAATGTGAGACTTTACTAAAATCAGTTGCAGTTAATCAGTAGAGTACAACTTGAGTCACCGAAAAAGGAACTCAAGTCATAGGGAATTCAATTCAATTTTCAGCCACAAGTAGTGTACCCTAAGTTATGTGTAGTATGTAACTTTAGACATAGTTAGAGAAACCTGACTTATAGATAGATCAGCTAGAAGAGCTTGAGAAAAAGGATGAAGACCTTGTAGAATCAAGTGAATGAAGTTCAAAATTAAGACAAAAAGATAAGGAACAAATCAAAAGGGACATGTTTTCTTAGTGAATCTGATTCTATATCTATAAAAGATGCTTTAGAAAATGAAAGTTGCATAGAGGCAATAAATGCAAAATTTGAGAAAATTAAAAAGAATGAAACTTTGTCTCTTGTTCCTAGACCTAAGGATAAGAATGTGATTGGTAAAAAATAGATATTCAAAAATAAGTTGAATGAGAAAAGAGAAGTAACAAAAAACAAGGAAATACTTGTATGCAAAGGTTATGCTCAACAAGAAGTTATTGAGTATGGAAAAATATTTTCCCCTATTGCAAGACATGAAGGAGTAAGAATATTTCTAGCATATGTAGCACAAAAGGGATTCAAAGTATGTTAAATGGATGTTAAATCATCTTTCTTGAATGGAGTCCCAGAAGAAGAAGTCCACATTAAACAAGTTAAAGGTTTCTTTGATCCAAGAAAAAGATACATGATATGTAAACTTCACAAAAAATTATATGGATTCAAGAAAGATCCTAGGGCATGGTATAAAAGACTACATGGATATATTCTATGAATTGGTTTTGAAAAGAGAAATGATAATAGTAATTTGTGTAGAAAGGAAGGACTATAGGACAAGATATTTCTTGTAGAAATATTTGTAGATGATATCATATTTGGAGGACATGAGATGTTATGCAAGTCATTTTTTGAAGAAATGAGAAAAGAATATGAAATTTGTATGTTTGGAGAGATTAAATTCTTTTTGGGTCTTCAAGTTCATGAAATGAAGGAAGACATATTCATCACTTAGTCAAAATACATCAAGAAAACAATTAAAGTATTTGGAATGGAAGATTCCATACTAGCGAGAACACCTATGTCTACTAGAAATTAAATCTCAAGGAATGATGATTAAAAGGAGGTAAATTAGACTGCTTATATATGTCAATGATTGGAAAAATTTAGTATGTGGTACACAACAAGTCTGATATTACATTGGTAGTTGGCATAGATGTAAGGTTTTTTGCTAATCCTAAAAAAAATCACATGATGATAGTTAAAAATAATTCTAAGGTAACTAAAAGGGACTAAAGAATATGGTTTACGGTATAAGAAAGGAGGAAATTTTAAGTTAAGAGCCTTTACTGATGTAGATAGGGAAACAAGCATTGATGAAAGAAAAAGTACCAATGGAGGAAAATTCTTTCATGGAAAGAAGTTATTGTCTTGGAAAAGCAAGAAGTAGAATTGTGTTTCTCAATCCACAATAGAGGCAAAGTATGTTAGTGTAGCGGTCAATTGTTCTAACATAATATGGATCAAGCAACCAATGTTAGGAATGAAGGAAGAAATCAAGGAAGTAGTGGTTATCTATTATGATAGCACCAATGCAATCAATATATCCAAAAATTATGTGATGCACATAAAGATAAAACACATTGCAATCAAGTATCATTTCTTATGAAAATTGTTTCAAGACAAGGGGGTGACATTAGAATATATGAACACCAAGGAGAAAATAGAAGATATATTTACTTATATTGTCATATCCCCATTTTAAGATAGAATTTTAATAATTATTAGATAATACTATGTTATTAAATAAGTAATAAAGTTATATTAAAAACAATACTAAAATATAAAACAAGAAAATAATATTTATTTAATCTATATTATTAATAAAATAATATTTTGTATGATATTTTAAATATTTGAAAAATAATAAAATTTCAATGAGTAAAGAAATAAATAAAATTAAATGCAAGAGAAAATATTGTGGAAAGTATGTTAACTTTCTAAATACAATTTAATAATAAATAAAATAAACACAAATAAGTAAGTAAATAAATAATATAACATAGAATAATATAAATTAACTAAATCTAATAAAAAGTCAAGAGATGTTTAACAAATAGACATGACTACTTAAAATTAAGATATAAAAGAAAGCAGAGTTTATTTTAGAGAGGAGGGAAAAAAGGAAGAGAAGAGGAGAGGAGTTCAAAAATGGAAAATGGAGGAAGAAAGTAATATGAAAAAATTAAGGAAGTGACTTTTTGAAAAGGTATCAATGATATTGAAAGGATGCATACCTCTTAAAAGGGTCATAATTATGAACAATTATGACTCTTCAAAAATATTGTGATTATAAAGTATTGAAATTTTCCCAAAAGATTTTAGTTATGAAGTGTTGTGACATTTTGGAAGGATTATAACTATGAAGTGTTGTGACTTTTGAAAGGATTTGGATTATGAAAGGGTGTGACTCTTGAAAAAGAAAAAGGTAAGAAAGGTATGTTTATGAGTTATATTTGTTCAATTATGTTTATGAATTTATTTATGAACCATACTTGTGGATAAGATTATGTTAGCTCATGGGGTTAACACCATGGATATTAATGAGACTCAAAACATGGAGCATGTGAGATATTTAATATTTCCATTGTCTGCCATGGCCAAGAATTAATGTTACTCATAGCATGGAGCATGTGAAATATTTAAGATCTCCATTATTTTCCATGGTCAAGTATCAATGTTACTCATAGCTATATATGAGCAATGTTAGTATGCTAATAGAAACCAAATTTAAATAAAGCTTCTACAAACTAAACAAAATTCATAAACTTCAAGATAGACTAAGATGAACTCTCAATTGAGAATATGAGCCATTAATGGACTCTCTCAATGAGAAGCTCTCTTGTTGAGTGGCTTTGTCTAAATAGATAGGATGTATGCTCAAGCTTATGCTTCAAAAAGGGCTTCAAATGGAGTTGGAATTTGGATGTGAGTGTATGGTTTGGATGTAAAATGGCTTCTCAAAATGGAATTATGACTTTACTTCATGGATTGTGTTATTTTGCAAAGGGGAAGGATCCAATTTATAGGCAAGAGGCTTGAGGGTTTGAGGGCTAAGATGCAAGGATGGGAAAAAGCTTATGGAGGGCTCAGATTGCATGAGAGGAGAGCACATGGATTGTGCTTCCTTATAGCCAATCAAGGAGTGACACATGTCACATGGTAAGAGGATGGAGGAAAGGGGAAGGATGAGTCAACAAAGGAGGCTCAAGGGATAAAATCTTCATAAAGACCCTCATAATGACTTGTAAGAGCAATAAAAGGGCTTGTAAGAGTCATTTATGACCTAGTGCACTTCATAAAGTTTTATGGTTGAGATATTTTGAGGGTGATGAGAGCAATTTCGACTTGGACTTGATTAGGAAAGTTTTAAGCTTGTTTAGGCTTGTGCAAATGATTAGAGGATGGATTAGGATGGTTTAGGATTAGCTTAGGGATAGGCAAGTGGATGGCATTTAATGAGGGTGGGTGAAGGAGGAGATATTTGTTAACTTTGGCTTGGGTTAGTAAGTTTTAACCCATGTTTAGGGAATGTGACAAGGTTAGGAGGGGATTAGGATTAGGTTTAAAAACATCTTCTAGAAGAGTCTAGATTTTGGATGAGGATAAAGACTTTCTAGAATAGTCTAGAATTTCCTAGGGTGAGGATAAATTAGATTTTTAGGAAATAAATAAAGTTTTATTTATTTCAAGGGTTTGGGTTGAGGAGATATTTATTAAAACTTTTTTAATAAACATGAGGATTAATATTTAATCTTAATTAAATATTTTGAGTTGGGATTAGGGGTAGGAAATGATGAGATTAGCCTTTAATTGAAATTAAAGAAGGATTAGAAGATTTTGGAAGAGGTTATTGGTCATAAGGAAATTGGCCAAGTTTTGGGCAAAAAATAAATTTTTTATTTATTTTAGGATTTTTGGTCAATTTATTAATTAAATAATTAATAAATAAGGAAATAATGTTTAAATAAGATTTAAACATTTTTGGGAGGGATTCCTTAATTAAATATTTTTAATTAAGATAAAGGGATTTAATGGCATGAAAATTAATTAATTCATTAAATAATTAATTAATTAATTAATGATGATGTCATCAGGACTTTTTCAAAAAATAAAAAAACTTTATTTTCTAAAGGTTTTTAGGTGTCTACATTTTGCCCCTCTTTGATGTGATGCCGCAAGTGGCATGGCATCAAAGATAAGAAAATAAGATGCCCAAGGCTAGAGCAGAAGAGGAGAGAATGGCCTGTGAGATGCCCCCTCAAGAAGGTAGTGAGGAGAGAAAGCGAGGCTCGATGGCTTCTTGAAAAGTACAAGAATCTGAGATGAGCAAGGAGACTCAGATTGGCAAAGAGAAGGGGCTGAATTAGCTCAAACTCTCACTATGGGAGAATGATAAAGGAGAATCAGATGCAGAAGAGGAAGCAAGCTTAAGACCTTAGGGAAGGTGGAGGATGAAGGAGCAGAGTGCTATAGAAAGGAATCCAGGATAGGGAGATGGATGAGGGGATTATAAAGCTGATGCAATAGGATTTCAAAGAGTTAGATTGGCGGAAGATGGGTTTCGGAGATCCCTAGGACTAGGATTGTGGATCTCGAAAGATGAGGCTTGGTGGGTTGATTTGGATTGGTGGATCCCTAAGACTAGGATTGTGGATCCCTAAAGCTAAGAGTGATGAGTGATTCAAAGAGATATTGATGCATCAGCTGGGGTAGGAGAGACGGATGCTGGATATGGATGGGGGATAATGGAGATGAAGGAAACCCATTGAAGCTTTTTGAGCGGGGGGATACTTCAAAGAGAAGTACCACCATGTAGTTGAGCACTAGATTTGCTATAGGACTGTTGGTTAATTGCCAAGGTTACCAAGAACATCAAGGCCTTTTCACCAACCATCCAAAGGATTGACAAACTAACTCAAAACAAACATGCAAGGATTGCCCCAACATCACACATGAATCCTAGAGGAAGCAGTGTGGAAACGACATTGGAGAACCCACAAGCAGAAAAGAAAAACAAATGAAAGACCTGATCAAGACCTTACGCTCTAATTGCCCCATTCGCAGCATACCATGATATGGAAGATCGTGGCAACCTTGAGGAGGGAACAAGGAGATTGCTTGGAAAAGATACTTCAAGACCCAAAAGGGAAGATCCCAAATCAAAAGAAAGTGAAAATCCAAAAGAGAACCGTTTGCCAACGAGATGGGTAGGACGAGGTACTAACGAACCAAGATCAGACATGATGAAAGCTATATCCTACAAGGACCTATCAGAGAGCACCTAAGCTGGTGGATTTGGATGAGTGATGCATCTGGCAAGCTGAACTAAGAAAGATAACACTTTGGTGATAGGAAATCTAGCTAAAGGATGCATTGGAATATCTAACCAAAGTGTGCGATGTGTGCAAGATGTTGACCAAGGATGAACTAACACGAACGCTGGATAGATACAATGGTACTAAGATAAAGAGGATGTACAAGCTGATGGACCAAGATATGTTACAAATGTACAAGTTTTTTCATGTTTTGGTTTTTGTGAGATGGAAATTTTTGTGAAGTATGGGATGTCTATAATAGGTGATAGGTGGATAGGTAGATGGTTTGCGAAAAGATTAAGTGAAAATGGGGTTTTGTGTGTGCACGTGATAGTATACAAGCTAGGATACAAGATTATTTATAGGCTGGAATATGGTACAAACCTTGGACAAGATTCGGATAGACAAGGTATGGTACAAGATTTACAAGGTATAATACAAGCTTTGGTACAAGATTTACAAGCTGTACAGGAGGTATTTACAAGCTTCATCAGATTTTGGATATTTGGTTGGAACACCAAGGGAACAAGCAAGTGTGTCTTATGGGATGGTGGGTAAATGGATGAGGGATAGGATAGTGATAGATAATGGATTAGTCTTTAGTACACCAGGCGCCTGAATTACCAGGTTTTTACAAAGGTACCTATCCAAGGTGCTTGAATTGCCAAGTTTTCACCATTGGACGCTTATTTCTCTTTACTATTTTTTTCTTTTGTATTTTTCAAAAGCTTGGTATACCAAGGATCTTCAAGCATAGAACTTCTTGAGATGAATGATGTTGGTAGGATCATTCAAGAGTTCTCCTTCTGGTGTAGATAGCTGATAAGCTCTAGAGCCAAAGGAAGCAGTGACGACATAAGGACCAAGCCATGTAGGTTCAAACTTGCCTTTCTTTTCTCGATCTACTTGGACTTTCATGTTTTCTTTGAGGACCATGTCACTTGGCTGAAAGTGTCGTGGAAGCATCTTTTTGTTGAAATTTCTTTTGAGACGAGTTTGATAGACTGTGAGATGATCATAGGCTTGTTGTCGCTTCTCATCTAAGAGAACTAGCTGGGTGATTCGAGCTACTCTATATTCTTCATCTGATATTTGCCCTTGCAAAGATATGCGCAAGGAGGGAAGTTCAACCTCTATAGGTAGTACCACTTCGGCACCATAGACTAGGGAGTATGGAGTTGTGCCTGTGGATGTACGAAAGGAAGTTCGATAGGCCCATAGGGCTGGATTTATTTGTAGGTGCCAATCACGGCCGGAATCATTGACAACTTTCTTTAGAATTTTGAGGAGGGTTTTGTTAGTTGCCTCAGCCTGGTCGTTACCTTGTGGGAAATATGGGCTAGAAAAGCGGTGATGGATGTGGAGGGAAGTGCATAATTCATCCATGTTGAGATTTTCAAAGTTGCCTCCGTGGTCGGTGAAGATGGTGGATGGGATGCCGAAGCGGCAAACAATGTGGTACAAGATGAACTTGGAGACCTGAACTCCTGTAGCTGAGACTAGGGGGATTGCTTCCACGCATTTAGTGAAATAGTCTGTAGCCATTATTATCCATTTATGTCCATCAGATGAGAGGGGTGTGATAGTTCCAACTAGATCAAGGCCCCAACAAGCGAAAGGCCAAGGTGGTGCAATAGGCTGTAGATCCTGTGCCGGAGCGTGCACAAGATTTGCATGCTGCTGACATGGGAGACACTTTCTGACAAAGTCAAGGAGTCTTCTTCAATGGTAGGCCAATAGTAGCCTGCTCTAAGGATTTGTCGCGCTAGGACAATACCACTCGTGTGGGCACCGCAAAGTCCAGAGTGTACTTCCTTTAACACCATCGCGGCCTCATTTTGGTCTAAACATCGAGAGAGAGTATCGTGATAACCCCGACAATATAGGGTATTGGCTATGATAACATAGCGGGATGATTTTTGGATGAGGTTCTGGCGTTGGGTACGTGTGAGGTGAGGGGATATGATACCATCGTTAAGGTAAGCATGAATCTCATGGTACCAAGCGGGTTGGGGACCAACCAAGATACAAACACGGTTTGAATCCTCATTCGCATAGGCGGGTGTGAGGAGCTGCTCCACTAAAAAATCATACTGTGTAGCTGCTTGGGGAATTTCCAAGAGCGAGCCTATAGTAGCCATAGCATCTGCTACTTTGTTTTGTATTCGAGGCACTTGTGTAAACTGAAGCTTTGTAAAATGTTGGGTTAGCTGATCAACCAGCTCTTTGTAGGGTAATAGCTTTTCATCTTTGGTTTGATATTCATTTAGGGCTTGCTTGATGATGAGCTAAGAATCGCCAACGATTTGTAGCTCAACAATGTTCCATTCTGCAGCTATCTTTAATCCTGCTATGAGGGCCTCATATTCAGCTATATTGTTGGTGCTAGGGAATTGTAGCTTGAAGGCTTTTGGAATGTAGTCTCCTTGAGGTGTGACCAACAATATTCCTGCCCCTGATCAATGAGATGTGTATGAGCCATCAACATAAAGTTTCCATGGGGGTTGTTCTTCAATTAGACAGATATGCTTATCTGGAAATTCTGTGATCAATGGATAAGCATCTATTAGAGGTGCATCAGCTAGGTGATCTGTTATAGCTTGCCCTTTGATTGCCTTTCTATCCACATACTGGATGTCAAATTCACTAAGGAGCATAACCCATTTGGCCAAACGGCCTGTAAGTGTTGTTCTAGAGAGCATATACTTGAGAGGGTCAATCTTGGAGACTAGTTGGATGGTATGACTTAGCATGTAATGGAGAAGCTTTTGAGTTGAGAAAACAACTACCAAACAAGCTTTTTCCATAGGAGTGTAATTGAGTTCATAACCAACTAGGGTTCTACTGATGTAGTAGATGGCTCTTTCTCTGTTGTAGTCATCAAGCTGTGCTAGAAGTGCCCCTAGAGCAGTAGGTGTTTCTGATATGTACAAAATCAGGGGATGACCAAGAACTGGTGGAACCAAGATAGGGGGATTGATGAGATACTGCTTGAGATGGTCGAAGTTGCGCTGACATAAAGGATCCCACTTGAAGTTCTCATCCTTCTTCACTAAATGCAAAAATGGTTTACACTTATCTGCAAGCTGGGAGATGAAGTGTCGAACAGATTGGAGCTTTCCTTGAAGAGAGCGAAGCTGTCGCAGTGTCTGGGGAGGAGGCATGTCTAAAATAGCCTTGACCTTCTTGGGGTCGATCTCTATACCTCGTTTAGAAACTATGAAACCTAGAAGCTTGCTAGATGTGACCCCAAAGACACATTTCTTGGGATTCAACATGAGATGATATTTGGCTAACCTATCAAAGACTTTCTCCAGGTCAGCAAGATGATCCATGAAGGTATGAGACTTGACCAAGATATCATCCACATAATCCTCCAAAATGCTATGGATGAGATCATGAAAAATGGTTGTCATAGCTCTTTGATAGGTAGCCCCAGCATTCTTTAGGCCAAAAGGCATCATGTTGTAGCAAAAGGTTCCCCAAGGGGTAGTGAATGTTGTCTTATGCTGATCCTCTTCTACAATCTTGATTTGATTATACCCAGAAAATCCATCCATGAGGGACAAAATTTTATGTCCAGCTGTAAGATCTACAATCATATCTATGTTGGGCAAGGGAAAATCATCTTTTGGACAAGCTTTGTTAAGATCTCTAAAATCAGTGCAGATTCTGATGTCACCGGAAGGTTTAGTGACAGGGAACATGTTGGAGATCCACTCTGAGTAGTCGATAGGTCGGATAACCTTAGCAGCTAACATTCTTTCTAATTCAGCTTTGACCAATAATGCCACCTTGGGGTGCATTTTTCTAAGCTTTTGTCTGACGGGCTTGATCTTTGGATCAACTGCAAGATGATGAACTACAAGCTTTGGATCAAGTCCTCGCATGTCCTGATATGACCATGCAAATCGGCCAATGTTCTCTCTTAAGACCTCAAAGAGGAGGTCAGCTTGGTCTTGTGATAGGGATGCAGCAATGTGAACAAGTTTGGGGATCTCTGATGAACCAATGTTGACTTCTCGAGTATCCTCAATTAGAATAGAAGACACCTCTGGTCGATTATCTTGAGGAGGCAATGCTAAATCCTCATGTTCTTCTGAATTTTCTTGCTGAGGGGTTCTCTTCGTTGCCTTAGCTAGTCTTAGATTCACCTTAGTTCCAGTTTTGGGTGTATCGGAACTAGGTTGGGGATTTTCTCCAAAATACCCCTTGGGATCTAGCTTGTAGATATAGGCAGAATCTAGCTTTTTTTTCTTGTGAGGATTTTTAGCTCCCATGAATCTTAGAAGTGCCTCCTCTGATGTGAACTCATCGATGTGTATGACACTTGGTTGGTCCCAATCTATGAGTTGTGGATGGGCGAGTGGTAGGTCAATGAGGTGGATGGATAGTTCTTGGAGAACAGAGTCTCCGAAGGAGATTTGGTCTAGGATATCGTCGTAGGCTCTCTTTTCAACTTCCTCAGGAATGTCTTCAATTTCGACAAAGTTGCGGTGAATGTTTGAAAAAGCGTGACCGTTCTCATTGGTCCCCCAATTGTGGGTATGCCAAAGCCAAGACCTGACTTCGATTCCCACTTGTGTGCATCGATGGGGCACTGCATGCCTCTTTCTTCTGGTCCTAGACCACCACCTTGATAGTTCCATTTGTCAGTGATGAGCTTATGTTCTTGGGGATACTTTTGGCTGAAGTGATCAAGGCATGCTTGATTTCTTTGAGGTGCATCCTTATGTAACCATTTGTTGATATCTGGAGTGAGCTCCTCATGAAGAGGGATTTTTGAGGATACAAAGGTTGTTGGGCCAAACTGTTTGTATCGAGGAGGTGGAACCTCCTTAGCTTTGTGATATGTCGATCGTCCATGGGCATGTGGATCAAGTGGGAGTGCCCCAACAACAAATGCATCTGACAGACTATACTCTCCACAACCTTTGTTATTGATCTTCACGGTAGATAGGGTAGAGGCAAGGATGGTTTTTGGGTCATTATAAGTGTGGGATGAGCTGGCGATGGATGTGCCAATATCAATTCCAGGGCAATGGTTTGTATATGAAGCTTCAACCGCATTGCAGTAAGCAAAGGGTTCTGGATCGGCATGGATGGTTACCTCAGTGCCTTGATGCGGAAATTTGATGCACTGATGGTAAGTGGATGGAACGGCTTTCATGGCATGAATCCATGGGCGACCGAGGAGGATGTTAAATGGTAGGTTTAGATCAATAACATGGTAGAGTGTCTCTTGGATGACTGGCCCAACCTTGATTGGCAGCAAGATAGTTCCTTCTGTGGTTCTTTCCAAGTTGTCATAAGCTTTTATGGTGATAACCTCACTGATGATATCTGCCTCAGTATACCCAGCTTGTTTTATGAATTTTAGGGTGCAAATATTCAAGGCTGATCCATTATCTATCATTACTCTTTTTACAACAAAGTTGGATACCATGATTGCTAGACCCTTGGAAGTTGGGTCTTGGATTGTGGTTTTGATAGCTTTGGTTATTCTATTGTTGGTAGTTGATAGCTTGTTGATTTTTTGGTTGATATGGTGGGTTGGACTGGTTGTGAGAAGGGCCAACAATATTCACATATCTGGTTTCAATGACGCCATCTGTTGCAACGTGCTTGTTTTTGTTCCAATACCTAGACTTGTCATTGGAATGTGATTGATTTTGGTTGGCTTCCTTGTAAAGCTTGACCACACCATCTTTAATGAGTCCTTTCTCAAGGATCATTCCTTTCTCTTTGATATCTTTGTAGGTTTGCAAATAGTTCATGGTCATGTGGCGAGCCAAGCTAGGATGGGCATTATCAATAAACATTTTCACCACATGGCGTTCTGGCAAGGTGCAGGATATGCGGGTAGTAAGGGTTTGCCATCTTTGCAGGTATTCGGCAAGGCTTTCTCCACCTTTTTTCTTGGTGTGGACAAGATCAACTATTGATAGCTCTGTTTCAACAAGATGGGCATATTGGGCTACAAATGCCTCAGATAATTCAGCAAAGTTTTTAATTGTGCCATAGGGGATTCTATAAAACCATTCAAGAGCTGGTCCAGCTAAGCTTTTGGGAAAAAGGCGCAAGAGGAAGACATCATTGTATGCTACGTTCTGGCAGTGCATGTAAAATTCTTTGATGTGTGTGACAGGGTCTCCTTTTCCTCTAAATTTGTCAAATTTGGGTACCTCAAAGTGTTTGGGAAATGGTGTCATGGTAATGGCTCTGTCAAATGGGTAAGGACACACATTCTCAAACTTGAATGTCTTCGGATCATTCCCTTCTTGGATGGCTTTCAGAGCTATCTTCATTTGCTCCCATTCTGAATTGATAGGTGATGGCTGGGGTGCCCCCAATGTAGGAGTGCCTTGAGGTAGGTATGTGCTGGATGGGGCCACTGAATATGGATGGCTATGAGGGATTTGCTGATAGGGATTTTACATTGTTTGGGCAGCTGCATGGTGGATGACAGGTTGCTGAGGGGGAGGTGGCGCATATTGCTGCATGTGCTGCGAGGCTTGCTGTTGATATGGGATTGGAGGTTGGGATTGAGGAACATAAGCTGGCTGTGGGATAAATGGATTGCTTTGTGGAGGTAAGGTATAAGATGGTTGAGAGGCTTGGGGAAAGGATCAAGGGGCTTGTGGGGTTTGACCAATATATGTGGGTTGTGCCCCCATTTGGGATGGTATCTGCAAATAATTGGTGGTTGGCTGGGGTGGTGGATTACCTCCTAGAAGTGGCATTGAAAAGTAGTTGGTAATTGGAGGTAATGGATTAGTTGGTGATTGAGGTGGTGGGAATTGAAAGCTTGGGAATGGAACTGATGGGGTTTGATAGCTTTGTGGTTGGATTTGGAAGCTTGGTAGAGTGGTGGCAGGGGCTGGGGTCACTTGGGAGTTTGGTAGAAAATTGGTAGTAGCTTGTGGGATTTGATAGCTTTGTGGAGTGAGGGTAGTAGCTTGTAGATTTGTGGCTAATGGTATTGAGCTCCCAAGACCTAATGGAAATGATGGGATTGTGCTTTGGGTTGCAGTGAACAAGCTGGGGGTGATGAAAGGTTGATTACTTGGCCCCATGGGTGGCATCCCTGTTGTATATTGCTAAGGTTGGCCAAAGATGCTAGCACTGATTTGGGAGATGGGTGGATTTGGAAGGCTGGGTTGGGGAGCAGCAGCAGCAATAGTGAAGGGGGTGAACGGTGAGCTATTTTGGGTAAAGGGGGTTTGGAGCGGAGAGGTATGAACCAAGGATGGAGTGGTGGTGGATGGGTTGGCTTGCGGCATGGAGATTTCAACTTGGGTGGATGATGGTATGTTTGGGTCTGTTGGATCATATGGATTGGCTGGAGGCTCTTCTTTTGGCATATATTGAGGATAATTTGGATCATAAGAGCCTATGGGTGGTGGTAGCTACCCAAAAAATGGGTGAGATGGATCTGATAATGGAGGGGGTCTTCCAAAGTCAAAGGCTCCTACATTTTCCCTTCGAAAATTAGCCATGATTGTCTCTTTGTTCTTGTCTATAATGGCATTTACCAATACTACATTTCCTGGTTGGTTCATGAAAGCTTCAATGTCAGTACATGATGGCATGGCTTTCTCTGGGCTAAAGGATGGCTGAGTGCTCAAGGGGGGTGAGGTTGTTCGATCCAAATGATAGGGCTCCATTTTTTCTTTCTTCTTGGCTAAGCGAGTGACAGGTGGCATGAAAAATGCTCCTAGGGATGAGATGCAATAATGCTGATGGATGCAAAAGGGGGAAGGCTTCTCTATGCAAATGATTTCCTAGGTTAAGGCAAAGCTATATGACAAAACCTAAGGAGGATTGGGTTGGAGATTCTAACTTCAAAGATATGTTGCCAAAGCACGAAAGGTCTACTTTCCTATGTGCAAGCTTGGTGGTGATTGTGTCAACTTAAGGATAGACTAATGATCCTTTAGGAAGAACGCGAGATTGACCACTTGTGGATCCCAACCTTTAGCTCAAGGTGATGAGGGATAACAAGTGACAAAGCTGGATTACCCTAGACAAAGCTCTATCAAAGGGATAACCTTGGTGAGATTGATGGATTTGGAAGATTTTAGGAGTGGCAAACTTTTGGCAAAAGTGACAACAATTTTGAAGGCTTGGATGTGAGGTGTTGATTGCTGGCTAGATGGTTTGATTCTAAATGAGATGGATGAGCTAATAATGCTTAAGGGGATAACCTAAGATGGTTGGCTTTTCTACAAAGATGACTCTAAAGTGAAGCTAATCCAAGAAGATGGGGAGAAACAAGGGTGTCTAATCATAGAAATCATGCCTAGTTGGTAAGGCATAAGCAGGATTAACTCCTAGATGTTGGCTAAATTTGATGGTGCGCTCTAACCAGGCCTCTTGAAGTGCTTCGTCGGTAGCTTTGTCCTCTGCTTTGTGGAGTTTGGCAATTCGTGGGCTTGGTGTTATTTCTTTTCTCTTGGCTGAAAGTTCTTGGTATGCTAGAGATGGTTTGAGTTTAACTTTGTGGAACTTTTGTTTGGGTTTGGGTTGCTCTGACATCAATTTCTAAATCTGCTTGGCTTTGAGAGATCTTGGTTGTTTTGCTTCAACTCATTCAACTTCTAGAATAGGCAGTGACTACGGTAAGTATGCCCTAAGCTAGGATTGACCAAGTTTGGCAAACATTCATTCAACAAATAAAAGATCAAGCAATAGATAGAAACAACCAGATAGAAGTTTTTGATTCTCAGAAAGTGATAGTTGTGCCAAGGAGTGTGTATGTTCTACAAATGTTTCGATCAGTCACCTCAAACACATTAACATCCTAGATGGTTGTCTACAAGGTTGACAGTTGGTTTAGCTAAGGAGTCCTTGATATACCCAAGGTACGTGAGGCCCAAATCCGTAGATGAGACCAAAAAGATGTCACACAGCCGAGAGGAGCGGTAACCCACTTCTCCTCTTTCACTTCTCAAGGGTATAAAGTTCCTTGAGGCTTAGCCCGAGTGACAAAATCTTGATCCCAAGAGAGGTGTCTTTCGATTCACCTCCAAATTCTTATACTCCGCCAGAACGCTGGAGTTGAGGTCGTCCAAGGGGTGATGAAATCCCCAAGCAGGCCTCCTAAAAAGAAACAAGGTTTTGGATCCTAATCTTATGCACCCAAGATGGCCTCGAAAGATGACAAGGGGAGAGAAGACTTGGATGACCTTGGGCTAAAAAACATGCTTGTTCTTTTACCAACTGACTCTTATGTGTGCTAATCTAGACTTTGCAAGCACTCATGTTTAAGAGACAATGTTCAATTCCAACTTGAAGCACCAACAAAAGTAAATCGATCGAAGAATGCAAACAATAAGAAGAGTTAGGGTCAACAAAAGAAAACTCGCGCGCCTAGAGGCCCTCCACGTCAAGTATCGATTAATTTTTTTTAAGGCATTCAACATTGAGTGTGAGTTTGTTTTAAACCCAAAACAAAAGTGTGTGAGATTCGATTTCAAGCGCGCGCCCGGAGGCTCTCCACGTCAGTTGTTGTTCAATTTTAGTGCCCAAACTTGAAGTGTGATTGATTTAATCTAGAGTTTTGATCATTTAAAAATTTTGATAAAGTTAAAGCAAACATTCAAAGACCAAGTGAGTGAGTTAGATTGTGGAACATTTAACACCTTTTTCAAGTAGACCCATCCCCATAAATGGCGCTGAGATTGCAACCAATGGTTAATATTTGATGGGTGATTAGAAAAGAGGTGAGTCCAAGGAACTACTCAAATTGATTTTTGCAAATTTGTATTTTAACTTAACAAGGTTTCTTAAATGTCCAAAAATCAAACTTTACCTAGATTGCATGTGGAAAAGAGATTTGTTTTGTTCAATTTTTAGAAGCTCCAAATGAAGTGTTTGATATTGCAATGGTTAATTGATCCTTAGAATTCAAGATTGGATTTGTTGTTTTAATCATGCATTCAAGGAAAATTTGATTTTAATCCATGGCATTCAAGAGTGATTTTAGCAACATACATTCAAAGAAAAGTGGTTAAACATTCAAGTGTTTTCTTTTGAGCATTCAAGATTGAGATTTTGTGTGTTGTTTTAAGAACTTTGAAGTGCTTTGTTTTAACCTTAGATCATTCAAGATTGTTTTGGACTCAAAAGTGAAAATGACTCTTTAGACTTTGGTTTTCATTCAAGATTTTGTGTTCTAATTTTCATATTTTAAGCCCAAAAATGATATTCCTAGATTGTTTTGATGCATGAAAATCCTAAGAAACATTCAAGATTTTGCAATAAGACATTTGTTTGGAAAAAATAACAAATATTTTAGGACAATTTTTTGGCAACCATTTAGGACTCTTAGTTTTCATGAGATTTTTTAAAAGAACTTTAGTGTGCACTTAGTGTTGATTTTGAACTTTTTGAAATAGAAACTTGAAGTTCTTTTTAAATTTCCAAAAATGAAGTGTTCCTAATTTTGCATGAATGCATCTAAAACCTTGATGTTGCAAGGATGAAAATGATTAGATTGGTTTAGTTTCACTTGTTAAAAAAAATTTTCTTTCTTGCAAATTTTAAATTTTTCAATGGATTTAAGTATGATTTGGGGGTTCATTTTAAGCACTAAAAAGAAGTGTGTATGATTTTGCTTCCTTAAAAAAAAATGGCCAAGATATCCCACAAGAAGAAGAAGAAGAAGAAGATGGAATAAGAAAAATATAGACAAGAAGAGGAAGAAGAATTTCAAGTTCTTTGTCCACCTATAAGCTTGAAAAATTTGCAAACACTATGAGATAGATTATGAGTTCCTTTGTCTTCTTCATGCTCATGTGGACCTACAAAACCAATTTATACAATCCTACCAATCACAAAAACAAGAAAAATTAGCCAAAATCAGCAAATAACATACAAAACTTGACTAAAAAAGCTAATGAAGATGACCCATGTGGGGTCCCACCGGGCGTGCCAAAATGTATATGAGCAATGTTAGTATGCTAATAGAAACCAAATTTAAATAAAGCTTCTACAAACTAAAAAAAATTCATAAACTTCAAGATAGACTAAGATGAACTCTCAATTGAGAATATGAGCCATTAATGGACTCTCTCAATGAGAAGCTCTCTTGTTGAGTGGCTTTGTCTAAATAGATAGGATGTATGCTCAAGCTTATGCTTCAAAAAGGGCTTCAAATGGAGTTGGAATTTGGATGTGAGTTTATGGTTTGGATGTAAAATGGCTTCTCAAAATGGCATTATGACTTTACTTCATGGATTGTGTTATTTTGCAAAGGGGAAGGATCCAATTTATAGGTAAGAGGCTTGAGGGTTTGAGGGCTAAGATGCAAGGATGGAAAAAAGCTTATGGAGGGCTCAGATTGCATGAGAGGAGAGCACATGGATTGTGCTTCCTTATAGCCAATCAAGGAGTGACACATGTCACATGGTAAGAGGATGGAGGAAAGGGGAAGGATGAGTCAACAAAGGAGGCTCAAGGGATAAAATCTTCATAAAGACCCTCATAATGACTTGTAAGAGCAATAAAAGGGCTTGTAAGAGTCATTTATGACCTAGTGCACTTCATAAAGTTTTATGGTTGAGATATTTTGAGGGTGATGAGAGTAATTTCGACTTGGACTTGATTAGGAAAGTTTTAAGCTTGTTTAGGCTTGTGCAAATGATTAGAGGATGGATTAGGATGGTTTAGGATTAGCTTAGGGATAGGCAAGTGGATGGCATTTAATGAGGGTGGGCGAAGGAGGAGATATTTGTTAACTTTGGCTTGGGTTAGTAAGTTTTAACCCATGTTTAGGGAATGTGACAAGGTTAGGAGGGGATTAGGATTAGGTTTAAAGACATCTTCTAGAAGAGTCTAGATTTTGGATGAGGATAAAGACTTTCTAAAATAGTCTAGAATTTCCTAGGGTGAGGATAAATTAGATTTTTAGGAAATAAATAAAGTTTTATTTATTTCAAGGGTTTGGGTTGAGGAGATATTTATTAAAACTTTTTTAATAAACATGAGGATTAATATTTAATCTTAATTAAATATTTTGAGTTGGGATTAGGGGTAGGAAATGATGAGATTAGCCTTTAATTGAAATTAAAGAAGGATTAGAAGATTTTGGAAGAGGTTATTGGTCATAAGGAAATTGGCCAAGTTTTGGGCAAAAAATAAATTTTTTATTTATTTTAGGATTTTTGGTCAATTTATTAATTAAATAATTAATAAATAAGGAAATAATGTTTAAATAAGATTTAAACATTTTTGGGAGGGATTCCTTAATTAAATATTTTTAATTAAGATAAAGGGATTTAATGGCATGAAAATTAATTAATTAATTAATTAATAAATGATGATGTCATCAGGACTTTTTCAGAAAATAAAAATACTTTATTTTCTAAAGGTTTTTAGGTGTCTACATTTTGCCCCTCTTTGATGTGATGCCGCAAGTGGCATGGCATCAAAGATAAGAAAATAAGATGCCCAAGGCTAGAGCAGAAGAGGAGAGAATGGACTGTGAGATGCCCCCTCGAGAAGGTAGCGAGGAGAGAAAGTGAGGCTCGATGGCTTCTTGAAAAGTACAAGAATCCGAGATGAGCAAGGAGACTCAGATTGGCAAAGAGAAGGGGCTGAATTAGCTCAAACTCTCACTATGGGAGAATGATAAAGGAGAATCAGATGCAGAAGAGGAAGCAAGCTTAAGACCTTAGGGAAGGTGGAGGATGAAGGAGCAGAGTGCTATAGAAAGGAATCCAGGATAGGGAGATGGATGAGGGGATTATAAAGCTGATGCAATAGGATTTCAAAGAGTTAGATTGGCGGAAGATGGGTTTCGGAGAACCCTAGGACTAGGATTGTGGATCTCGAAAGATGAGGCTTGGTGGGTTGATTTGGATTGGTGGATCCCTAAGACTAGGATTGTGGATCCCTAAAGGTAAGAGTGATGAGTGATTCAAAGAGATATTGATGCATCAGCTAGGGTAGGAGAGACGGATGCTGGATATGGATGGGGGATAATGGAGATGAAGGAAACCCATTGAAGCTTTTTGAGCGGGGGGGATACTTCAAAGAGAAGTACCAGCATGTAGTTGAGCACTAGATTTGCTATAGGACTGTTGGTTAATTGCCAAGGTTACCGAGAACATCAAGGCCTTTTCACCAACCGTCCAAAGGATTGACAAACTAACTCAAAACAAAAATGCAAGGATTGCCCCAACATCACACATGAATCCTAGAGGAAGCAGCGTGGAAACGACATTGGAGAACCCACAAGCAGAAAAGAAAAACAAATGAAAGACCTGACCAAGACCTTACGCTCTAATTGCCCCATTCGCAGCATACCATGATATGGAAGATCGTGGCAACCTTGAGGAGGGAACAAGGAGATTTCTTGGAAAAGATACTTCAAGACCCAAAAGGGAAGATCCCAAATCAAAAGAAAGTGAAAATCCAAAAGAGAATCGTTTGCCAATGAGATGGGTAGGACGAGGTACTAACGAACCAAGATCAGACATGATGAAAGCTATATCCTGCAAGGACCTATCAGAGAGCACCTAAGCTGGTGGATTTGGATGAGTGATGCATCTGGCAAGCTGAACTAAGAAAGATAACACTTTGGTGATAGGAAATCTAGCTAAAGGATGCATTGGAATATCTAACCAAAGTGTGCGATGTGTGCAAGATGTTGACCAAGGACGAACTGACACGAACGCTGGATAGATACAATGGTACTAAGCTAAAGAGGATGTACAAGCTGATGGACCAAGATATGTTACAAATGTACAAGTTTTTTCATTTCTTGGTTTTTGTGAGATGGAAATGTTTGTGAAGGATGGGATGTCTATAATAGGTGATAGGTGGATAGGTAGATGGTTTGCGAAAAGATTAAGTGAAAATGGGGTTTTGTGTGTGCACGTGATAGTATACAAGCTAGGATACAAGATTATTTATAGGCTGGAATATGGTACAAACCGTGGACAAGATTCAGATAGACAAGGTATGGTACAAGATTTACAAGGTATAATACAAGCTTTGGTACAAGATTTACAAGCTGTACAGGAGGTATTTACAAGCTTCATCAGATTTTGGATATTTGGTTGGAACACCAAGGGAACAAGCAAGTGTGTCTTATGGGATGGTGGGTAAATGGATGAGGGATAGGATAGTGATAGATAATGGATTAGTCTTTAGTACACCAGGCGCCTGAATTACCAGGTTTTTATCAAGGTACCTATCCAAGGTGCTTGAATTGCCAAGTTTTCACCATTGGACGCTTATTTCTCTTTACTATTTTTTTCTTTTGTATCTTTCAAAAGCTTGGTATACCAAGGATCTTCAAGCATAGAACTTCTTGAGATGAATGATGTTGGTAGGATCATTCAAGAGTTCTCCTTCTGGTGTAGATAGCTAATAAGCTCCAGAGCCAAAGGAAGCAGTGACAACATAAGGACCAAGCCATGTAGGTTCAAACTTGCCTTTCTTTTCTTGATCTACTTGGACTTTCATGTTTTCTTTGAGGACCATGTCACCTGGCTGAAAGTGTCGTGGAAGCACCTTTTTGTTGAAATTTCTTTTGAGACGAGTTTGATAGACTGTGAGATGATCATAGGCTTGTTGCCGCTTCTTGTCTAAGAGAACTAGCTGGGTGAGTCGAGCTACTCTATATTCTTCATCTTATATTTGCCCTTGCAAAGATATGCGCAAGGAGGGAAGTTCAACCTCTATAGGTAGTACCGCTTCGGCACCATAGACTAGGGATTATGGAGTTGTGCCTGTGGATGTACGAAAGGAAGTTCGATAGGCCCATAGGGCTGGATTTATTTGTAGGTGCCAATCACAGCCGGAATCATTGACAACTTTCTTTAGAATTTTGAGGAGGGTTTTGTTAGTTGCCTCTGCCTGGCCGTTACTTTGTGGGAAATATGGGCTAGAAAAGCGGTGATGGATGCGGAGGGAAGTGCATAATTCTTCCATGTTGAGATTTTCAAAGTTACCTCCGTGGTCGGTGAAGATGGTGGATGGGATGCCGAAGCGGCAAACAATGTGGTACAAGATGAACTTGGAGAACTGAACTCCTGTAGCTGAGACTAGGGGAATTGCTTCCACCCATTTAGTGAAATAGTCTATAGCCATTATTATCCATTGATGTCCATCAGATGAGAGGGGTGTGATAGTTCCAACTAGATCAAGGCCCCAACAAGCGAAAGGCCAAGGTGGTGCAATAGGTTGTAGATCCTGTGCCGGAGCGTGCACAAGATTTGCATGCTGCTGACATGGGAGACACTTTCTGACAAAGTCAAGGAGTCATCTTCAATGGTAGGCCAATAGTAGCCTGCTCTAAGGATTTTTCGTGCTAGGACAATACCACTTGTGTGGGCACCGCAAAGTCCAGAGTGTACTTCCTTTAACACCATCGCGGCCTCATTTTGGTCTAAACATCGAGAGAGAGTATCGTGATAACCCCGACGATATAGGGTATTGGCTATGATAACATAGCGAGATGATTTTCGGATGAGGTTCTAGCGTTGGGTACGTGTGAGGTGAGGGGATATGATACCATCGTTAAGGTAAGCGTGAATCTCATGGTACCAAGCGGATTGGGGACCAACCAAGATACAAACACGATTTGAATCCTCATTCGCATAGGCGGGTGTGAGGAGCTACTCCACTAAAAAATCATATTGTGTAGCTGCTTGGGGAATTTCCAAGAGCGAGCCTATAGTAGCCATAGCATCTGCTGCTTTGTTTTGTATTCGAGGCACTTGTGTAAACTGAAGCTTTGTAAAATGTTGGGTTAGCTGATCAACCAGCTCTTTGTAGGGTAATAGCTTTTCATCTTTGGTTTGATATTCATTTAGGGCTTGCTTGATGATGAGCTAAGAATCGCCAAAGATTTGTAGCTCAACAATGTTCCATTCTGCAGCTATCTTTAATCCTGCTATGAGGGCCTCATATTCGGCTATATTGTTGGTGCTAGGGAATTGTAGCTTGAATGCTTTTGGAATGTAATCTCCTTGAGGTGTGACCAACAATATTCCTGCCCCTGATCCATGAGATGTGTATGAGCCATCAAAATAAAGTTTCCATGGGGGTTCTTCTTCAATTAGACAGATATGCTCATCTGGAAATTCTGTGATCAATGGATAAGCATCTATTAGAGGTGCATCAGCTAGGTGATCTGCTATAGCTTTCCCTTTGATTGCCTTTCTATCCACATACTGGATGTCAAATTCACTACGGAGCATAACCCATTTGGCCAAACGGCCTGTAAGTGTTGTTCTAGAGAGGATATACTTGAGAGGGTCAATCTTGGAGACTAGTTGGATGGTATGACTTAGCATGTAATGGCGAAGCTTTTGAGTTGAGAAAACAACTACCAAACAAGCTTTTTCCATAGGAGTGTAATTGAGTTCATAACCAACTAGGGTTCTACTGATGTAGTAGATGGCTCTTTCTTTGTTGTAGTCATCAAGCTGTGCTAGAAGTGCCCCTAGAGCAGTAGGTGTTGCTGATATGTACAAAATCAGGGGATGACCAGGAACTGGTGGAACCAAGATAGAGGGATTGATGAGATACTGCTTGAGATGGTCGAAGCTGCGCTAACATAAAGGATCCCACTTGAAGTTCTCATCCTTCTTCACTAAATGCGAAAATGGTTTACACTTATCTACAAGCTGGGAGATGAAGCGCCGAACAGATTGGAGCTTTCCTTGAAGAGAGCGAAGCTGTCGTAGTGTCTGGGGAGGAGGCATGTCTAAAATAGCCTTGACCTTCTTGGGGTCGATCTCTATACCTCGTTTAGAAACTATGAAACCTAGAAGCTTGCCAGATGTGACCCCAAAGACACATTTCTTGGGATTCAGCATGAGATGATATTTGGCTAACCTATCAAAGACTTTCTCCAGGTCAGCAAGATGATCCATGAAGGTATGAGACTTGACCAAGATATCATCCACATAATCCTCCAAAATGCTATGGATGAGATCATGAAAAATGGCTGTCATAGCTCTTTGATAGGTAGCCCCAGCATTCTTTAGGCCAAAAGGCATCATGTTGTAGCAAAAGGTTCCCCAAGGGGTAGTGAATGTTGTCTTATGCTGGTCCTCTTCTGCAATCTTGATTTGATTATACCCAGAAAATCCATCCATGAGGGACAAAATTTCATGTCCAGCTGTAAGATCTACAATCATATCTATGTTGGGCAAGGGAAAATCATCTTTTGGACAAGCTTTGTTAAGATCTCTAAAATCAGTGCAGATTCTGATGTCACCGGAAGGTTTAGTGACAGGGACCATGTTGGAGATCCACTCTGAGTAGTCGATAGGTCGGATAACCTTAGCAGCTAACATTCTTTCTAATTCAGCTTTGACCAATAATGCCACCTTGGGGTGCATTTTTCTAAGCTTTTGTCTGACGGGCTTGATCTTTGGATCAACTGCAAGATGATGAACTACAAGCTTTGGATCAAGTCCTCGCATGTCCTGATATGACCATGCAAATCGGCCAATGTTCTCTCTTAAGACCTCAAAGAGGAGGTCAGCTTGGTCTTGTGATAGGGATGCAGCAATGTGAACAATTTTGGGGATCTCTGATGAACCAATGTTGACTTCTCGAGTATCCTCAATTAGAATAGAAGACACCTCTGGTCGATTATCTTGAGGAGGCAATGCTAAATCCTCATGTTCTTCTGAATTTTCTTGCTGAGGGGTTCTCTTCGTTAGCTTAGCTAGTCTTAGATTCACCTTAGTTCCAGTTTTGGGTGTATCGGAACTAGGTTGGGGATTTTCTCCAAAATACCCCTTGGGATCTAGCTTGTAGATATAGGCAAAATCTGGATTTTTTTTCTTGTGAGGAGTTTCAGCTCCCATGAATCTTAGAAGTGCCTCCTCTGATGTGAACTCATCGATGTGTATGACACTTGGTTGGTCCCAATCTATGAGTTGTGGATGGGTGAGTGGTAGGTCAATGAGGTGGATGGATAGTTCTTGGAGAACAGAGTCTCCGAGGGAGATTTGGTCTAGGATATCATCGTAGGCTCTCTTTTCAACTTCCTCAGGAATGTCTTCAATTTCGACATGGTTGCGGTGAATGTTTGAAAAAGCGTGACCGTTCTCATTGGTGCCCCCAATTGTGGGTATGCCATAGCCAAGACCTGACTTCGATTCCCACTTGTGTGCATCGATGGGGCACTGCATGCCTCTTTCTTCTGGTCCTAGACCACCACCTTGATAGTTCCATTTGTCAGTGATGAGCTTATGTTCTTGGGGATACTTTTGGCTGAAGTGATCAAGGCATGCTTGATTTCTTTGAGGTGCATCCTTATGTAACCATTTGTTGATATCTGGAGTGAGCTCCTCATGAAGAGGGATTTTTGAGTATACAAAGGTTGTTGGGCCAAACTGTTTGTATCGAGGAGGTGGAACCTCCTTAGCTTTGTGATATGTCAGTCGTCCATGGGCATGTGGATCAAGTGGGAGTGCCCCGATAGCAAATGCATCTGATAGACTATACTCTCCACAACCTTTGTTATTGATCTTCACGGTAGACAGGGTAGAGGCGAGGATGGTTTCTGGGTCATTATAAGTGTGGGATGAGCTAGCAATGGATGTGCCGATATCAATTCTAGGGCAATGGTTTGTATATGAAGCTTCAACCGCATTGCAGTAAGTAAAGGGTTCTGGATCGGCATGGATGGTTACCTCAGTGCCTTGATGTGGAAATTTGATGCACTGATGGTAAGTGGATGGAACGGCTTTCATGGCATGAATCCATGGGCGACCAAGGAGGATGTTAAATGGTAGGTTTAGATCAATAACATGGCAGAGTGTCTCTTGGATGACTGGCCCAACCTTGATTGGCAGCAAGATAGTTCCTTCTGTGGTTCTTTCCAAGTTGTCATAAGCTTTGATGGTGATAACCTCACTGATGATATCTTCCTCAGTATACCCAGCTTGTTTTATGAATTTTAGGGTGCAAATATTCAAGGCTGATCCATTATCTATCATTACTCTTTTTACAGCAAAGTTGGATACCATGATGGCTATGCGAAGCAGAAGGGTGTGATCTGGCTCGACCACGGGTATGTCAATGGGTTTGAATGATAGGGCACATGAGGATGAGAGGTGTCCAACAAGATTATGAAAATCAGTAGCATTGATATCAGAAGGGACACGAGATTCTATGAGAGCACTGTCAAGGATGTTCTTGTACATAGGACTAGTGCGAAGAAGGTCTAAAATGGAGATTTGGGCTGGCATGTTCCCAAGGTGTTCCAAGATATTGTACTGGCTTTTTGATGGAGCTGATGGTGTTGGTGTAACAGGTGGGCCTGCGATGTTAAATCACGCTCTTCGAGTGGTGACCGAACACTCATTGTTTGGTCCTTGGATATTGATAACATTGACGGAAGGCTCTTTCTTGGATATACAACCTATAAGGCTACCATAGTCTATATAGGATGAAGTGTGGTCATTGTTCTTCCCATGCTGTTGGTTTGGCTGACGGTTGTTGGTGTTGGTTTGGATAGGTGCTTTTCCATAATTTTGGTTGTGGTGTGGAGGAAAAGCATTTTGATAGATCTGTAAGCCTGCATTGGGAGAGGTTTGGGCACCAACAGTGATTTCCTTCCGATCAATGAGGTCCTGCACATAGTCTTTCAGTTTCATGCATCTGAGGGTAGTGTGACCTTTTACCCTATGAAATTTGCAGTACTCATTATCTTTGTACCATGCAGCTTTGGATTGGCTTGGGTCACTTTGCTGGGTAGGAGGAAATTTGATGAGGTTTTCTTTGACTAATTTCTCAAAAATGACATCCAATGGCTCACCAAGGGGTGTATAGTTTGTAGGTGTAGGTTGGAATCTAGGTTTTTGTCCTGCAGCTACATTGATGGCATTAGCTTGATTGCTAGACCCTTGGAAGTTGGGTCTTGGATTGTGGTTTTGATAGCTTTGGTTATTCTGTTGTTGGTAGTTGATAGCTTGTTGATTTTTTGGTTGATATGGTGGGTTGGACTGGTTGTGAGAAGGGCCAACAATATTCACATATCTGGTTTCAGTGACGCCATCTGTTGCAACGTGCTTGTTTTTGTTCCAATACCTAGACTTGTCATTGGAATGTGATTGATTTTGGTTGGCTTCCTTGTAAAGCTTGACCACACCATCTTTAATGAGTCCTTGCTCAAGGATCATTCCTTTCTCTTTGATATCTTTGTAGGTTTGCAAATAGTTCATGGTCATGTGGTGAGCCAAGCTAGGATGGGCATTATCAATAAACATTTTCACCACATGGCGTTCTGGCAAGGTGCAGGATATGCGGGTAGTAAGGGTTTGCCATCTTTGCAGGTATTCGGCAAGGCTTTCTCCACCTTTTTTCTTGGTGTGGACAAGATCAACTATTGATAGCTCTGTTTCAACAAGATGGGCATATTGGGCTACAAATGCCTCAGATAATTCAGCAAAGTTTTTAATTGTGCCATAGGGGATTCTATAAAACCATTCAAGAGCTGGTCCAGCTAAGCTTTTGGGAAAAAGGCGCAAGAGGAAGACATCATTGTATGCTACGTCCTGGTAGTGCATGTAAAATTCTTTGATATGGATCTATTCATGTTATGGGAAAAGGCTCTATCTATCTGCAAGTATAAATCTAGACATGGGACCTTGTGTGCTTTTTCTACGTTTCAACACTTTCCTCTGATGCTTCTCTTTTTGCATCCTAACCTCCTTTTTTATCATCACATCAATGGTGGCTAAGCTATGACCATTCTACTTCAACACTTTTTGTCACTATTCTATCTTGACTAGTATACCAGTCTACTAGTTGTTGAATTTGCAATACTTTGTAACTTCTTGTGAACTAGCTTCAAATCAATGACAACACATCCCACTAATCCAACACCTGTCTTCTTCTCTCACCACTTGCCCAGTTGATCTGACTTCATCCAAAAAAAAGTGTGTGATGTGGTGAAAAATTATATTTTAGGAGGTATGATTTAGAAGCTAGGCCTACACATAAGCATAGTAATCTATGGTACTCCCCTTAATACCATAAATACATAATAGAAAAAAAAGAAAAAATAGCAAATGCAAGAACAAAATATGGACTTCTTATTATCTCTACAAATATGGAATTACAAAATTCACAAGTATAATATGCTAACCCACATGGGTGGCTTCATTATAGTAATCTACAAGATTAAGTTGCAAACTACCACCCAGATCTATTCTGAACAATGTTTGGGCCTTTCTAAAATAGGCAATTTTATTCCATGTGGGAAAGTTCAAGACAATGAAACTTAATACCTAGGGATGACAGACCCTAATAATACATATAGAGTTAGCCAAATATATCTTTGACAATTATTTTAGGAATCTTGGGTAGCCCAACTTTGGAAAGCCATAACTCTCCAACTGTTGCTTTGATTGGCAATTATAACCACTTTTTGGAAATTCCATCTTCTGATCAACAAGTTCAAAATGGCACAAGCAACCTTTCATCGAGTTTTCAAACCTCATCCAAACACTCTAAGGCCTCCAACGTTGAGCCTGAAGATATTTATCCTAATCTTTTCACTGAAAATTTGAAATAATTTATTTGATAATTAAGCTGGAGCAATGATATTTTTGTGTTAGTCTTACAATTCTAAAATGAACCTTCATGTAGAAAATGAGAAGATTCAAAGATCATAAGACAAACTTACTAAAAATAGAAACCCTCTATCTACTAGTCCTTATTAAAATAGGAAAGACTCAAAACAAAATATTTTTGGGTGATCCAAGATTGCTCTTACACCTAGGATGCTCCTACATCAAACACCTGGGGTAATTTGAAAAGTGACTCCATCACATCTAGGAAAACCTAGATGGTTAACTTCCTCCCTTGCTAGCCATGATGAATCCTCTATTGGCCTCCCTTTCCATTTGACTAGATATTCCTTATAAGTTCCATTCCTTGTATTTTTTCCAACACAAATTTCCATTATCTCCTCAATCTCCTTTATAGCCGAGCTATTTTCTAGAATACTCCATTGTACTTCTCAAACTTCATTTCCATCACCTCCTTCATAATACTGTATCAAATATGAAATATTGAATACTGGTGAAATATTCAATTTAAAAGGAAACTCTACTTCATAAGAATTTCTAGAATCATGCCTTTTCACTATCTTGCACAATCCAAATTTCTTCATCTTCATCTTATTATACATACCTATTAGAAAATGCTCCTTTCTCAAATGAACCATGACTTCATCTCCAATCTAAAATTTATTATAACTCTTTTTCACATCTACCTTAGCCTTGTACTGTGTATTCATCTTTATGATGTGTTTCCTCACCTCCTCATGGATGTTCCTCAAATGCTCAACAAATTCTTCTACTTCAGCACTACTTATCTCTCCTTTATCCAACTACCATAATTTAGAAGCATTTCTAGGACAACTCCCATATAGAATTTGTAATGGTGATTTACCAATGTACTCTTGTTGATAGAATTATTATATGCAAATTTTGTTTTAATGTGGATCTTAATTAGACTTGGAGGTTTATTTGGTGTGGTTTTTTTCACGTATTATTTCTATGAGGATTTGGGAACAACACCCGCAAGATGGGGTCAAGGGACAACACTCCAGGTCTGCTCCTTATCACAATACAGGATGGGGTCAAGGGACAATGCCCCCACAAGAATTTTTGGGGGTGCTGCCCCAAAAGCCAAAAATGCCCTTATATTGTAAAAGGCATTAGCTACTATTTTTCCTATTGTATGACTTATTCTATCCCTAATTTTGTAAGTGAAAAAAGCTTGTATAAAAAGGCTTAGGGCTAGGGATTTCATAATGTAATAGTGATATTATAGCTTCGTATGGTGGTATTGAGCTATAAGAGATTGTAGATTGTAATCATTGAATAATAATAATATTGGACTTTTCTATTGGTGGACATAGCCCAAGGATTGGGTCAACCATGTTAAATCTCGGTGTCTTGTGTTCTCTTATGTGTGATCTATTATTTTTTGATATTGGTTATATTTTCATGTAAGTGTTATTTTTATCTAAGTTTAACTCTAACAAATTATGCCTATGGTAAATTCATATCCCATTCTTTTAGTTTGTCTCTAACCAAACATCTTAGCAAATTTTCCAAACTCCTATTCACAATTATATTTTTCCATCAATTTATGGATGATGTGATGAACTGAACTTCAAATCTATCTTCAACTTCTTCCATAATGTATGCCAAAAATATCCAACAAATTTGGTATCTTGATCTAAAACTATACTCTTTGGCAAACCATGTAGTCTCAACACTTCTCTGAGAAAAAGCTCTACCACATGAATAACATCACTAGTCTTTTATCAAGGAATAAAATGTGTCATCTTTGAAAACTTGTCAACCACCACAAAATTAGAATCATGCCCACACTACATCCTCGGTAATCCAAGAACACGATCCATACTAAGATCCTCCCACAACTTTTTTGGTACAAGTAATGGGTGATACAACCTTATATTTGTTTTCACCCCTTTCTCCATTTTACATACTCTGCAACTCTATACAAAATTATTCATGTCTTGATGCAACTATGGCCAGTACTAATTCCCAGTAACCAAATCTATAGTTTTATCTCTGCCAAAATGTCTACCCAATCCTCCACTATGCTTCTCCTTGATGATATTATTTGTCATGGAACTTCTAGGAATGCACAACTAGATTTCTTTGAACAACATACTATCCTAGATCATGAAATCTAACCACTTTGTCCTATCAAGCATAACAGGTTCTATACAATCTTTCCATAGTTCTCCAAAATTAGGATCATTTGGATACAAAGTACTAAGTTTTTTGAACCCAACCACCTCAATCTGCATTTTTGTCAACAAAATTTCTCTTTACTAAGAGCATCTACAACTCTATTAGACTTCTCACTCTTGTGTTTCAAAACAAATGTATGACTTTGCAAAAATTCAACCCACTTCAAATGCCTTTGGTTCAATTTTCCTTGACTATTCAAATATTGCAAATCTTGATGATCAGTATACAAAACAAACTTCTTAGGTCTCCAATTCTTCAATGATTGAACTATAGCATAAAATTCTTGATCATAAACAAAATATTTTCCTTTTTAATCATTCAGCTTCTCACTAAAATAAGCAATAGGTCTACTTTCTTGGCTCAAAATAGCTCCTATTGTAGTACAACTAGCATCATAGTCTACTTGAAAGACCTTGTTAAAATTAGGAAGTGCTAAAATAGGTTGCTTGCTAACTTTCTATTTCAATAGATTAAAACTCTTATCTACTCCTATAGTATACTTAAATTCTTTCCTATCCACTCTCATTGTTTCAATTAGGGGTCCAAAAATACTACTAAAACCTCTTATGAACTTTCTGTAAAATTAGTCAATCCATGAAAATATCTTACCTTTTTCACATTTCTTGGAGTAGAACATTCAAGGATAGCCTTCACTTTCTCTAGGTCCATTTTAAGACTTTCTAATAAGACTACAAATCCCATTTACACCAACTTCTTCTTTACAAAATTGAACTTCTTCAGGTTTATCAACAACTTTTCCTCCCTCAACTTATCAAACACCTTACAAATATGAATCAAATGCTCCTCCAATTTGTCTTACTAAAGATCAAAATATCATTTAGGTAAACAATGACAAAATTACCTAGAAACTCATTTAGTACATCATTCATGAGCTACATGAAAGTGCTCAGTGCATTAGTTAGTCTAAAAGGCATGATTAACCACTTGTATAGTCTTTCTCTTGTATTAAAGAAGTCTTCCACTCATCACCTTCTTTTACATGAATCTAAAAGTATTGTTAGATTGTGGTGACTGATTAGGAAAGTACTATACATACTTCATAAATTCTTTGAAGTTTGGGGTATCGCCCTAAAAAAGAAATTTGGGCCCTAGTTTATAAGGATTTTTGGGCCAACATATAATTATTAATTAAAACCCTAAAGTAGTTAAAATACTTGTATAAAAGGGCTTAGGGTTAGGGATTGTTTTCATAAAGTGTGATGTGAAATTGGTTCTTGTAGTGATATTGAGCTGTAAGAGATTACAGATTGTAATTAGGTTGTAATCACTAGATCATAAAAATATTAGACTTGCTATTTGGTGAATGTAGTCCAAGGTTTGGGTGAACCACATTAAATCTTGGTGCCTTTTCTTCTTTTCTGTGTGATCTATTATTTTTTCTTGTTATTGGTTATATTTGCATGTAATTGTTACTTTTATCCATAGTTTAATCCTAACAAGTGGTATCAGAGCATAGCCATTTTTTAGTTATCCTCTATAGGAAAGTTTCACAGTTGAGTGGGAGAAATGGAAGATGAGGGTAAGTTGAGGGTTGATAGGTTTAATGGGTAGAACTTCCAGTGATGGAAGATGCAAATAGAAGACTATTTATATCAGAAGGATTTATGGAAGTCATTGGAAGGAAAAGCCAAGAATCAGGGATCTATGTCAAATGATGAATGGGATCTTTTGGAAGAAAGGATAGTTGGAAGCATTCAATTATCTCTGGCATCATATGTGGAATTTAATATTAGAAAAGAAAAGATGACAGAAGAATGTATGAAACCCTAGTGACACTATATGAAAAGCCCTCCACTTCAAACAAGGTATTTCTCATGAAGCATTTATTTAATATGAAAATGGAAAAAGGTGGATCTATTACAAATCATTTAAATGAGTTTCATACTATTACTAGTTAGTTATCTTCTGTGGGTATCAATTTTGATGAATAAATTAGGGCTCTCTTGATTTTTTGTTCTATGCCTGAAAGCTAGAATGGCTTGATAATGGTTGTGAGTAATTTTGTTCCTGGATCTAATACCCTAAAACATGATGATGTGATCAGTGTTATTTTGAGTGAGCAAACTTGTAGGAAAACCTCAAGTTGATCTACATTAGGAAGTGCTTTGAATGCACAAAGTAGGGGCAAAATTACTGAGAGAGAAAGTAATTCTAGAAATTGTGGGAAATCAAGAGGAAAATCAAAGGGGAGGAGGTCTCAATCGAGAGGACTAAATGACTGTTGGTATTATGGGAAACCAGGGCACAAAAAGAAAGATTGCTAAAATAGAAAAAAAATTGAAGCAGATAAATCAGATGGAGACAAGGAGGCAAATGTGGTAAGTAACAAATTTGAAGAGAATGATTTGCTTCTATCTTTAGAAAGTGTTGATGATTCATGGGTTTTAGATTTTGGTGCTTCATTTCATGCTACACCTCATAGAGGTTATTTCATTGATTATGTCTAAGGGGATTTTGGGCTTATTTATTTGGGGGATAATGAACTCTATCAGGTTATTGAAAAAGGAAAAATTAAGATTAAGTTGCAAAATGGGAATCATTAGCTACTACATGAGGTAAGACATGTTCCAAGGCTAAGTAGAAATTTAATTTTAGCAAGGCAACTCAGTGATGAGGGCTGTGTAGTTACATTTAATGATAAAAATTTGGAAAGTTTCAAAAGGTTCCCTTGCAGTAGCAAAAGGTATGAAAATAGGCACCTTATATCTTTATATAGGTCATATTGTTCCTTCTATTTTAATTCTTTTAGAGAAAAATGAATGTTCAAGAAAATTATTGTAGTTGAGTAGGGAGAACAAATATATGCTGTAGATTCTAATACATCATTGTGGCACAATAGGCTTGGGCACATGAGTGAGAAAGGTATGAAAGTACTCCATTCAAAGAAAGTTTTATCAGGTCTAAAATGTGTTAATATGAATTTCTGTGAAAGTTTTGTGTATGGAAAACAAAAGAGAGTGAGTTCTAGGAAGGAAAATAAAAGGGAGAAATTAGAGGTTGTGCATACTGATGTATGGGGACTAACTCAAGTATCTTCCCTTGGTGGCTCTCATTACTATGTTATATTTATTGATGATGCAACTAGAAAAGTATAGGTTTATTTCCTTTGATAGAAATCTGATGTATTTCAAACTTTTATGAAATGGAAATGCTTGGTTGAAAATGAAACTGGTAAAAAATTAAAATGTCTTAGATCTGATAATGGTGGTGAGTATTGTAGTCATGAATTTGAATATTATTGCTCCACTAATGGTATTTGTAGATACTAAACTGTTCCAAGGACTCCACAAGAAAATGGAGTGGCTAAATGCATGAACATGACTATAATGAAACGTGCAAGGAGCATGAGGACCTTCCATGTTGGGTTTCCCTTACACGTGGGTGAAGGATATCAATACTACTATATATTTGATTAATAGGGGTCCCTCTACTCCTTTGGGCTATGGTATTCTAGAGGAGGCATGGACTAATAAGAAGGTGAGTTATTCTTTTCTCAAAAACTTTAGTTATGAAGCATTTTATCACATAGATTCTGAAAATAGAACCAAGCTAGAAGCTAAGTCAAAAAAATGTGCATTTGTTGGATATGACATTAATGAGTTTGGTTATAGGTTTTAGAATTTTGAAAATTATAAAATTGTAAGAAGAAAGGATGTCATATTCAATGAGAAAGTGTTGTACAAAGATCTATTGCAGCAACATGAGAAGAAAGAAGATGATTATGTAGTGTTGGATGATACTCCAAAAGCTGATGTTTCAGCCATTCCTAATGATGTGCAACAACCACAGCAACAAATACCACACACATCAATGAATGTTAGACAGTCAATAAGAAAAATTAGACCTCTACAAAAAATTTCTCCCTCTTTATATTTTATTTTACTTACTAATGCTAGTGAACCTAAAAGTTATGATGAAGTTATACAAGTGGATACTAAGATTTAGTGGGAGTCTGCAATGAAGATGAAATGGACTCTTTGCTGAAGAATAAGATATGGGATTTGTGCAAGTTTCCTATAGGTAAAAATGCTTTATAGAATAAGTGGGTTTACATGTTAAAAGAAGAGGATGGAGGTAAGAAAATATTTAAAGCCAGGTTAGTTGTAAAAATATTTGCACAAAAAAGGGGAATTAATTTTGATGATATATTTTCTCCTGTTGTTAAAATGACTTTTATCCATACTATTTTAAGTCTAGTCGCTTCTGAAGATTTGCATTTAGAGTAGTTGGATGTTAAAAAAGCCTTCCTTCATAGTGATTTGGATGAAGAGAGATATATGGCTTAGCCACAGGGATTTGTGGTCTAAGGTAAGGAGAAGTTTAAATATCTTGAAGCAAGCATCTCAGCAATTATATTTGAAATTTGATAATTTTATGCATGAGCATGGTTACAGTAGGTGTCATTTAGATCATTATGTCTACTTTAAGAGGTTGGATGATGATAGCTACATTATTCTATGTTTATATGTTGATGATATGCTTGTAGTTGGGTCTAACATGGATCACATTAAGAGGCTAAAATGCCAATTAGTACATGCATTTTCTATGAAGGATTTGGGGGCAGAAAAAAAAATTCTTGGTATGAAGATTTGCAAAATTAAGAAAAAAAAATATTGATAATATCTTAGGCTAATTATGTTGAGAAGGTGTTACAATGTTTCTCTATGGAGAATGCTAAAGCTATTAGCACACCTTTACCTAGTCATTTGAAATTGACTAAGGAGATTTGTCCCAAGACACAAGAAGAGGAGGATATGATGTCCAAGGTACCCTATGCTTTAGGTGTAGGAAGATTGATGTATGCTATGGTATGTACTAGGCCAGATATTTTACATGTAGTGGGAGTTGTTACTAGGTATATGAGTCATCCAAGAATTCAGCATTCAAATGCAGTCAAATGGATTCTCAGATATTTGAGAGGAGCATCCCATAAGTGTCTACACTTTGGGGGCTCTACTATTGATTTACAGGGCTATGTTGACTCAAATTTGGTAGGGGATATTGATACCAAATAGAGTACTAAAAGGTACATCTTTACTATTTTTTGGGGCATCCATAAGCTGAGTTTTTGGGTTACAAAATGTTAATGCTTTATCCACTATAGAGGCAGAGTATGTAGCTACTATAGAGGCAATCAAGGAGATGATATGGCTTTAGTTCTTCTTGTAAGAATTGGTACATTCTTAGAAGGATAATTATTTGTTCACAAATAGTTAAAGTGCCATTTATCTTGCAAAGAACTCAGCTTTGCATTCAAAGACCAAACACATATAGTTACTATACCATTTCATTCTGTTAGTTTTGGAGGATGGATAGTTAAAGTTGGAGAAGATACATACAAATGATAATCCAACAAATATGTTAACAAAGATAGTAATAAGGGAGAAGCTGAACTCCTCTTCAGCTTTGGTTGGTCTTCTAGACTAAATATGAATAAAAGAATAATAGAGTCTAAGGTGGTTTGATCCAGCTGGAGCCTAATGTGGTAATGGTATTACTACAGGATCAATCTTCAAGTGGGAGATTTTTGTTTAGTGTGGAGCTTAATCAGTCTCCAAGTGGGAGATTGTTAGATTGTGGTGACTAATCAAGAAAGCATTGTACATACTTCATAAATTCTTTAGGGTTTAGGCAAAAAAAAATTTGGACCCTATTTTATCTAGATTTTTGGTTCGACATGTAATTATTAATTATAACCGTAAAGTGGTTAAAATACTTGTATAAAGGGGCTTAGGGTTACGGAATGTTTTCATAAGGTGTGATGTGAAATTGATTCTTGTAGCAGTATTGACCTGCAAGGGATTATGGATTGTAATTAGGCTATAATCATTGGATCATAAAAATATTAGACTTGGTGTTTGGTGGACATAGCCTAGGGTTTGGGTGAACTACATTAAATATTGGTGCCTTGTGTTTTTTTCTATGTGATCTATTATTTTTTCTTGTTATTGGTTATATTTGTATGTAATTGTTACTTCTATCTATGGTTTAATCCAAACAAGTACACACTCTTCAAATCTATATTTGATTATGATCTTGTTGATAGAACAAGAATATGTGCACATCCTCCCTTTGTCCTTCTTCTTTTGTATTAATTTGGTTGGTACAATACACAAACTCTAACTCTCTCAAATCAACGCCTTTTACAACAACTCATAAACATCACTTTTTGCTAGTATCATTCTGAGCACTACCTTGTTTGGCAAACTAGCTCCTAGAACTAAATTCATCTGGTGACTGATATTCCTCTTTGGGGGCAATCCATCAGGCATATTATCCGATACAGTATTAGAAAACTCTCCTAACATATCTACAACTTTTTTAGGTACCTACTCTACTTCTTCTTTACTATCATTTGGAATTATAGAAAAACACATATTCTCACACTTCATACCTTTCAAAAATTCTTTTCGATCAGAAAAAAATATTTTGGTAGCACTACATACCTTTTCTTCTTTATTCTTCAATGGCTTCAACTTATGCTTCACTCCATCCTTGGTTAGAGTGTAGGTATTTGCTCACCCATTGTGTCCAACATGTCTATCAAACTGCCATGACATGTCCACAAAGATATGACATATGTCCATAGGTATGATATCACATAGTACCTCATCCTAGTAGCTTCTAATCTTAAACTTTACTATGTACTACTCATTGATCATGACCTTGTAGTCATCTTGCACCCAAGAAATATGCTATGGATGTAGGTATTTCTCTCTCTTTAGCTTCAACTTGGTGACCATTATTTTTGACACTAGATTATTAGTACTTCCATCATCAATGATCACATCACAACACTTATCTTCAGATCTGCACCTTGTGTGAAACAAGCTCCCTCTTTGATCAAGTTCATTCTCACCACTTAGCAAGACTCTTTTATTAAGTAGTAGTTCTCCTATTTTAGCATCTTTAGAATGTGATGATTTGACATCTTCATCAACATGTACAAATCTATCCTAGCCTTCTATTCTGACTGGTCCTTCCTTGGCACTGGGAACATTCAAATTCTCTATGCCTTTCTTCTCTGTAGTGAAAACATTTCCCAAGGAAGCCTCCTCTTCTAGATCCTTGTCCTTTGCCTCTTCCCCTTTGATCTCTATTATATTGATGATGGAAACAATTATAATTATTTCCCCTCTGGTTCTGACTACTACTTCCAACTTATCCTTGTTCTTCTAATCATCATTACAAACTCCATAAGATCATCTTCTAGATCTTCCACCATGACCTCTTCCACTATTCCTGTTGTCAAACTTCTTGCTCACTTTTTCCTCAAATCTTTGAGAAAATTGGTATGCCTCCTCAATACTATTCATTTGAACCAGACTTAGTTCATCTTGAATACTTGGCCTTAACCCATTAAGATAATAGGCCACTTTCTCCTTGTTAGCTTCAACATGGTCAAGTAAACTTGCTCAAGTATCCTTGTACTGATGCTAAAGTTCACCCCTTCCAACTGTGCTAAAAAGAATGAATGCAGATTTGGCAAGGATGTCTGCTGAACTTGTTCCATTGAATCATCTGTCTCCTCTACTGACAAAGAGACCTCCACTAATTTTTGTTCATAAGGATCCACAATCATGCCAACCTCAAAAGATTGATAATGTAGAGAATGGACTTGAGGGTCAGAGTGAGCCCTCACAACAATTGTAGAAGAATCATCATCAATGAGAAGATGTAAGTCCTCAAGTCTGTCTCCCAAGTCAAGTAAAGCTGGAGCTGGAAGACAACATGTACCATGCTATGTTGGACCTTTCACTGTGGCAATATAAGCTTGTGGACTGGACTGATGTGACCTCTCACTGCAACTGTTGATAGAACCCCACTTGTCTAAAGCTATTGAAGCTCTATCACTAGTGTCACTATCAATTTTCACTATGTATGAAGTGCGGAGAGGAGTAGAGGACAAGCTTGAAGAACTTTCCTTAAAGTGAACATCCTTCTCCACAAAAATCTCATCAGTCTCTAGATCCATAAGTTTGTAAGCCTTCACATTGTCCTCATAACTAATAAAGGTACAAGGCCTAGGTGACAGTTCCTTGCAACTCCTGGAAGAAAGGTTTGCCCATGTTGAAAAACCGAAGACTCTAAGGTGACTCACAACAAATTTTCTGTCACACCATGTCTCAAAAGGAGTCTTTCCATCTAAGGCTGGATGAGGAGACCTATTAAGCATGTGAGTAGCACTACTAATGGCTTCAACTTCAAGTGTAGGATCAAGAGACTTGGCCTTTATCATGCAACTTTACATGGTCTTGAGAGTCCTAATCCTCATAGCTGCAACATCTGTCTTGTGCGGACTGAATGCTGGTGATTTTTGAAGATCAATACCCTCAATTTTGAAAAACTTCTTAAGTCTCCTATCAACATATCTATTCTCATTGTCCACTCTTAGTACCTTGATGGATTTCCTTGACTTACATTCAACATGAGTCTTGAATTCTTGAAGCTTATGAACTACTTCATTCTTGTGATGAAGGATGAAGACCCAAGTGAATCTTGAAAAGTCATCAACAAATATGAGTATGTAGCGGCCTTGGCTGACTGAAGTCACTACAAACGGTCCTGCTAATACCATTTTCACTAGGTGAAGAGCAACTGGAGCTCGAGAAGACTTCCGTTTATCATACTTCTCCTTGAGATGCATATCCATTGAACAAGATGAACACTCCCCCTTAGAAAAGTTGATATTGGGTAGACCTTTGACCATGTGGTTTGAGCAAAGTTGTTGAAGAGAGCAAAAGTCAAGGTGACCAAACTGCTCATGCTATAAGTTGTTGTTTGAATTAGAGTGAGTTAACAAGGCTTGAGAAGAACTCTTAGGCACAAAGTGGGAGAAGGAATAAAGCCTCCTATCATCATTGACTTTCCCAACTACTACCAATGAATCATCTTTGAGACTTTGCACCATCATTGAATTGGGAAGGAACTCAACCTTATGACCATCTCCAAGGTGAGTGATTTGGTAAACTGATAGAAGATTTGAGCTTAGATTGGGAACATAGAGAACATCTTTGAATTCCCCATCTTCCATTTCTACATGTTTTTTCCCTTCAAATTCCATTTTGGCATCATCTACCACGAAGATGTGTGGTAACTGTGATTGCTTCAATGAAGAAAAATGTTGCTTTGAAGAACCCATATGGTAAGAGGCACCTGAGTCAAGTATCCATTCTGAAGAAGAAATTGTGTTGGCCATAAGTGCTTGACCTTTACCCTTTGAAGAGTTAGGAGTAGAATCCTTGGAAGTACTTGGCACTTGAATCTTATTCTTCTTGAGTAGATTTTCTAACGCATTGATTCTTTTTTTCTTGCAATGATGCTTGTCATGATTTGGCTTTTTGCAATATGCACAAAAGAGTTTGTCCTTCTTGTCATTACTTCCTTTCTTGTTTGAAGAAGAACTACCTTGTTGAGAGGAGTCATATTGTGTCTCAGATTGTGTTTTCTACTTCCACTACTTTTTCTTATTGTTTCTTTTTCCCCCTTGACTAAATGTGTGATCATCATGAGCTACTAAGGCTTTGGTCTTAGATCACTTGAGAAGACCAAAATCTACCAAGTGAGATTGTTCAACAATCAACATGTCTACAAATCCATCAAAGGAAGGATTATGGTAAGCAGATCCCATGGTCAACTAATGATTATTAAAGCTCAAAAAAAGTTGGCATACTCAGAAGGTAGCTTCTTCAGGATGTGATGTATCAACCTATCATCCTTCATGGGATTTCCACAATCTTTAAGAAGTGCCCTATACTCATTGAATTTGATGATATAATCCTGAATTGTGTCATAATTTTTAGGATCTAAGAGAAGTAGATCATCCTCAATCTGAAATCTCTTTTCTTCATCCACTTTACCATACAATTGTTCAAATTTATCCCAAGCTTCCTTAGAGTCTGAATAATTTTTAATGTGGAAGAGAAGATCGCTATGTATGCAACTTCTGATAACACCTAAAGCTTTTTGGTCTTGTCTTTTTCAATCAATGAGTTCTTTAGCATCAGTAGGTTAGGTAATTGTACCATCAACATATAAACTATATCCTTTTTCCATTAATCTACTCCATGCAATATCTTTCCATGTAGAATAGTTGCATGAAGTTAAAGGAGGACATTTAAAACCCATGATGCATAAATGAAAGAGCATAAAATAGAGACACAAAAAATATAGTACACACCCCCCCCCTTTTCACTCAATAAAAAGACCTCCCAAAAGAGATGCTTTGGCACTTTATAAGTAGTGCGTTTACAATGGGCCACTTGTCAAAATAAACAAAGTGGACTTTCTAATTTGGCTTTTACAACTGCCTTATAAGGCTAAAATCTATCACTTAAGCACTGTAGCTCAGATTTATAACAATTATGAAAAAAATCAAAGCTTTATAATGCCAAAGAAGGCCTAATTCTGAAAGTGAGAAATTGATCCACTCAACCCTAGATTTTGACTTCAGATCTAAAAAGTAGACAAAAAATACGTACTTTCAAAAAAAATGGAACCTGAAAAAGTGACCAGATGTGCTTGTACGAAGCTTCTGAAGTTGCAAAAGGCAGGATTATATAGGTATAGTCACCAAAAAATGAAAATTTTGCAAAATCTATGCACCAAAACCAAAAAAAACAAGACCACTAGAATATTCAAGAAATTCTACCTGATTTCAAAAAAAATTGCACCTGAATCGGAGTTCAGATGTCCAAGCTATGAGCTCGCAAAGTCAGGCTGCCAAACTAAAAAGCAATCTGGAGAGGGGTCCAAAGGAGAAACTGTGATGCTAAATTTGATAGTCAGAAGACCGTCAATGCAGTTGTAAAATTCCTTGGAATGATGTCCAAATGGGCGTCAAATTTAACACCTTGAAATGATGATGTCAACAAGAATCAATGCCTTAGGGTGATGTGGCATGCTGACATGGAGTGTTTGTACTGTACAAAACATATGATTTGGAAAAATTTTCATACTAATGACGTGTCCACTATTTGAGTTCCACGTGGTAATGTGGCAGTCTCGACTAGCACTGCTGACAGGTCACTGTATAGTAGGCAAGTGACATGGGCGAAAGGAGGGCTGATGAATAAGCTTGGGCCACGTGGCACTAGGTTGTGACTCTATGGGTGGGATTTTTGAAACTCCTCAAAAATTGCTTTCCGAAACTTGAAACCGCTAGGAAGGAAGTCTACGGGTAGATTTCAAAGTGTGAGGGTCAGAATTGAATGCAGCTGCCGAAATTGACAAACGTTGCTGGGATGTTTAGAGATCTGCCAAAAGTCTAAATGTTGCACTTGCCTGCCACCAGATTTCAATGGGTTTTAATCCCACATGTAGTGGGAGATAGTTCACTGCGGTTTATAAAAGGCAAAGCCCACGAATACTTAAGCAAAGAGGCTTGCCATGTTGAGAGTTGGGCCGCCGGTGGTGATGCTATTGTCAGAATTTAGTGTGTATGCCAGACGTTCTATGCCTGTAAATGTGTTATTCCATTTCCTTGATCTGGTGTGCAGTACAACTCGCGAGTTTGCCCTTAGGGATGCTCGTCAATTAAAATATAAACCCTGGGAACAAACAATATACCCTCCAAATTGGTAGATCCGGGATGTCACTGCCCAGTCAACTAAATTTTTTTTTTCTCTGGTGCCCGAGAGGGCAAAAAAATTCCAAAAAATATGATAGAAATTATAGAGAAAGAATAGATCCGAATTAAAATTAAATCACAGATCTGTGAAAAATAATCATACTCATACCACAAATCGGGGCCTCTAGGTTCCAATTTGCAAAAAATTTGCCTCACAATCGACTTTGGGCCAAAGTAGGCATGCTTATAGTCAATTTTCACCAGTTTAGCATTTCGGACACAATGGAGAGGTCATATCTGATGCTGGACACTTCCAATTTCTGCAACACTTCAGATTCAGGCTAAGGTGATGAAGCAAGCAAGAGGTCTCGAATGGCTATGTGATGAGAAAATCTCCAAGCTCTGATACCATGTAAGAATTTGCCTAAGGAAAAAATTCACCCAAGAACTAAGAACTCAAACACAAGCACAACTATAGACCAAAAATGGAGAGATTATGATCAGAATAACAATGTATTCAATAACTTGATACTACAAAGTACACTAGGAGTGCCTGAATATAAAGGCCTTAGGAGAACTTCTAGAATGCATAGAAGTTAGCACCATGAAGTGTCATACAACCATGCACATGTCCACTAGATATGGGATGAGAGGATAAGTCTACAAGGGTGGACATGCAAAACAGTGTTGTAGACACCATGTGCTCAAATAGAGTTGCGTACTCCTTTGTTGTCAACATGACAACTCACATGATGTGCAAACTCCTAAATGTCACACAAATAAAATAATCAAATAATGCAATATAATTAAATAATGCATTAACCTAAGTAAACTTAAGTAAGTGTAAATAGTAAAGTACGTATTTACACCAATAGATTATAATGAGAACTTGATAGAACTCTTAAGTATACTCTTGAACATATTTTCCCACTATTTCAACCCTTTCATTTTCTTAAACAGATCAAGCACATAATCTTTGCATGTCCCTTCAGTTTATTTTGTCATTTCCCTTTTTATTTTGCTCCAATTGAACCTCTTGCTACCAAATCTTTGCATGTCCCTTCAGTTTTAGCTTTACAAACATGACCCTATCAAGATCCTCAATATCATCATACTCAAAGTACTCCTCTAGTTCATTGATCCAATCAATCAACTCCTCTAGATTAAGATTTCTCAAAAATGTGGGAACCTCGGGTCTTTTTCCAATCTTGGAGATGGTCTTAAAAATCTTCTCTTCCTTAGGTATTTTTCAAATAATGTTGCTCAGAACAAGCTTTCCAATGACCATAATTTTAATAGGTATTATATTCATTATGAATTTCAAATATGAGTTTAACTCATTATAGGTTGATTAATGATTGAACATCGACTAAATTCAACACTTCGGCAAAAATTATAAATTAGGTCAATATTTGTTTGAAAAAATTCAAGGAAATAGATTACTAGCTTAGCTTTCTATTAAAAAAAGAAAATTTAATTTATGATATATTGAGTTGAAGTTATGCTTGTCAAAATGAACATATGTTTGAATTATGAATGGTGTCACTTTAAAAATTCATAAACTATAAAATATGCAACCAAATTAAATCAAACCAAATGTATCCACAAGATATTGATGTTAAAAATAAAAAATCAAAATAATTACACAATTATCATTTATAGAAAAAAATTATGCTTGTCAAAATGACTGTCACTCTTTAAAAATATTGATTTTTCATATGTACCACTTTTTGGTGTACAAGAAATTTTGTACTTTAATCATTTTTATTTTTATATAAAAGAATATGGTTACAAAGTAGGGGTAAAGTACTAGAAATAACTAGTTTATTTCTTCTTTAAATTATTAATACTTTTAGAGATATATTCACACAAATGTAAGGTTTATTTTTAAAATGCTAATTTTAGTGTCAAAATTGGTCAAAAAGTGCAACCCATTATTGTAGGCTCACCCTTCGATTTAGAATTGCCTCTGGTTTGACATTTCTTCTTCTTTGTTCTCATCCTCACTTTCATCTCTCATAGCATGATTTATTCCTTTACACATTTTTTCTTCCAATGCTTGCATTTTTCTTTGGAGGGCTCCAAAACCCTCAGGTGTAACACCTACAACTCTTCTGCCACACTCTCTTCATGGAGGCATTTTTGCACTTTTTCTAAAACCCTAGTGCAAATTGCCTCACAATTGGTGATTTGTCTATATGCTTAACCAAAACCATAGTCCTAATGTGAACTGCCTCATAGTTGGTGACGTATCCACACACTCAAGAATTCTAGCTCTGATACCACTTGATGAAGGGTGCTCCCCTTAATACCATAAATACATAATAAAAACAAAGAAACAACAACAAATGTTGGGTAAAACTAAGGTTCAATTGGATGGCCTTTGTATGAATATAGTTGAATCAAAATTACCCTAAGAATGTCAATCTGGGAATTGTAGACTTGTCAGAAATATCATGGTTGTTTGCTTAAGGGGTGAAGATAATAAATCAAAAGATTTATGAATCCAAATTACTACTTACTAATGAATTGAACTTGTCCAAATTACCACACACCTAGGATTACTTCTTCGAATGAATTATAATCTAAAGTTAACACCTTTAAACAATTAATCACAATACATTTATAAATTCTATGAATGCTATTAACACACCTTTAAACAATTAATTAATCCCAATTAATCCTTATTTCAAAGGTTTTTTCTAATGAGAATTGTAATCTGCTTAAACTGCGATAGGAAGTTGTTTTCAACAAGCTAGTTCAAAGTATATGATGTAGGAGGAAGTATGATAAGAGGTGACAAGGAGTATCATAAATGGAAATGAGAAGTTGTGAGTGTTGTGGCCCAATGACCAAAAGGATATGATAAGAGAGATACAAAAAATGATACTATGAGTACCAAGGCTGAATGGAAGTGATAGGAAGAATAGAATGAATATTATTATATAAAAAGTTTATGTACTAACATAAGACTATCACAATCAATGATTCCATCAAAAAATTGAATTCATGATTAATCAACAAGCTCTGTGTGAATTTGATTAAAAAACATATATAGAAACCTTCTTATAAATGCACACAATCAAAATTGAGAGGAACACACACAATCAATAATACTAAAATACTTACAAAATAATCTACAGGAATATCACCAAGTTTCTTGAGAGGGGGCCCTCCTCTTGTTCACTAGGTGAGAGATATTCTAAACACCAACTACTACTTGAAAACCATGCTTCAAAACTTCAAAGATAACATGGAACAAATAATTTTTGTAGATTATAGATGATATGTCTTTTAATTCACATTAACTTATATAGCCTAAAGTCTTCAACCATATTGATAACTACCTAGAATGGCCACTGGCCTATTTCCAAAATATGGATAATAGTTTGTTTCAGTCATTGGCCATACATAACAATTTATAAAATAGTCTAGCTAAATAACATATGGCCAAAACTAAGCCATTCAAAACTATTTGCTTAATGTAACAAAATGAGAACTTCAAAACTGTTCTTTCGGCTAAATGGCCGACTCCTTATTCTTTCCTTTTTGTTCCTGTAGCAGAATAGATCACAATATATCAATATTCATGCATTGAACATCCACTCTTTTGAGAAATATTTCAAACCTTAAGACTTTACTAAATGCATTATATTCCTTAATAATTAATGGCATAACAGTGGTTTAGATAGGCTTAAGACAAGGCAAAAGTTATAAAGAATATACAAAAATGAAAGCAACTTGTACATCCATCATTTTCCCCCCAGCTTAAATATTTTGTATGTCCTCATGAAAATGAGGTGTTTGGCTAGATCCAATAGGCTTCACATTTAATATCTTTGTATCTACTTCAATTTTGGTTACACCAATAGTTCCCTTTTCCTAAGAAGTGAGTGCTTGCAGCTGCAACTATAACTATTGATTGGATTTTTGAAGTTGAGTGACCATCTACTATAATTGTGTATTTAAAAAGAGGTGCAAACCATGTTCAACATTAGCAACTTCAAGAATACCACTTGTTCCTATAGCAATTGGATTGGGGTCATTTTGAACTGTAAGAGCGACAGGGAGTTTATCTTTACTGATATTAACCATTGCAAGAGCAGTTTCATGAAGAGGATACTTGACATCCATACACTGATAAAGGACCATATCAGTATTGGTATTATGGTCTCTTCTTGTTCATTATGTTCTTCATGGACATCTTCTTGTAATTTTGCAATTTCAAGATTCTCTTGTTGATCTTCCATAGCACCCTCTTCTTCATTAATCCCAACATTAGTGTCTGCCCCCATATCTTCACCAAATTCTTCGCTGAATTTGGTATCATGGTGTTCAATTTCTTCTTCATTTCATTGTTCAGGTGGCTCTTCATCTTCAAAATTTGGTTTCTTAGGGGTAGAGTCTTCTTTTTGTTGTTTTTGTTTTTTTTTCATATGCTGCTACTTTCTTATTCTTCTTAAAAGATGGGTATTCTTTATCTGGGGTTCTTGTGTACCCAAAATTTCCATATCACCTATGGATTCTATTGTTTCAACTAAACCTTGCAACTTATCAAGGGTATGTTGCTTCTGTTGAGTAATCATGGGATGAGGGTTGAGCTTTGGGGTTTCACTTTCCACTTTTCCCTTAAGCTTAAGGCTTTTTCTTTTGGTAAGCTTGAGGGTTTCAAACACCACTTTTTGGAAGAACTGACTTTAAGGGTATTATCAGTGACAAGAGGTTGAGGTAATTTTATATGGGTCTGATTCACAAATGTATCCCATTAGGGAGCTAGTTGAGCAAATAAAAGGTTATAGTTAACAATGAGTTTAACTAATCCATGGTGGGCCAAGGAATTAGCATGTCTCTGATTATACTAGTCATAGGACCGCTTCTGGGAGCAAAATAGGTAATATGGTAGATTAAGAAGGACACCATATCAAAAATTTAACATTAAATAGAAATGGTGGACAAATACATACTTGAAGGATCCTTCACAGGTGATGTAATGAATTAAAATCTTTGCAACGGCATCCCATGGATTTGGAAGTGATTTTTGCACTACCCCTTGCCCCTAGACATTCTCAACTGATTCTCCTCACTGTAAAAACTAATTTTTGTGAGGCTTCAAATATGTAACCTTGGATGATGGAGTACAAAAGGAAAGGTCACCAATTTGGGGTAGACCAGTGATTTTTGCAACTATCGCTACATTCACAGGAAACTGTAATCCCTGAACAATAGCATGAGTTCCCTAAAATCCTAAGACAAATTCTATAGCTATGGTCACATCAAATCCACACAAGCATTTGAAGAATTTTTTCCATCCAGCATGAGTGAAAATTTTCAAGGCTTCTTCCTCAGCATATAGCTTATCCAAGGATTCTAGTTCAAAGTGAAGATGTTTTCTCCCCATGATAAGCGACAGAATTTGAAAGGTTTATCACAATAGAGAATAAGAAAAAAAAATGATAAAAATGAAAATGATAGGAAGTAGGAAACATATTTAGCAACAAGAAAATGAGGATAATACTAAAAAGCAGTAATAATGGTATGGTAAGCATAATTAATGGTAAGGAAAAAAAGCTCATGTATAAGTGACCTGGCACATAATTATGATTAATGGAAAGGAGCAGGTAATAAATGTCATGGAAATGATGCATGGCATATAAGTCCCCCCCACTTGAGTAGCTAAAGCATCCCAGGCATGCCAAATAATCATTAAGAGAATAAAATACATAAAATAAAGCATAAGGTGAGAAAATACCCCATGACGTGCTGACAGTGAGGAAGTTGAGGTGAGGTTGTCAACAAATCCATAGAGATCATCACAATAGAGAAAGGATAGAGCTACCAACTATGAGTAAAATGATAGCAAGCACGTGAGGAGGAAGGAAAATCCATTGTAAAAATATTTTGCAAGGAAACAACCACCATAGCAGAAAGACACGTGGCAAAGTAAGCCACCAAAGAACTCCGAGTGATAGGAGCTAAGAAACCTCTTGTCGCTACTAGCAAAGATGAGTAGTAAATGATGAGAAGAGAAGGGTGACAAGAACAAGGAAATCTCCTGTCATAACCTTCAAGGATTGTTCTCTCTCTTTGTCGTGTTGTCTTCTATTTTCTTTTTCTTTTTATCTTCTTTTTTTAATCTTTTTTATTTTTCTTTTTTTATTCTTTTATTTATTTATTTATGACACAATACCATTGAAAAATCAGTTTTCAATGAAGTGCCACCTAGAAGTACTGATGAACTAGCTTTCACGTCCAAGAAATCTAACAAGTCACTAGATTAGCCAGTTTTCAACAAGTAGTTGGCCAACAATGCTAGAGACCTAGTTTTCATTGTTGGGTCTTTTCTTTTTTTATAAATAATATGTATATGTATATTTATTTAGTATATGATATATATATATATATATATACTATCAATGTTGAAGGAGACCGAAGGGAACCATGATGAATTCCTTGGCAACCTCTAGAAAGAAAGTTTCCTTTGAGAGAGGCCTCTTATATAACTTCGATTGATGACCATTAACAAGAAGCTTGCGATGTTCAAAATCCACAATGTAGAGTTGGACTGCACCATTTTCATATACATGTTCAATTTCATAAGGTCCAATCCATCTTGTATGAAATTTACCTTTAAAACCCTGGAAGTGAGAGTCATAGAGAAGTGCCCAATCACTAGGCTGGAAAGAACGCTGATGAACATTTTTGTCATGCCATAGTGCTTGTTGATTTTTAATAAGTTTAGTATGAAGAAGTGCTTCTTGACATAATTCATCAAGGGAGTGGAGTTGTGTTAGTCATTACTTTTAAGCATCAGAGAGACTCAATCCGAGTTTAAGTGCAATTCTAAAAGTCTTAATCTCAAACTCAATGGGAAGTACAACCTTCTTACCATAAACCAATTCATAAGGGGTCAGACCGGTGGTGGTCTTCCATGTAGTACAATAGGCCCACACAACTTCAGGAATTCATGTGGCCTAATCATGCTTATGAAGTGCAACAGTTTTGGTAAGAATATTCTCCAGTTCCCAATTAGTTACCTTGACTTGTCCATTTTCTTAAGAATGATAAGGTGATGATTTTCTGTGGTGAATCTCATATTCCTTGATTAATACAGAAATGAGGTCTGAAGTGAACTGAGTTCCTTAATCAATAGTGATCTCACGTGGAACACCAAAGTCAGTGAAGATCTTAGAATATAAGAATTCAGCAACTTTGGTATCTTGAGCATGTTTAAGTGAAACCACCTCAACCCACTTTGTAACATAATCTATACAAACAAGAATATATTCCTTGTTTTTAGAAGGAGGGTTGATAGGTCCAAAAAATCCAAGACCCCATTTTTCAAAAGGCTCAATAGAAAGCTGAGGGTGAAGTGGCATCTCATCTGATCATGTAGGACGACCCATGCATTGCATTGGTGACAATGTTGGACATAACATTTCCAATCCTTATGGAGCATAGGCCAATAATAACTTGTAGTTAGAATCTTTTGAGTAGTTCATTATGTAGCAAAGTGTCCTCCACAAGGTTTAGTATGACAAGAACGGAGAATGTCAAACACATCTTCCTTAGGAATGCAGCAGTGGATGATATTATCAATGGTGGTTTGGAATAGAAGACCATTGATCCAAGTATACTTTCCACTAAGCCCCACCAACTTATGATGCTCACGAGGGGAGAAGTGCAGTGGAAATTTGCATGTAACCAATTAGTTAGCAATGTTAGCATACCACAAACTTTTGGAAGAGATTGCAAAGAGGTGTTCATTAGGGAATGAGTCATCAACAGGGACAACTTCATTATCCAATTGAAGTATCTGGGACAAGAAATCTGTAACCACATTTTCTCAACTAGGCTTATCAAGTACAGTGACATCAAATTCTTGTAATAGAAGCAACCATCTAATAACCCTACTAGTTACTATAGGTTTATTCATCAAAAATTGAATTGTTGAATGATCAGTATGAACAAACACCATATAACCAGTAATCTAGTGCCAAAATTTATTAATACCATAAAAAACAACTAATTTTTTTTTTTTAGTTACCATATAATTTACCTCAGCACTAGTGAAATCCTTTCTCATGTAGTAGATTGAATAGAAGAGATTGTCCTCCTTTTGTCCAAGTACTACTCCCATTGAGAAATCAGAAGCATCACTGTGGATATAGAATGGTAATCCCCAATTAGGACCTCTAAGAAGATGAGTGGTTACTAACTTATTCTTAATGGTTTCAAAGGCCTCTTAACATTTGGGTGTCCAAGTGACAACAACATCTTTAGCTAACAAGGAAAACAAAGGAGAAACAATTTTACTAAAATTTTGAATAAATCTCCTATAGTATCCGACATGACCAAGGAAACTCCAAAAATCTTTTTGTATCAAAAGTGTGGGGAGGTCTTGAATTATTTGGATCTTTTTGGGATCAACCTCTATACCTTTTGATGAGATTAAATGACCTAAAGCAATTCTTTCTGTCATCAATGTATGACATCTCTCATGACTTAAAGACAAATTAGTGTCAATACATCACTTAAGCACTTTCTCTAAGTTATCTTTGGCTTCTTCAAAGGTATTGCCATGAATAGTAAAGTCATCCATATAGACTTCTACACAATCATTAACTAGATCAGCAAAGATGCTTAATACTACACATTGGAATGTTGCAGGAGCATTACATAACCTAAAAGGAAGAACATTGTATGCAAAGGTTCCCCAAGGGCAAGTGAAGGTAGTTTTTTCCTAATCTTCTAGGGTAATGCAAATCTGGTTGTATTTTCTAAATCCATCCAAGAAGGAAAAGAATCACTTCCCTGCAAGGGTATCCAAGACTTGATCAATAAAATGTAATGGGAAATTATCTTTCTTAGTAGCCTTATTTAAAGCTCAATAATCCACACAAATACGCCACTTACCATTTTTCTTTGGAATGACAACTAAAGGAGATACCCACCTGCTATCCAAAAATGGATGAATGAATCCAACATTCAAAATTTTTTGCAGTTCCTCTTTGACAATATCATGCAAGGCAGGATTGAGTTAGCACTATGGTTGTCAAACTGGGTGACTTCCCTCTTCAATATAAATGTGATGGGTACAAGTGTTAGGATGAATAGCGTGCATGTCTTGATATTCCCATGCAAAATAATTTTTAGGTTCATTAAGAATACTTACGAGATCCTTAACCTGAGATGGTGTTAACTATGGACTAATATTAAGGGTATGCTTGGGTAGGACTTCCATAGGTTTTGATAATGTAGGTCTTGATGATGTTTCTAGTTTTTCTAAAGATTATAATGGGCTATACAAATGCTAATGTGGTAGGAGCTGAAGTAATGTGAGAAAATGTTGAATAGATCGAGGATTTCCAACTAAAGGAAAATTTCCAAAAGGACAATCAACAGTCACATGAGAGGGGAAAACCATAATTTCTAGGATACCATTAGACTCATACCTATTCTAAAGAAAGTTCTCTGAGATGGCCTCATCAGTTGGGTCTTTAGAATACTATACTTGCTCAATGGTAAGGACTGGAACATAGTCATTTGAATCACTACTGACCCAAGTTAGGTCCTCGGTGTCTAATAATGGTTGAGTGGGAGGATATAGGGTCAACTCTTTTGTTTTTCTCACCATTAGAAATAATCATATTACCTTATCGACAATTAATGTCAGCATTGGCTACTACTAACCAGGGTCTTCCAAAAATAAGAGGATATCCCCCCAACTTAGCTTTGGGCTTCAGGATCATAAAATTGATTGGATACTCCCAACTATCAATGGAAAGAATGACATCTTCTATAACCCCTTCTAGTGTAACTAAGGATCAATCAGCCATTTGAAGCATTGTAGGAGTAGGTCTAAGTCCGTCTAAGGATAATTTTATTTTTGTTTCATTTGTCATTACATTTATAGCATCACTTAAATCCACAAGTGTATTAAGAATAACAATTGTACCAATACTTACCTAGATGATAGGACTGCCAGGATCTGCATATTTTGGGATGATGATATTTCCCAACATTAGTTCTATAAGTTGTCCAATAACTTGAACAGTTTTTGGATCCTTCTTTTTCTATTGTTTGGTACATAGTTCCTATATCATCTTATTGTATACTGGCACATCCTTAAGAGCCTACAAAAGAGAAATTTTGATGTTAACATTGCGTAATTCATTTAAAATATCAAACTCATACTGTGTTGGCTCTTTAGGCTCCGTCTTATGAATGAATCGATCAGGAAAGAGTGGTTCTTTTTCTGGTTCTTCTTCATGTTCATCTCGGACCTCTGTGATAGTAGGTCCTTTAAGAGCTTTCCCAAATCTAAGGTGTACACCATCCAACTCAATCGAGTTAACAAGATAAGTGGGCAGATTAGTCACTTCACTATGATAAATTGGTTGAGGAGTTTTACTATTGGGATTTGGATTTGGTTGAGTTGGCATGGATGTGGGTTTAGGCAGTTGTGGTGGATTTGAAGGTGGATTCGAAGAAGATGAAGGTATGGGAGGAAAAAATTGTTGAGGTTGTTGATAGGGGCTTATTATTGGTGGTGAAGGAAAAGACTATTGTGGAGGATAAGGTTGTGTATAAGGTTGTGAAGATACGTATGATAATTGTGGAGGTGGATACAAAGGTTGTGGCCTCCATGTTTGATGCCATGGCTATATGTTGGGTTGGAAACTTTGGGGCCATTGTTGAAAAGGTTGGCATTGTTGATAACCTCCATACCATGGAACTTGGTTAGAGAATTGCTGAGGAGCTCTGGGAATATATTCACTGGAGAACCCTTTAGGTAAGAACTTGTGGCAAGGATCCATATAGTAAAGTGGCTCTTCAGTGTATTCCATGGGAATCAGTCCTTCAAGAAGAGGTCATAGCGTTGAAGTTTTACTAGCCTCCTCAAGTGATGCTACATGGGTTTGATTATAAGGGCAATCTTCTAGTCCATGTTTCTTACAACAAGTTGGACAATATATCAGCAAGGCCTTCTCAACTTCCTCATGTTTCCTGTGAGAATACTAGGGTATAATTTAGTGGCTAATATTCGTAAATTGGCTAATTTTATAATTTTTTGGCTAGTAATTTGGCTAATAATTTAAGATTTGATACAACCTAAATCGCCATAGTTTTATAAAATTCAGTTATAGAATACTTAAAATCACTCAATAATTTATTTTATTAAAAAATTTAAATTCAAATATTCGCCACAATATTCATTACATGAATAGATTTGAGTTACCTAAATATAATATGTTATTAGAGAAATTAAATTGAACTAACCAATAATTATCATAATTATTAGTTACTTTAGGGAAATATCACCAATATTTATTTTTCACTATTGACTTAAAGTATATGTAATGATTCTCATAATATTCCACGAGGTAAAAATATGTTCAATTTTGATTTGTAATACTCCATGGTGATTAATGAACTTCCTATTATTATTGAGATTCATCAATATTTTATACAAAAAAAATTATGATTCAAAAATATTGCCAATATTAATCATATTTAGAATAAAAAATTGAGAGATTCGCCAATAGAAATAATTTTGTTTTTTTAAAATAATGAAAGATTCACCAATATTTAATTTCTTTATTTGGAGACGGCTTTCTTAAAGTTTACCCTAGAGAATATAATGTGTCAATTTGTTTGCCCATATGATTTAATATGTCAATTTTAAGGTCTGCAATTAAACTACCAATTTCACATTTAGAAATACTTGATGTATTACCCATAGTGGAAAACTTATTTGAATTCTCATGAATAGACCAATGAGACTATGAATAGTTCTTGCATATATCACAAATATCTTCAAAGGACATTTTAGAAATATCTCCTTTTGCATGAGTGTTGTAAACTAAAGGAAAAATGTTCCAAGAAATCTTCAATTAACTCTTCTTCTTGTTGAGCCATGCGAAAGATTTCATCCCATACTTCCTTGGTCTTATAGTACTCTTGATATTTGGATAGAAAAGCATCTTTAATTTGATTCCATGTTCTAATGTCCCTAAGACTCATAAACCATCGTCATGCAGCATCCTTCAAAGTAGCTGGAAATAGCTTTAATTTTGGTGCATCACTTTGATAATCATAGCTATTGCAAAGGACATCAAATTCAAATAGGAACATATCAAGATCTTCAAAGGTTTACCCTCTAAATATGGGAAGTGTAGAGTGAGGGATGTTTTCATAGGTGCATCATCCACAAGAGGCTGAATAGGAAACTCAAAAGTCGTATTGTGTTGAACTATTTCATTCTTGTTGTTTCTAGCATTATTTCCCCCTACATTGTTGTTTTCAACATTGTTAGACATGAATTCTTCCAAAACTTTGGTTGCCTAAGGTGTAAAATATGTTTTAAAGGGTTGTTCCTTAGGCTCAGGAGGCTTACTACACTTGATTTTGTATGACTTTGCAAACTGTTCAATGATTTCGGATGATGTAGTAGGAGAGGTGAATTGAGAGGATGGTTGATTTTAACTTCACCACTTGGTTTGATTTCTATAGTTGATGGATTTTTCTCTTTTTGTGGTTTTTGATTTTTTGAGCTACCTATAGATTCCTTACTAACAAATCTACCTTGACTATATCTAGGCCCATTTATGCACCTAAACGATTTACTGCAGTGGAAACCAAAGGTACTATCCTAAGAAAGGTCAAAAATTTCTCAAGACTTCTCAAGGGCTCACTATTCCTATCTTGACTTATTATAGTTTCATGCCTTTAATATCTCTCCTCGGAAATGGTGCCAAAAATGTTGGGTAAAATTGAGGTTCAATTGGATCACCTTTGTATGAATATAGTTGAATCAAAATTACCCTAAGAATGTCAATCTAGGAATTGTTGACTTGTCAGAGACATCATAGCTATTTGCTCAAGGGGTGAAGGTAATAAATCAAGAGATTTATAAATGCAAATTACTACTTACTAATGAATTGAACTTGTCTAAATTACCACACACCTAGGATTACTTCTCTGAATGAATTATAATCTAAAGTTCACACTTTTAAACAATTAATCACAATACATTTATGAATGCTATGAATGCTATTAACACACCTCTAAACAATTAATTAATCTAAATGAATGCTTGTTGCAAATATTTTGTCTAATGAGAATTGTAATATGCTTAGACTGCAATAGGAAGTTGTTTTCAATACGCTGGTTCAAAGTACAAGATGTAGTAGGAAGTATGATAAGAGGTGATAGGGAGTATTATAAATGGTGATGGGAAGTTGTGAGTATTATGGCTCAATGACCGAAAGGATATAGTAAGTGAGATACAAAAAATGATACTATGAGTACCATGGCTGAATGGAAGTGATAGGAAGAATAGAGTGAATAGTATTATATAAAATATTTATGTACTAACATAAGACTACCGCAATCAATGATTCCAACAAACAATTAAATTCATGATTAATCAACAAGCTCTGTGTGAATTTGATTAGAAAACATACATAGTAACCTTCTTATAAATGCACAAAATCAAAACCGAGAGGAACACACACAATCAATAATACTGAAATACTTACAAAGAAATCTACAAGAATCTCACCAAGTTTTCCAAGAGGGGGCCCTCCTCTGATTTGCTAGCTGAGAGATATTCTAAACACCAACTGCTAATTGAAAATTGTGCTTCAAAACTTCAAAGATAATATGAAACAGAGTATTTTTGTAGATTATAGATTATATGTATTTTAATTCTCATTCACTTATATAGGCTAAAGTCTTCAACCATATTGATAACTACATAGAATGGCCGCTGGCCTATTTCCTAAACTTGGATAGTAGTTTTTTTTGGCCACTGGCCATACATAATAATTTATAAAATAGTCTAGCAAATTAACATATGGACAAAACTGAGCCATTCAAAACTATTTACTTAATGTAACAAAATGACAACTTCAAAATTGTTCTTCTAGCTAAATGGCTGACTCCATATTCTCGCCTTTTTAGTTCTTGTAGTAGAATAGATCACAATATATCAATATTCATGCATTGAACATCCACTCTTTCAAGAAATATTTCAAACCTTAAGACTTTACTAAATGCATTATATTCCTTAATAATTAATGGTATAATAGGGGTTTAGATAGGCTTAAGACAAGGAAAAAGTTATAAAGAATATACAAAAACAAAAGCAATTTGCACACCCATCAACAAATGTGAGAAAAAAAATGAACTTCTTATTATCACCACAAATGCAGAATTACATAATTCATAACTACAATATGCTAACCCACATGGGTGCCTTAATTGTAGCAATCTGCATGACTAAGCTGCAAACTACCATCCAAAGTTGTTCTAAATAGTGTTTGGGCCTTTCTTAAATAGGAAATTTTATGTCACCCAAGAAGGTTATAGACATTGAAACATACTACCTAGGGCCAATAGACCCTAACAATACATATAGAGTCAATCAAATACATCTTTGACAGTTATTTTAAGAATTTTGGGTAGCCCAACTTTGGAAGGCTATAACTCTCAAACCATTGCTCTAATTGGCTATTATAACCACTTTTTGGAAATGTCAACTCCTGATCTACAGACTTAAAATGGTGCAAGCACATTCTATTAAGTTATCAAACCTCATCTAGGCACTCTAAAGCCTCCAATGGTGAGCCTAAAAAAAAATTCTCTTAAATTTTTTGTCAAAAATCCATAATAACTTCTATGATACTTAAGTTGGAATAATGAGATTTTTTTAGTAGGCTTACAACTCTAAAATGAACCTTCATGTAGAAAATGAGAACTATTGATGTAAATACGTATTTAGTATTTACACTTTACTCTTTTTTTTCTTTTTTTCTTTTTTTTTTGAAAGAGGGGTAAACGCTTTGACCTGGAGCTATGAACCAGTGAGGCCACAAACGGGGGACCTCATCCCCATGAGATTTGAACCTTGATGGCAAGGATAACAATGCAACAACTTAACCATCACAACATGCCACTATTGGCAAAAGGGTTTGTGGTAAACCTAGTGTGACTCAAACTGGAGTTGATGCATAGCACCGGGATCATTAGCCTAACACTACGCCTCATGACTCGCCTTCACACCAACTCGGCTACTCACTCACCCTTATTTACACTTTACTTGAGTTTACTTAGGTTAATGCATTATTTTATTATTTTGCATTATTTTATTATTTCTTATGTGAGACACTTAAGAGTTTGGATACTCTTATGAGTTTTCATGTTGACAACACTGGAGTAAGCAACTCTAACTCAACACATGGTGTCTACAACACTAGAGTTTTCATAATTAAATGAGTTTTCATGTAGACAACATAGTTATTCACACTCCTAATTTAGCACATAGTGTCTACAACATTATTTTGCATGCTACACCATTGTAGGCTTATCCTCTCATCATCATACTTACTCCTATGCTTAATGGACGATAACCCATATCTTGTGGACATGTGCCTAGTTGTATGACTTATCATGTTGTTGATTCCTATGCATTCTTGAAGTATTCCAGAGGCCTTTATATACAGGCACTCTTAGTGTACTTTATCACACATATTGAATGAATATTATATCATCATTTTGATCATACTCTCTTTGGTCTACTATTGTGCTTGTGCTTGATTTCCTTGGTCTTGGGTGAATCTTTCCATAAGGAAAATTCTTACATGGTATTAGAGCTCAGGAAGATTCCCTTCGCATAGCCATTTGAGACCATTCTTGCTTCAACATCTCGACTCAGTTCCAGAGAATATGTAGAAATTAGGAGCATCTAGAGCAAACACGAACCTCACTATTGCATTTGCAATGTCAATTTAGTGAAAATTGGCTATAAATTTTCCTATGTTGAGCCATAGTCAAATTTGAAGCAATTTTTTTTGCAATTCAGCACCTAAAGGCCCAATTTGTAGAATTGGTATTATCATTTCATATCTATATATTTAATTTTCAGATCTGCATTTTTTTTCATCTGCATCTCTACAAAAAAAAAATGGATTAGCATTATTTTCTAGAAATTTTTTGACCATCAAGCTAGTAGGAGAATTTTTTGCAGATGAAGATTGAAGCTTGCTAGTCAAATTAGATATTTGCATCATATTTAGAAGGATAAAAAACCCTCAAATCAGATTTTGTTTCATCCAAATTAGACATCTGAGGCAAAATCTAGAGCCATTTAATTTTTGGAGGTGTGACAGTGGTGATTTAGGAAAAATAATAGCAAAGGTGATTTTGAAACAGTGATATCTCCCTCATACAAACTCCTTTTTGCTAGCAATTTGTTTTTCTTTGGAGTAGAATTTCATGATCTACACATTGGTGCAGGTGGTTTGAGCTCTCAGTTCTTAAATTTTTTTGCAACTTGCAAATCTCAATTCTTGCCACTTCAAATGCTTAGTATGGGCTCATCTGGACACATAATTAGGTTTCATTTCTTTTGTACTTTCTAGATCTACAATCAGATTATAGGTTCTATGGATAGAAATACTACTTTCAAAACTAGGCCCTAAATTGGCTATTGTAATCGTACTAAGTATAAAGTTCCTAAATCATCCACTAGGGGGGGGGGGGGGGGTTCTTTGATTCTCTCTTGAATTTTGGGGGTTGTGTACATTTATTGATCTCATTATTTAAGACTAAAGTTTACACCCGAGAACTACCAAAAATGGAGTGCTTTGATGCTTGATCATCTAAGAGAACATCAGGAAGTATTTCCTTATCTCTACTTGAAGATACTACCACCTCATCCAAATTGGGTAGATTATCTTCATCATCTTATTCACTTTATGTATCAAACTATGAGTAAGGAATCTTTTGCTCCTCTTTGTATGGCAGGTTTTCCTCATGATGCTTGGATGGCTCTTTGGGAAGCATATGGAGACACATGAGTTCTTCTATTTCAAAAGGACATTCTATCTTTAGCAGCTTCAGTATTGGTTCCTCCAACTCTAGATGACATCTCACCTCCTAATGCTCTTGTTGATTCTAGTGATCTAGTTTCAGCCACAGATGCTTCAAATTTAGTACAATAGGAAATTACATGTCTTCCTACTTTAGCTTCATGGGACGACTTCCTTCCATCCATTGTAGCATTGTTCATGGGGAGTCACATTGAAGATGTGAGAGACATCCTTGACAATATTCATTTTCTCTTTGTTGAGGTGACTACTTCATCTATTTCCATAGTGATAGGTCTAGAACAGCAAGGTACACCTTGTCTTCTAACTCCAACATTAGTGCATGACTTCTTGATAGACATTTTAGGTTTGTTTGTGGAGTCATATATAGCAGATTTGGAAGACATCATTGATGATATACATCTTCTCTTTGATGGAGAAGATCCTTCTTTAGTTGTTGCAAGGGCTCCATTTGACCATCTTGTCCATTCTATACATGATCAGTCTTTACAAGTTGATATGATTGTGGATCCTTATGTAGAATAGTTATAGGAGGTCCCTTTATTAGTTGAGGAGATAGTAGATTCTTTGGGATAGGTTCTACATACATCCTTACTAGATCTGACATTATTCTTTTCAGCAGCATTGGAAGGGGTGAAAGTTAGTATCAACACAGGGATAGTTGATTAGGTTTCAGAGGCATCATTGATCATTGGGATTCTTTGTACACATAGGGGAAGCATTACACCTATACCTCTACTATTTTTTCTTCTAAAGGGGAGGAACACTACTCAACAAAATTGGACCAGCTTCTACATTGGCATAGCTATCACTTATCAAAACACTATATTTTTTGGGAGACTACCTTGTCTCCTTCCTTTTCTCTTTTATGGGTGGACCTTTTCCTTGTATGGGGTTTTGTCCTTCTCTCATTTCTCTTTTGTATATACTCGATGTATGTCATAATGGGAGGGTCTTGATTACTCCATCCATCCATGCATCTTGTCTTTTCATCTCTCTTTTTTTAGGAGGGTTTTTCTCATGAGGTTTTCCCTCTATCTCTTCTTTATGAGAGATTACATTGCATTATTTCTATGGGTACCTAACATGGCCTAGTAGCAAGGACCCATTATGCATTTCATCCTAGCTTTCATAAGCTCAAGTGCATTTCCCTAAGTTGCACTAAGGGGTGGTGTTGGTGTAAATACATATTTACTATTTACACTTTACTTAAGTTTACTTAGGTTAAAGTATTATTTTATTATTTTTCATTATTTTATTATTTCTTAGGTGAGACACTTAGGATTTTTTGCACTCTTATGAGTTGTCATAGTGACAAAATTGGAGTAAGCAACTCTAATTCAACACATGGTGTCTACAACAGTAGAGTTTTCATAATTAACTGAGTCATCATGTAGATAACACATCTATTTGCACTTAGAATTTAGCACATGGTCTCTACAACATTATTTTGTGCGCTACACCATTGTACACTTATCCTCTCATCATCACACTTACTCCTGTGCTTAATGTAGGATAACCCATATTTGGTGGATATGTCCCTAGTTTTATGACTTATCATGTTGTTGATTCCTATGTATTCTAGATGCATTCTAGAAGCCTTTATATATAGGCACTCCTAGTGTGGGTATGTGTAGGATCATGGTGTACCAAACTATGGCCTTAAGTGGCAGTGAAAAATTAGCAAATTAGAGTTATGTCAACTTGACACATAATTTTAAAGTGGTTATGGACTTTATATCAAAAATTTGTAAGAAAATAATCTGTAGGAAATTGAATATAGTTTCTAAATTGCTAGGCCTTATCAGTATAAAAAATAATTGATTGGTCAAAAGTTTGGATTTTAATGCAATACTATGAAAATTTCAGGGTGAAAATAAAAAGTAGGTGTATGTCTGAGCACCTTAATCAAAATCAAATGATAATTATTTTTTAATATAATTATACATATAAAAAGTAGACTCATACCTAGATGTGATGCATATTTTTTTGTATTTTTATTCCAAATAAATAATTAAATATGAATTTTCTACCAAAACATTTTCGAAAAAATACCATATCTGACCACCTTAACTAATAGAAAATTTCACCAAATTTAATTTTTAAATTTTTTTTCTTATACTAGACGAAGCATAGAATTTGACGCAACTTTTATATTTAAAAAATGTTATACCATTTGAAAGTTATAGCTATTTTATAATCAGTATGTCAATCAACACTTTACAATAATCTTCATTGATAATTAACTAATAAATACTTATCAAACTCAAAATTTGATAGCAACTATATCGATAGAATCTCGAGAGCAATATTAAAAAACTCTTTTCATTTCATTCAATTTCGATCAAAATAATATTGTTAGATGGCTACCCAAAGTCTGAGTGTCACTAAAACCCTCCTCAAACACCTTTTTTGGGTTGACTAGGCAAGTTTGGTAAATACCAAGCATAATCGGATATCCGATATGGATCTGTGAGCTGCAATCTGTTTTTGAAAAGAAATTTCAAAAAGCAAGCTTTTTTAAATTTTAAATTTAGAGGGAGACAAATTTAAAGGGAAATAAACATAAAACAATAACTTTAGAAAATTTTAGAAGAAATTAAATATTTTGTGAATGTGTGAACATTAATATTATAATTATTATTACATTATACTAATTTATATGATTATTATTAAATCTATAATCTAGTAGCATATATGATTATTATTGTTATATAATCTAATAATATATTATTATTATATTAAAATATATAATATAATATAATTATTAAATATAATATTGAGATGTAATGTGTCGAAGGGGGTCATAGGTCAACCTATGACCCCCTTTGACCCATAAGAACGATTCTAATATATCCCTAGCGGTATGTCATCATGTAATGGATCGAAAAGGGTCATAGGTCACCCTACGACCCCCTTCGACCCATTAGAACAATTCTAATATGTCTCTGGGGGTCCTCGGACCCCTAGGGACATATCTTGTCTTGTAATGGGTCAAAGGGAGTCATAGGTCACCCTATTACCACCTTCGACATGTAAGAACAATTCTAATATGTCCCTAGGGGTCATAGGACCCCTACGGACATATGTAATCATGTAATGGGTCAAAAGGGGGTCATAGGATAGCCTATGACCCCCTTTGACCCATAAGAATGACTCTAATATGTTCCATCATGTAATGGGTCGAAGGGGGTCATAGGTCACCGTATGGCTCCATTCGAACCATAAGAATGATTCTAATATTAGGACTCCTAGGGACATATGTTATCATGTAATAAGTCAAAGTGGCTTCAACCCATAACAGTGATTCTAATATGTCCCTAGGGGTCCTATGACCCCTAGGAAAACATGTCGTCATGTAATGGGTTAAACAAGGTCATAGGTTTCTTCGACCCATAAGAATGATTCTAATATGTCTCTAGGGGTCCTAGGACCACTAGGGATATATGTCATCATGTAATAGGTTGAAGGAGGTTATAGGGTGACCTATGACCCCATTTGACCCATAAGAATGATTCTAATATGACTCTAGGGGACCTAGGACCCCTAGAGACATATGTCATCATGTAATGGGTCAAAGGGAGTCATAAGAAAATCTATTAACCCATTTGACCCATAAGAATGATTCTAATGTGTCTCAAGGGGTCTTAAGACCCCTGGAGACATATATTTTCATGTAATGGGTCGAAGGAGGTCATAGGTCAACCTATGACCCCCTTCAACCCATAAGAACAATTCTAACATGTCCCTAGGTGTCCCAGGATCCGTATGGATGAATGTCATCATGTAATGGGTCAAAAGGGGTCATAGGTCACCCTATGATCCCCTTCAACTTAGAAGAACAATTCTAATATGTCCTTAGGGGTCCTAAGACCTCTAGGGACAAATGTCATCATGTAATGGGTCGAAGAGGGTCATAGGACTTAGGACCCCTTTCGACCCATAAGAATGATTCTAGTATGTCCCTAAGGGTCATAGGACCCCTAAGAAAATATGTTGTTATTTAATGGGTCAAAGGGAGCCATAGGTCAACCTATGACCCCCTTTGACCCATAAGAATGATTCTAATATGTCACTAGTGGTCCTAGGAACCCTAGGGACATATGTCATCATGTAATGGGTAAAAGGGGGTCATAGGTCAACTTGTGACCCCCTTTGACCCATAAGAATGATTCTAATATGTCTCTAGGGGCTCTAGGACCTATAGTGACATATGTCGTCATGTAATGGGTTGATGGAGATCATAGGTCAACCTATGGCCCCTTCTGACCCATAAGAACGATTCTAATATGTCTCTAAGGGTGTTAGGACCCCTAGGGACAAATGTCATCATGTAATGGGTTGGAAGGGCTCATAGGCCAACCCATGACCCCCTTCAACCCATAAAGATGATTCTAATATGTCCCTAAGGGTCTAAGGACCCCTAGGGAGACATGTCATCATATAATGTATCGAACGGGTTCATAGGTCAACCTACGACCCCCTTCAACCCATAAGAATGATTCTAATATGTCCCTAAGGGTCCTAAGATGCCTAGCAATATATGTCATCAAGTAATGGGTTGAAAGGTGTTATAAGTCAACCTATGACCCCCTTCAACCTATAAGAATGAATCTAATATGTCCTTAGGGGTGCTAGGACCTCTAGAGAGATATGTTATCATGTAATGGGTAAAAGGGGGTCATAAGTCAACCTATGACCCCCATCAACCCATAGGAATGATTCTAATATATCCCTAAGGGTCTTAAGACTCATAGCGACATATGTCATCATGTAATGGGTTGAAGGGGTTCATAAATCAACCAATGACCCCCTCTGACCCATAAAAATAATTCTAATATGTCCTTAGTAGTCCTAGGACCCCTAGGGACACATGTTGTCATGTAATGGGTTGAAGGGGGTCATAAGTCAGCCTATGATTCTTTTGACTGATAAGAATGATTCTAATATGTCGCTATGGGCCACAGGACCCTTAGGGACATATGTCATCATGTAATGGGTCAAAGTTGGTCATAGGTCAACCTATGACCCCCTTTGACCCATAAGAATGATTCTTAATATTGTATGCACTCTAAAATGGTCGCCTAGACTATGGGCCCCCATTATTCAATTTATCAATTTATCTAATTTCTTAAATCAATGGTGTCTAATATTTTATTAAATCAATTCAAATCAATTTTCTTGATCAAATTCAATTTGTTTTATTTCTAAGATTGATCATTTTATCCTAAGCCTTATTTAATTAAAAGAACTTGCTCTCTTTTAATTAAATAAAATAAGTTCTCATTTAATTAAAAGAAAACATCTCTTTTAATTAAATAGTTCATCCACATTTAATTAATTAAGAGAAAAACCTCTCTTTTAATTAAATAAAATAAGTCTCAATTTAATTAAAAGAAAACCTCTCTTTTAATTAAATAATTCATCTACATTTAATTAATTAAGAGAAAAACCTCCCTTTTAATTAAATTAAATATTTCTTATTTAATTAAAATAACTTGCTCTCTTTTAATTAAATAAAATAAGTCTCCATTTAATTAAAAGAAAACTTCTCTTTTAATTTGATTAAATATTTCCTATTTAATTAAAAGAACTTGCTCCCTTTTAATTAAATAAAATATTTCACTTAAATATCTTTTCGATGAAACAGGAGTTAAAACAAATAAAAAATTGAATAAATCTTTTATCTACACTTAATATGGGACTTATCTTCATCCTTTCTCCACTTTCTTCTCAACCACTCCACTTTTCTCATTGGTGGATCTTTAGTTCACATGGATCATTATTTCTCCACCCTTGATTAAATCCTTTTCCTCTCAATCTAGATCGTCCAATTTTCTTTATAAGGGAGAGTCCTCTCCTCATTTTGGAGACACCCATTATTATGCTATTGTTATGTTGCAGGTTTGGAGAGTGATTTTTAAAGAAGGAGTTTTTAATATTAAAACTTTTGTGGCGAACTTCTATCTTCTTGTCTCATTCTCTCTTGCATGCATGGCTTCCATCATCATGATCCATACTTTGATTTTCATGTTATCTTAGATCGTGCATTGATAGATTAGATCGTGCTTTCATAGATTAGATCTACATTGTTATTTATTTTCATAGATTAGATTTCATTTCTTGCATTGTTTTGCATTGTTATCATTTAGATTAGTTTTTCATTTCCATTTGTATGCATATTATATTATTGAATCTCTTGTTTTGTGGTGTACTTGCATGGGCACAAACTGTACACTCGAAAGTGTCACACTCTAAACCATTCTATTGAAACAATTCCATGAGTTGGAATGCTTAGATGTCGGCTTAGAGCTCCCTATCCACGGAGTGCAAGAAGCTAATATTCAAGCATGAAGACTCTCAGCCAAGCCTTAGAAATGTGCTTCTTGCTAGTAAACCATGCAACAGGAGGTTCTTTCAGACAAGAGCAAGAATGCAAGTGTCTACAATGAGTTCCTCAAAGATGCAGTGCAAGATGGAAAACTAAACTTGAATGGAAATGCACAATGCAAGCTATGCTAAAATGAGATGAGAATGTTACAAATCCAACTATTAAGCTATGTGATCTAATTATTTGCAAAGAAAAAACTACACTAACATGCAATATGATCTTAAGAATAATATGATGGAATGAGAGAATGAGACAAGAAATGAGAAGTTCTCCACAAAGCTCCAAAGAAACCTGTTAGAAAACCTACAGCGTGATAATATTCAAAAGATGGATCCTTTGAGGGGGAAAGCTCTCTCCCTTTTAAAGATGTATGGACAGTAGAGATCAAGATGAAGATGGTGGATGATCAACAGTTGAATTCGCAAGGAGGAGTGATCCATGTGCACACACAAGTCAACCAATAGAATATAAGTTGACTTGTCATATAAGACAAAAGTCACAAAGCCTTTTCTTTTAATTACAAAATAGAAAAATGACTTTATGTGTGCATTTTAAGTGGGTTAGAAGAATGGGGTGTTTTATTTAATTAAAAGGGGACATGTTCTTTTAATCAAATAATGAACTTAGGATAGCATAGTCAAACTATAGGTTATAATCAAATAAATTGATTATTAGCAATTTGGTCTAAGTAAATGATTGAATTAATTTAGCCAAAATGTTGAAATGGGGGCTAATAGTCTAGATGACCATTTTTAGGTGATTACATTTTCCCCTCTTTGACTAATGCGTGATCGATCTGGGAACACATTATGTCAAAGAACAGAAGCCAAGTAGGCAACAATAGAAATAGATAGCAAGTCCTAAATGCACAGCCTGATAGAGGTAGTATTGAACATTAGGAAGATGATGTTAGGATCCAAAAAGAATTTTAACACCTAGCAAAGCGAATAGATTGAGAGCAAGTGATAAAGTCAAACAAATGCTCCTAAGAAATAGATAGTTGTAGCAATCAGCAATAGAGTATTTCTGCCCCCTCAGGATCAAAATGGAAATGAGGTAAGGGGATGCAAAAACTAGCTAGATATGAGAAAATTATAATAGAGCAATTTCCAAGATGACAGATCGATGATTAGAACCTAAGAATGACTATAAGAAATTAATAAAATGCCACAGTTTGACTAGAGTTGACCTTGAAGGATATAGCATAAAAATTAGGTTGAAACGAGTAGAAAGGTGATTTTAGACATGAAATAATAAATTGAAGTAGATATGAAGCATAGAAATGATGAAGTCATGAAGAAACGAAGATGCCCCAGCGATGGTTCAAAGATTTGACCTCAAATGGTCAGCTAACTGCTCAAAAGAAGGTAGAATTTTAAAATGTGATTTTGACCATCAAGATGATCTTGGATTTTGATTTTGATCCAAAAAATGGATCCAAGACATCGAAATTAGCTAGGGGTGCAATTTTTGCGCAATTCTGAGGAGTTTGAAAATTAGGTCAAAATGAGGTTGGAGGCTATAAAAGGGGTCCAAGTGTCATTTTCACTATTCATTTGTCTTTTTGTGATTTGAGAGATTTTGTGTGGTCCACATAGCATCATGGCTCAGGTGAACATTCCTCTTCATCGACACCATTTCGAGCGCAGCCGGTTGCACAACCAGCCAGAGCGATATGGGGTGCCGGTAAGTGACTACCTTTTTATTGTTTTTTCAAACTTTTTGGAACTTTTTGGAGGGGGTAGGCAGATGGAGGGGGAGAGTTCCCAAGCAGGGTGGAGGAGGATGCAAGCACAGGTGAGGCAGGTGACAAAGGAGTCCTCAGAGTTTGATGGTGATGATGGTGGAGAGGAGGAGGTGCCCTTGAGGAGACGGCGAGCGATGAGGGTAGAGGCACCTGCAGAGTAGCCAGCAGGAGGAGAGGAGGAGGTGCCCTTGAGGAGACGATGAGCAGTGAGGGTAGAGGCACCTATAGAGCAGCTAGCAAGAGGAGAGGAGCAAGGTGCGAGAATCCGTGCCTTGGAGGCAAAGCTGTAGGCAGTTTGGGTGACCATTGCAGTACGGGATCAACAACTGATGGATGAGCAAGCATGAGCAGATGAGTTACGTCGAGAGTGGGATGCTGGAAGGCGAGAGGCAACACATCATGGTGCTCGAGTTGCATATTATTATGCCACCTATAGGAGTGTGGTACCACCAGGACAGGGTCTTCCTGATTATTCGGGGCGAGCGGGCAGATCAGAGGGTGCAGTGCAAGCACCAAATAGGAGACTGGCTCCTCCACCAGGGCCAGCACCAGCTGCAGAGGGTGGAAATCGGACATGACATTGTGTTTTGATTTGTACCTTATGTATTTTTGAGACATATATCCAAATTTTGGATCTCACATTTGTATATGTACCATGACACATTTGATATATATATGAGATACTGGGTTTATCGATATTCTTTGTGTACTTGTCTCAAAATGTATGTTTCAACTTTTGTTTTCAGCTCATGTATGTGTATATGCTTATGTGTATTGTTTTTGGTCTCTCATATGGGTGGTATAGATTTAAATGTTTTTGTGAAAATGTGACACTTGGATAGATCGTATGTGATGATTTTTGGATTAACCCCTTATGATGACAAGTTAGCAAAGACATGTAGCGAAAGATTAAGAAGGTGAAAAGACAAGTAGAAGTGAAAGATAAAAGCAGCTAACTGATATGTCCATGAAAAAGATGAAGAGAGAGAGCTCTTGCCACATGCAAGAATGTAAGGCTAAGCTAGAAAATGAACCTAAAATGCAAGCTAATATGCAAAGTGGTTTACCAACAAGAAGCACATAACATTTAGACTCTTAAATTCATCATTGAGCATTTATTAGGGACATCATGAGATCATACAACCATCACTAGTATAACTATGAGGATATGAATATGATCGATATCAGATAGGTATGTGGAAATCCAATCTAAGCATTAGAGACATGTAAGTCAAGATAACTACGCGATTAGATTCCCTAAGTTTAATTTAGCAAGATTACACCTGTATCAAGGCATAAGTGCTAGGATAAACCTTGAGTGTGATCTTGCAAAATAGTCAAGGATGATACATTTATAAGTCAAAGTGTTGAATAGGACAAGCATGAATGCTTACAACACTATAGACAAACAAAGTATACCCACAGGCAGAAATCAAGAAGACATGCCCCATGCCCCCAGTCTTCTAGTCAATGACATCCTCGAAAGACTATTAGGGAGGGAACACATGGCAAAGAAATTATCATAGATAGCACAAAAAGTAGATAAGTATCAGCATAGCTCAGTTGTTTAAGTGTTAAAGTGTGTGTGTGTGTGTGTAAGTCACTTGGCCATTTCTTCCAGACTTGATTCTGATAGTGAGAAATATCGCGACATCGGAGACCATAGGTAAACTATCTATAAAGTGTTGAAAAACACTTGATGTCAAAGTGGGGGAAGTGTTGAGAAACACTATTTTGTGAGTTGTCAAAGAAACCCTAATGCACAAGAATACCTCAATAGGCTAAGTAGCTATGCCCCCAAGATGAGGACAAGAAACAATTTCAAGCTAGGAAATGTGTAGTGAAGTGGATGATTGAGATTGATAGACATAGGTGCAAAGGTTTCAAGTAGCACCTGTTTCTAGGTTCTCACCACTTTGACAGTTTTTTTTTTTTTTTGTGGTGATACATTAAAGTGAGGTTTTCACTACAATGATCATTTTTTCAGGACATTTTTTGATTTTTAGGATTTTTTCAGGCTCATAGATATATACAAGATAGCTGAGCAGCAAGCCTCTAAGTATAGAACTTCTTCAAGTGTAGGATGTTGATAGGCTCTGCAAGTTCTTCACCCTCTGATGTAGACAACTGGTAAGCACCAGACCCAAATGCTGCTGTGATAATGTAAGGACCCAACCAGTTAGGTTCAAATTTCCCTTTTTGTTCCTGATTTTGCTGATTTTTGGGATTCTCTCTAAGCATGAGTTCACCAACTTGGAACTCATGGGGGTGAACCTTCTTGTTATATTGTGTAGACATGCATTTCTGATAAGCCCTCATGTGATCAAAAGCAACCTTACGACGCTCATCAAGAGTCTCTAACTCCTGTACTCACATAGCTCTATGGTCTTCAATGATTATTAACCTGTGTAAGGAGACGTGCAAGGAGGGTATCTTGATTTCTAACGAGAGAACGGCCTCAGAGCCATAGACTAGAGAAAAGGGTGTAGCCCCTATAGGAGTACGAATAGAGGTTCTATAGGTCCAAAGTGCCAAATTTATCTGCAAGTGCCAATCTTTCCCAAACTTGTGAACTGTGCGATGTAGAATTTTCAGCAGTGTTTTATTAGAAGCCTCAGCTTGGCCATTCCCTTAGGGATAGTAAATGGAGGACCAGTGTTGTTTAATTCAAAACTTTTTGCATAGTTGTTTTAAGTCTTTATTCTTGAACTGCCCTCCATTATCTGTAACAATAGAGGATGGGATACCATATCGAAAAATGATGTGATTCAATATAAAAAGGGCAACATGTTTTCCTGTAGCAGCAGATAATGGTACAGCTTCAACCTATTTAGTGAAATACTCCATTGCTATGATGATGAATTTATGACCGTTGGATGAGCTTGGATGAATCTTTCCTACCAAGTCAAATGCCCATTGCTGAAATGGCCAATATGTCACAGAAGGGATTAACTCTCACCCGGGAGCATGTATCAAGTTGCCATGGAGCTGACATTTCTGACAGGACTTTGCATAACACACAACATCAGCTTGCATGGTGGGCCAATGATAACCCACCCTAAGCAGTTTTTGGGCAAGTGCAAGGCCATTAGAATTTGCCCCACAAATGCCATCGTGGACTTCGGCAAGTGCCTTCTCCGACTCTTCTAGCTCTAAACACCTAAGCAACGTTCCATCTAGACCCTTCCTATACAAGTCACCAGAGACAAAAGTGTAGTGTGAGGCATTACGAAGGAGTTGGCATTTTTGGTTGCGCATGAGGGTTTTGTGAATAACCTGATCACGTAGGTAGGAGAAAATAGACGCATAGCGAGAGGAATCCTGACCAAAAATAGTGTAGATCACCTGGTTATTTGAGGAATCATAGGCTGGATGACACAATTCTTCCACCAGGAACTCAAATCGCGATTCATGTTCTTGTAATTGGAGGATAGATGCTAAGGTGGCCATAGCATCAGTAGCCTTGTTTTCTGCTCTAGGAATCTGTTGGAATGTTACAAAGGTAAAATAATTCCTTAGAGCATCTATCAACTTTTTATAAGGGATCAACTTGTCATCCTTTGTTTGATATTCATTATTCACTTGGTTCACAACTAGTTGAGAATCTCCATAGATGTGTAGCTCAGTTATCCACCATTCAAGGGCCATTTTGATACCATTTGTTAATGCTTCATACTCTGTAATGTTGTTTGTACATGGGAACAATAGTTTGTAGGATTTTGGGATCGTATAACCATGAGGGGAAACAAACAACACCCCTGCTCCTACTCCATTCTATGTATGGGATCCATCAAAAAACATCTTCCATGTTCTGTCAGTAATGTTCATAATCAAGGCATCTGGAAACTCAATTTGCATAGGTGCTACATCTTCAAGTGGAAAGTTAGCCAACTGGTCAGCTATGGCCTATCCTTTGATTTCCTTACGTTCAACATACTAAATGTCAAATTTGGAAAGAATCATCATCCATTTAGCAAGGCGACTAGTAAGTGCAGCTTTACTTAATAAATATTTCAAAGGGTCTATCTTGGCAATCAAGTGAACTGTATGGGCCAACATATAATATCAAAGTTTTTGGGAGGCAAAAACTACAGCAAGGCATGCCTTCTCTATACTTGTATAATTTAGTTCATAAGCCACCAAGGTTCAACAAATATAGTATATGGCTCTTTCTTTACCCATCTCATCACTTTGGGCTAAGAGTGCTCCTAGAGAAGAATCCATAGCTGAAATGTATAGAATCAAAGGTTTTCCCAGAATGGGTGGCATCAAAACTGGCAGTTTTGCCAAGTAGCCTTTGATTTGGTCTAAGCTTTGTTGACAGTCACTGTTCCAAATATGGGTAGATCCTTTATGAAAATTTTTATTGAAAGGTTGAGCCTTATCAGCTAATTGAGAGATAAATCTTCTTATGGATTGTAGCCGTCCTTGCAGACCTCTAACCTGACTGATAGTCTTTGGTGGAGGCATATCCATGATAGCTTGGACCTTTTTAGGGTCAACCTCAATGCCTTTTGCTGAAATGATATAACCTAGCAATTTTCCAGAAGTGACACCAAAGGCACATTTTTTTGGATTCAGCCTAAGTTGGAATTGTTCCATACGGTCCAATATCAAACTAAGGTCTTTGAAATGTGTGCCTCGCTTCTTTGATTTTGTGAATGTGTCATCAAAATAGTCTTCCATGTTTTTATGCATCATATCATGAAAGATGGTTTTCATTGCTCTTTGATATGTAGCACCAGCATTTTTGAGCCCAAAAGGCATGACATTCCAGCAAAAGGTACCCCATGCACATGTAAAGGCTGTCTTTTCTTGGTCTGTTGGAGCTATCTTTATTTGGTTGTACCCAGAAAATCCATCCATGAGCGAGTACATCTCATAACCCATAGTCATGTCCACTATCATATCGATGTTTGGTTGTGGAAAGTCATCCTTGGGGCATGCTTTATTGAGATCTCTAAAATTAGTACAAACTCGTATGGATTTGTCATGCTTGGAGACAGGTACAATGTTGGAAATCCACTCGACATAATCAATGGCCCTAATGAAGTTTGCATTCAATAGTTTTTCCAACTCTGTCTTGACCAGTAGGGCCACATGTGGATGCATTTTTCTCAACTTTTTTTTGACAGGCTTGACATCTGGTGAGATTGATAAGTGATGCATGATGAGATCTGTGTCAAGCCTTAGCATGTCAGAGTATGTCCATGCGAAGTTGACCTTCTTGTCTTGAAAGAATTGAGCAAACTGTGTCTTTTCTTCATCTGACAAAGATTGAGCTACATGGATAATCTAAGGACATTCTTATGTTCCCAAGTTGATAGGCTATGCAGGTTTGACTAGAACCGAAGATCTATCCTGGAAATAGCTTGGTAGACTACCAGGTACCTCATCTGCAGGTGCCTCAGAGAGGTTTTCACCATTAGATATGCCTTTATTTTTACTTTTTTGAGGGTCAGACACCGCCACAATGTGGTTTTCGCCATCTGATCACTTATTTTTCCTTTTAATTTTTTGACTAAGGTACTTGATATCTGATTCCGTCATGTTAACCGCAGGTTTGCTGGTGGAAGAAATGATAGGTTCAATTGTGTTTAGATAACAAGCGATCTCATAGTCATTTTGGAAAGATCGTATTTCAGGTCTTTGATTTTGGATAGACCAATCTATGAGATCTGGGTAAATTAGCGAGAGTGAGGGAGAAGTTTCAATGTGATTGATATGGAAGGAGTCATCTCTGGTGACCTGTGAAGTTGAGCCTATAGAAAAGGTCGCAAAAGAGTCTAGCTCAGGAATAGTCCTGGAGGAACTAGCATGATCCATTGAGACATGTCGTGAGTCAAACCCATCTGACCCCATACTAGACCATTTGACTACATCGGGTTGGGTTGCATAGGCATGAATGACATCCACCCCTAGCTCGCAGGATGCATCAGAGAGGCTTTCCCACTCATACTCATGAGAATCTATACTTTGACCCCTATCTATGAGATGAGCAATATTTTGCCTAATTCGTCCTCTATTTATGTCCTCAGAAGTAGACCCTTCTTGTTCCTGTTGTTGGGAGGTAGAAGCTTCTTCATTATTAGCAGTCACTATTTCTTCTCCCCAAAGGAGGGAAGTGAGAGGAACAAAGTCTTTGTCTTGTGCAGTAGTAGCAATTACGGGAGAGTCATCATCCTCTGATTCACTAGACATGAGCAATCTTCAATCACAGTTTGGTGTATTATTGTCTAGCCCAAAGCCTAGACCAGCGGTGTCTCGAGCATCACGACCTTGAGTGTGACTTAAAGGTTCAACTAGAGCATTCTTACAACCAGTTAAGGACCTGTGGCCCTGGTAGCCCATTTTTGTCAAAAATTTATAGCCTTTTCCATTTTTTTGGGAGAAATAGGGATAGTCATTGTAACCTCCTCGTCTTCCTCTTCTCTATAGATCCAATCCCTAATGGCTTGTTCTTCCTTCTCTGCTTCCAGTGGTATGGAAGATTGCACAAAAGCACCAAAAATTTTCATAGCAGAAGCAGAAGACTTCTTTGCAATAGTTGGTTTCCCATAGGACTGAGGAGAAATTGGTAAGGTAGCAATAGAGTCCAAAGTGTACTCGCCCATACCAAGGCTCATTATTTTTAGTTTTTGTTCACATTCTGCGAAAGATGGTGCTAGCTCATGAGAAGAGCGATTGTGTGGGACTAGCCTTTCAGCAGCAAATAATGTGTTGATAGACATGGAGTTGTCGTCGGGGATAACTGCTTTAGTACCATTAAAAGGGAACTTAATGCACTGATGGTATGTGGAGGGTACTGCTTGCATATCGTGAATCCATGGTCATCCCAACAACAAGTTGTATGCAAGTAGTATGTCTAAGACTTGGAAAATGACATTCTTCTCAACTGGATCAACTCTGATTGGAAGTACAATTAGACCTTTAGAAGGCCTTTCAACCTCATCATAGGCTTTTATAGTGATCGTGCGCTTAGGATCGATGCCAAATTCAGACATCCCCAATTGTTAGATTACATTGAACGAAATGATATTTAACCCTACACCATTGTCTATCAGGACTCGACGGACACAGGTATGAAAGATCTGAACTTCAATATGAAGAGCAAGGTTATGGGGATGACTGAGAGCTCAGTCATCTTCTTTAGAAAAGGTGAGATAGTGAGGCAAAGAGATGTGGTTCACCATAGCTTGGAATTGTTCCACGTCAATATCTGTGGGAACATTGGCAGAATGTAAAGCTTTCTCCAGGATATCCCTGTGCAAAGAAGATAACTCTAGCAATTCAAAAATGGAGATTTGTGCTTGCGTGTGTTGCAGTTGGCTAACAAGATCATAGTTGGAGATTTTGGAAGTAATTGGTTGTTTAGACGATGAAGCATTTTTAGGATCATTAGCAACTTTTAGGACAACCTTAGATTGCCCCCTAGTGACAGTGTTGAGTGGTTCACCTTGAGAAGATGAAGACTCAGCCACTCGGAGTACCACCTTGGGTCTAGTATTAGTATGATCTTGAGGAGTGGATCGTGTCCTTAAGACAACTCTTGGTCATTCATCTTCAGCATCATAATTTGGCCAGTTGTCATTGTTGGAGCTTGCCATACATATTTATTCAATGGGCTCAAGCATGCTCATAACATTATCAGTGTTAGTGTAAGCATAACTGATTTTGGCGTCATGATTCTTTTTGGCAGCTACCCTTAAGGTCTCACCCTTTTCATATTCAGGTAATGGTTTTTGGAAAGCCTTATGATCAATATTCTTAACAAGGCCATCTGTAACAACTTTTCCAGCTTTGATGAGGTCATGAATTACATCTTTGAGTTTGAAGCAATTCTCTGTGTTATGTCCCTTACTTCGGTGATAGCTACAAGTATGATCTTCTCTCCACCATGGAGGTCTAATGGGTGGATCATAAGGACGTGAGTTGTCTGGCAAGGTAACCAATTTTTTTCTAATTAAGGTTTTTAAAACCACTTCATAAGGTTCGACCATAGGCGTGTAAACACGTCACTTCTTTGCAAATTTAGAGCCTTTGTCAAAGGTTTGTGGTTTTGAACCTTCTTGTTGCTTTGCTGCATAGATGGCATTGGAAAGGTTAAATGCAGGTTCCTTAGTCTTAGGAGTGTCCACTACTCCATCATTAACAACATACTTGTTTTTGTTCGAAGGTTTTCCTTTGTATTTACCATTTCCATTGTTAATTCTATCCTTGTTTATAGCAATATCACCTCTTTTGATAGCAACATCCTCAATATGATATGCACTTTCTACCATGGCATTGAAGGATGTAAATAACTATTTTCTTAGATCAAAGTATAATTTGGGTACAAGCGTGTTGTCAATTTTTTCAGCCTCAGGCACTTGCCGAGGATACCGAGAGTATAAAGATCTCCATCGTTGGAGGTATATTGCAAAAGATTCTCCTGGTTTTTGTTAGATGTTGCATAAGTCTAGCATAGTCACAGGATGTTGAATGTTGTATGAATATTTTTGGATGAAGCGTTGTGCAAGTTCGTCAAATGTTTTAAGAGGAGGACTCAATTTTGTGAACCATTCCATAGCTTGTCCTCTTAGACTTCTAGGAAACAAACGCATAAGAAAGGTGTCTTCATGCATAAAGTCCGTGTTAATAGCATAGAAATGTCTCACATGGTCGTGAGGGTCACCATTTCCACGTATTTGTCATACTTAGGAACCTCTATATCCTTAGGAAATGGTAGCATGTATAGACTCCTATCGAATGGAAGAGCGCAAATTGATTCAACAAATGATGTCTTAGGTGGCTCTTTTGAAGTTTGTAGTTGTGCAAATTGTTTCCTTAGTTCCTGTATTTCTTCCCTTAAGATTTCAGCCTCAGTGGGCTCTCGTTTTGGAATAATATGTTTAACATTAAAACCTTGAGGGAGTTTCCATCCCCTAGCTGTCATGTATCAGAAGTATTGGTCTCCATTTTCCTCTAAAGCTCTGAGCATTAGTTTTTGGGCGAAGCCATCTTGTTGAAATTTGATCATGTCTTCGCTAGTTACTTCTTCATCACTATCATGATGAGATGGTTTAGGTGAAGGACATGCGCTAGCGGTAGCTCTAGAAGTCCTTGGAGGCGTGTGATTACCATCATTATTTTCAAAGGGATTTCGAGGACAAGTTCCTTTATATCCTTCATAGTGTGCCTGATTGTCAGTTTCAGCTTGTTGATTTTCTCTCTCCCTAGCATGTATAGCCTCCAAAGTCTTTTGGGTTTCACGTGCTTGTTCTTCTAAGTGACGTTTAATTTCATTAGGGTGCACCATAGTGACTATACCACTCGTATCCTCGGGTGTCTCAAAGGCCATACCAAATGGATTTTCAAAACTATAAAGCGGGTTGTGTCAAACGTTGGTCATTTGTGTTTGAGAAAATTTGAGATTCTTATCACAAGGTTGTTTGGGAGGACGTTTGGGTGGTGTTTCCAATTGCTTGAAAATGAAAGGCATGTGGCTACCATTACCAACTTGATATCTAGTTGTGATGGCATGTAAAGAGTTGTCTTTTTTTAATAGGACAAGAAAAGCGAGCTGAATTTGAAGCTTTTACGATTAGGATTAGTCACTTGTCAAAATGTGATAGATGGCTTGTCAAACAGTGCTCAAGATCTTACAGCACAGGTGACTAGATCCGAGCGGACGAGCGAGAAGCTCAATAGCAAATAGCTAGAATAAAATAATAGCTAAATTTTGACAAGTGATTCATCAAGACATTTCAAGACTTACATTCAACGGACTAAACCCATCTTTTCAACCTAGGACAAATTCTTCACACACTGATACGTAGCCAGGATCAAAGGTGACCAGCGTGATGCTTCTTAGACCAAATAAATCCAACTGAAAATTCTATTTTTTGACCCAAAATGACTCTAGGCGATACTTTCTCAAAAGGAGGGTGACATAAGTTCAGCAAATTATGTCGCGCAACAGAATTTTAGGAACAATGCGACACTTTTTGTCTAAGCGACAGATATTTATACTGAGCGCTACAGAATATCAGACACAGTGCGACAAAATTTTTTATTGACGTGCAACATAATCTTTGAAAAAAATGTTGCACAATATTTCTCGTGAAAGCGTGTGACAAAGTGCCAATTTTGTGGAAAAAAAGTCAATTTTTTGGTTTGAAGTTCATTTCAATTTGTCAATCAGACAATTGTTTCAATCAGACAGCATTTCGTTTTAGTTCATATAAGTAAACAGCAAGGTTTGCAAACAGTAAGTGTTGTATCATGTCTCAAAACAATTGATCAAGGGTAAAAGAAACCTTGTCAATACGCACTTGGGATATCAGAACAGCCTTCCTAACAACTTTTTATCTGAATGTTTATGTTGCAAGAACATTAACACTGGTCAAAACATAAAAAACAATAGCCAAGAAATCTACCTTAGAGTCACGGTTCATTACTCAACAACTTAGCCCACGCTTGATGCTCCTTTTCCTCACACCTAATGGTTTCCCACAAGAGATATTGGCTTTGTCATGAAAGTGCCATGAGCACAACCAAGGGAACACATATGGTGAGTGTAAATCTTGGGGTGATCCGGGTAGTCCACTAGGATCAATCCTTGCACCAAGAAGTTGAGCGGCTAAAAAAAGGTAGTTACTAACTTAGGGTTTTTAGATCGAGCTTCAGTTCATAGTGTCCCTCTTGCTCCCAATTATGGGACACCTCACCTTGCGATGAGTAACTGATCTCACGATCACAAGAGTACCTTAAGCATTCTTGCCTAGTGATCTCCCTATGGTCAAAATTCCATAAGTGATCACACTAGGCGAAGATAAACACTACGTCTACCAAAGTTTTGTGTCCTTGGTAGCCTTGAGTTTATAGTGGGTTGGAAGAGCCAGGTAATTGGCTTGTCCCCACTTGGGTCGTTCCTCTCAGGTTGTCCGAGAGCAGGTCCTCTAAAAGATTCTAACTACACAAAGTGGATCAACTTTCAAAAATCAAGATTTCTGGTTCACCACAAGGGTGAAGAGCATACTCTCCTATTCCAATCATTTTCTCCCAAACATGCCAAGAAGATTGAATTACCCCTTTCTTTTGAAACCAAATGGCAAGTCAAGATTTCTGATTCACCACAAGGGTGAAGAGCATACTCTCCTATTACCAAAAGACTCCAATCACAAGTTTTTACGTGCCTATAAAAATAAACAACTATTCAATGCCGCACATGGAAACAAAAATCAAGCAAGTTTGGGTTTTTATGCTTTGAGCAGCCCTGCAAACAATTGTTAGTAGCCCTTGCGCATTTGAAGCTTTGACATGCATTCTTTTGTATGCAAGGTTTCAATTTTTTTCTCCACAAAGAGGGCAACCTACAATCACAACTCGTTAGCCCACAAGTTAGCACAAAATAATCATAAAAACCATGAATTAAACCTCTATAAAACAGTCTAGAAATCTGCTTTAAAATGACAGTAAGCCAACTAAGAAGAAATTTGATCAAATCCCTCAAGGAATGAGCAAAAAAAAGGTTAGGCGATACTTTTTGCTGAACAAATGTCGCGCGATACTTGGTAGTATATGCAGGTGACATTTTTTGTTCGAGCGACAAATTTTTTTCAGCCGTGTGACAGAATTTTGCACAGAGGGTGATAGTATACATGCTACAAGAGCGATACTATTTCCAAAAAAGTGTCGCACGACAGTACTATAAACTGTCACGCGATACTGAAAAAATGTCGCCCAACCCTACGACTGTAAAAAAGAAAAAAAAAGCAAAGCAGTAAGGGAAATGCAAGCGAAAATAAGAAAAGGTAGGGCGAAACATATAGTCCAGCCCCATGGTGGGCGCCAAAAATGTACACTCGAAAGTGTCACACTCTAAACCATTCTATCGAAACAATTCCATGAGTTGGAATGCTTAGATGCCGGCTTAGAGCTCCCTATCCACAGAGTGCAAGAAGCTAATATTCAAGCATGAAGGCTCTCAGCCAAGCCTTAGAAATGTGCTTCTTGCTAGTAAACCATGCAACGGGAGGTTCTTTGAGACAAGAGCAAGAATGCAAGTGTCTACAATGAGTTCCTCAAAGATGCAATGCAAGATGGAAGACTAAACTTGAATGGAAATGCACAATGCAAGCTATGCTAAAATGAGATGAGAATGTTACAAATCCAACTATTAAGCTATGTGATCTAGTTATTTGCAAAGAAAAAACTACACTAACATGCAATATGATCTTAAGACTAATATGATGGAATGAGAGAATGAGACAAGAAATGAGAAGTTCTCCACAAAGCTCCAAAGAAACCTGTTAGAAAACTTGTAGCATGACAATATTCAAAAGATGGATCCTTTGAGGGGGAAAGCTCTCTCCCTTTTAAAGATGTATGGACGGTAGAGATCAAGATGAAGATGGTGGATGATCAATGGTTGAATTCGAAAAGAGGAGTGATTCATGTGCGCACACAAGTCAACCAATAGAATATAAGTTGACTTGTCATATAAGACAAAAGTTACAAAGCCTTTTCTTTTAATTGCAAAATAGAAAAAGGACTTTATGTGTGCATTTTAAGTGGGTTAGAAGAATGGGGTGTTTTATTTAATTAAAAGGGGACATGTTCTTTTAATCAAATAATGAACTTAGGATAGCATAGTCAAACTATAGGTTATAATCAAATAAATTGATTATTAGCAATTTGGTCTAAGTAAATGATTGAATTAATTTAACCAAAATGTTGAAAAGGGGGCTAATAGTCTAGATGACCATTTTTAGGTGATTACACAAACTAGGTCAGACTGAGGGCCTCCATTACAAACCCCTGCACCACATGAATAGGGAGCTATGAGTCGCCATTCGAGACCTCATTTCTAAGAAATCTTGAATATAATGACTCATAGAACTTTTCTTACATTTTAGGCATACATTTTATGGAGCAACCCACCTTTGCTTGCTGGATTCTATGCAGATCTGTTTGTAGACTCAAGAAAAAAAAAATTCTAGATTTGAAAGATTTGATCATATCTTTCAAACAGCTGGGTATTTTAATCTAATTTTTTTTTTGCAGGGTTCTAATGTATCAGGAAAGTTTCGATCCAATTTTTAGATTTTTCTAAAATATTTTTGATTTTTTATGATTTTTCATAAAAAATCATTTTCAAGAGTAAATTAGCATATTTTTGAGAAAAAATTATATTTTTGGAAAGCTCTCTAAATTTTCAATAAATTTGGTTCTTTGTGTTTTAATTTTAGAGGTCATATCAGGGTCATAATTTGAGACTCAAATAAACCCTAGATTTGAAAGATTTGATCATATCTTTTAGCTAGCTAAGTGCTTTGATCTGAATTTTGTTTTGTAAGTGTTTGATGCATCACAGAAGCTTCGGTCCAATTTTTTGATTTTTCTAAAATATTTTCAATATTTTATGATTTTTCATTGATTTTTCATGAAAATTTATTTTTGGGAGTAAATTAACATATTTTTCACAAAAATTTATAGTTTTGGAAAGATATTAGAATTTTGAATAAATTTGGTTCTTTATGTTTTGATTTTAGAGGACAAATTAGGGGTCAATAATTCAATTTGCAAAAACTGGTCTGTTTTGACAAAATGACTCCCTAGAGCACAAATTAAAAGATCTTTTCAAATTTTTTGTATTTTTGGAAAGCTCTCTGATTTTTTACCAGCATTACTTTTCTATATTTTGAATTTTGGATCCGAATTCATATCATGTAGATCCAATCTTTATGACTAGGTCAAAAATTAATTGAAAAAAATGGCATTTAATGAATAGCTTGCATTTAATTTTTACAATGAATCAATGCATGATGTGAGCTTTCATTTGGATTACTTTCTGATTATTATCACTCTTAAAAAACATATTTTTAGATCTAACTCTAGTTTTGCATGAGTTGACATATATTGCATATCTTGTGTTTGCCTGTGTTGTTTGTTGCTTTGTTCGTTGCGAGTGAGCGATCAAGTGTAAACGAAAGGTACAACAAAGAAAAGACATGTTGCAAGGATTACCAAGTATTTTTTTGGATCTCTAAAACCTTTAGATTTGGGATTAAAATTAAACCTCTCATTTTTTTAGCTTGAGTGTTTTACATGCTTTCATAAAACACATTTCAATTGATGCTCTTAATGGGAAATGAATGAACATAGATTTGCTTTCAAACAAGTTTGTGTAAGTGAATGCTTGTGTTTAAACCTTAAGTAATTCTTGGTTCCAATATCAAATATCTCTTTAAGTGATTGAGGGCATGGATTCATTCCTTGTTTACATAGGGAGTTGAATGCACCACTTTGTGGACTCACTCTATGTTTACTTGGAAAGTTAAATATTCCATTGTTCAACCATTTTTCATTTGTGAGTAGTATTGATTAGCAGTCTTAGATTATTTGTGATTGATCTATATTGCTATCTTGGGTTATTGGACTCACTAATCTACCGGCCCCTCATTTCCACCTCGTGGTTGCAAGATCAGCGCCACATTAAGGGGGAGGGGTCTATAGGAAAGAAGCGTTAATTGCTCCACTAGGCAACCCTTTTGTGCTTTTTGGAACTCACTTGTTTTCTAAGGTGTGAACTCACTTTGAGTTGGTGTGAAGATTTAAATGTTCCACATTTGGACTCACTTTTATTTGGTGTGAAGAGTTAAATGTTCCACTTTTGGACTCACTTTGAGTTGGTGTGAGGAGTTAAATATTCCACTTTTTGACTCACTTTGAGTTTGTGTGAAGGGTTAAATGTTCCACTTTTGGACTCGCTTCACATTCTCTTGAAGGGTTAAATGTTTCACTTTTAGACTCACTTCACATTATCTTAAAGGGTTAAATGTTCCACTTTTGGACTCACTTTACATTTACTTGAAGAGTTAAGTGTTCCACCTTTAGTGCTCTGAATACTTTTGATAGTGAATTACTTAGTTTTTATTTCTAGGAGGCCTGCTTGGAGATTTTATCACCCCTTGGGACGACCTCAACTCCTATGTTCTGACGGAGTATAAATATCGAGAGGTGAATCCAAAGACACCTCTCTTGGGAATTGAGTTTGATATCACTCTTGTCTAAGCCTCAAAGAACTTTATACCTTTGAGAAGTGAAGGAGGAGATTTTCGTTTTCGTCTCCCCCCGACTATGTGATTTTGAATTCTTCTCATCTATGGATTTGGGCCTCACATACCTTGTGTATATCGAGGACTCCTTTTAGAAAGCCACGTATATCCTTGTAGACAACTTGATAAGGTGTTGTTGTGTTCTAAGTGCCTGCTAAAAAATTGTCAAGAACATACACAAGTAGAACCTTTAAGGAGTAGAAATACTAAGTCACTATACTTGTTCATGTGCAAGGTTGCTTTGCCCCTTGCTCATTGTTTGAAGACTGTTTGCTTGAAATCCTTGATTGCTATCTTGTGTGCTTGGTTCATGATAGAGAATCTATTGATACATCTAGTTGGATATTTAAAATGAACAAAATCTGAGTTCTTGAGCTGAGACTTTACGATCAAATAACTTTGTTATCCCATTATTTTTAGTCTCCCTAGGTTGATCCTATTTGGATTAGGCTACTCACCCCATTGTTAGAAGCCTTTTTGCACCTTAGATTATTGTGCTTTGACCTCTTGAATTAGTAGTCATTGATTTCACAAGAGACCTTGTTTGGAGTTGGTGAGTTAGAAACCATCCTTGTTGAGAAAGATATACACGTGGATCCTTTGATATTACACTTGGAGAGTCTTAGTAATCTCTTGTCCATTCACTTTCATAAAAAAAAATCAATTTTAATTATTTATAATTTTCGTAAATCATCCTCCTAGTCCATATGTGCTAGGGTATTCACCCAAAGTTGTGAGCACCTCTATGGCAATGTTGGTTTATGCCTATTGCAAAATTCTATCTTATCACATCTCTTTTGGACAAGTTAGTGCTTTTACTATCCTAGTTTGGTACCAACATTTCTTAGGGTTATCCTATCAATTAGTACCTTTTCTTTCATGCTGGTTACAACAAGGTATCAAGTAGATCAAGGAAAGCAACCTCAAGTTGTCTTTAAACAATTACCCTTAGTTCAAACTGGTAGAAGACGTAAGGGAAAGGAACCTGTGTCTATTCAATCACCTGAGAGTATTCCAAAAGTTTTGTGTGACCCTAGTGGTGATCTTATTGAGTTGAGTACACCCTTAACATCACCTCATTCAGCTATGGATATGAGTTTTACAAGAGCGCTATACAAGAAGAATCAATGTAGTGAGTATAATGTTGACCTTTTCAGTGGTGATCCCACTCATGGAAGTAGACCAAGTTCACCTCTTATTGAGGATAGGTATTTGGATGCACATCAAAGGGATAAGAAAGGAAGACATTATGCCTATCAAGAAGAGGAATCCCAACATGATGATCAAATTGGTGAGCCTTCTAGTGCTCACGTGAATGCAACATTTACTAGTAATCGGTTTAGACAATCAAGACCATGTACACCGCTCATGAAACCTCTAGGTTATGCAAGTGGAAGGCTCAAAGAAATTGATCGTGAAAGAAAAGCCCTTCTAGAAGAAAAAGCTAAGAAAGAAGAACAATTTCAACACCTAGAGGAAGAAAGGCAAGTTATTATTGAGATGGAAAGAAAATCCCGTCAAGAAGAACAAGACTTTTTCAAGACTTCACAACTTGACAATCAATTCAACAATGTGCACATTGGTGGTGGAAACAACTCTCCCCCATCTACTCCTCCCAAGACTCCACAAAGTGGGAGATATTCAAGAACATCTTCATAATCTCCTACTCCTAGAGGAAGACAAGCTTCAAAACATGATTATTATAGGAGACAAACATCTCCTAGAGTTTCAAGAAAACCTTGACAACAAGCTCATCATGGTTCACAATATGGAGGTGGTAGCTCCAAATTTGAATATAATTCTGATGATTTCATGGCTATACCACAAGATCCACATTTTCAGCAATATATGGAAGCATATATGGACCAAAATAGAGATGCATGCTTTCAACATTTAATCAACAAGGGTGCTAAGGTCCCTTACAACTTTGATGTGGATAAAAATATTCAAAAGCATGATCCTTCCATGAAAGAAGAAATTTATCAATTGAAGAAAAAAATGAAGCAAATATCGGCACCCAAGAGTTCTTTTTCATTTGATTCAATTTGTCCAAATCCTTTTGATAAGAGTATTGACATGAAAGATTTTCCTAGAAAAGTTAAGATCCCCCAATAGGATAAATATGATGGAAATGGGGATCCAAATGATCATGTGCATCAGTTCTATACTATGAGTTTTGAGTTTCATCATGAGGACTCATATCTTATGAGATTATTTCCAAGGAGTCTTAAGGCTCAAGCCATGGAATGGTTTACCAATATAACTCCTCATGTTAAGACATTCCCTGAGTTAATTCAAAGATTTGTTCAACACTTTTCATAAAATCTTTCATGATTTGTCTCACTATTGGACTTATATCACACAAAGAAAAATCAAGGAGAACCCTTTGTTACTTTCTTGCAAAGATGGAGACGACAATGCTCTCGTTATTCTAGGACTATTCCTGAGAAAGAAAAGATTGAAATCCTCATTAGTAATATGGTTCCTGAGATGAAGTATGAAGTTAAGAAGATGGTTTTTGCATCCTTGTATACCATGATTGAAGCTGCATTTAGAATTGAGGATGTTTTGAGAGAGCAAAGTATTTTGACAAAAAATGGAAACAACAACAATAATGGTCATAATAACAACAACAACAAGGATAAAGAAAAGAACATAAATTGGAATAACAACAAACAAGTGGTCAATGATGGAGTTGTGGACTCCTTAAACCCTAAAGACCAAGCTATTCTCCATTTGGCTAGTTCTAATCAACAGAGTAACAAATGAAGATATCAAGAAAGGTCTAAAGGAGAGAAATGTAACTTTACACAATTAGGTGAGACATATGAAGAGATATTCACAAAGCTCCTTTCATGTGATCTTGTGCACCCTTATGATACTGCAAAGTTCTGCATACCTGAAGTTAAGCCATGGTGGTGGGATGAGAAGGCTTATTGCAAGCTTCACAATGGCATTGGACACAATATTGAAAAATGTGGGATATTCAAGCATATTGTTCAAGATCTAATTGAGAATGGAAAACTCAAAATAGATGGACTAAATACCAATGCTGATCACACAGCATTCAAAGAGCCTTTTCCCAAGTATGAGAAAGGGGAAGCTTCCCAACCTAAGAATGGTAGGGCTGCAATCAATTATACTTATACAAATGCAGAAAATGTTGTCAATATGCTTGAGGTTGTAGAAGAAAGTGTCAACATGATGGAAGATAAAGATCCCAATGGTTATAATTTAAATTTAAACTCTCCTACGTTTGGCAAAAAACTTATTTTGGTGCTAAGGGGTGCTCACTCTAGAAAGTCATCTCAAGGTCCCCTTGTCATTAGAGGACCCAATTCAAACTAGTCAAGTAAACCTAAGCAAGTGTCTTCCCAAAGTCTCAATGTTGTTACGCGAAGTCAAGGTCCCCTTGTTATCAAAGGACCTAGTTCAAACCAACCAAGTAAGCCAAAACAAGTGCAATACAAGAATGTTCCTTCAAAACCAGTGGTTAATCCCAAGTCAAATTATAATCTTGTTGATCAATTGCAAAGAACTCCTGCTCAGATTTCAATCTTTGAGCTTTTAGAGTTGTCTCCAAGATATAAGCAAGTCCTTGAGGACGCTTTGCGCATGGCGAATGTCCCCAATAATTTAGACATTGATCAATTCTAGAACATGGTTAATCATATTGCAAGCCCTCATTATCTTTCCTTTTCAAAGGAAGATGATAAATCTTTGAGCCATCCACACAATATTGCCCTTCATATTGAGGTTATGATACATAGGACCCATGTTAGGTGTGTGTTGATAGATGGGGGTGTTGGGCTTAATATTTTTTCTTTGAGTCTTTTAAAGACATTGGGTTATTCTGAACATGTTATTGATAGCAAAAGAAAGATTACTATCAAAGCTTATGATGAGGCAAAGAGAAGTTCAAAGGGGTTGGCTATCCTTCCTGTTAGGATTGGCCCTGTGGAAAAAGATGTTTTATTCCAAATAGTTGATGCTAAACCCCTTGCATACAACATTCTACTTGGTAGACCATGGATTCATGATATGCATGTAGTACCATCTACTTATCATCAGTGTGTTAAGTTTCCTTACAATGGAAATGAGATATGTATTCCTGGGGATAACACTTTGTCTATCAACTCGATTTCAGCAAGTGCTCATGTTCCCCTTAATAGACAAGCAAATGAGTTTGATGTAGTTTTAGCTAATTGCAAGAACAATTTTAAGTCCATAGGCCTTGGCATGGGGGGATATCAACTTAACTCCCTCACTGAATTACCAGTTCACCTAGGTCTTATGGTAAACCTTCACAAGAGATGAAACCTTCCTCTTCAGCTATGACATTATTTGACACATTTGTACAGTCGTCAGTGCCTATTCAAGATGAGAAAGAAGATGTGGTTGTTAAATATTGGACTTATAGAGAAGAGAAGTATATGCACAATGAAGATTTCACTCCTTCACCTAATGCTTATGGAAGAGGATATTCTTTTGTTAAGAAAATGGGTTATCCTAGACATGGTCCTCTTAGTAATAGATTGGATGCTAGAGCTGAACCCCTTGATCATCAACTTTTTGGATGCAAGTCTAAGAAGTCAATCAGCCTAGGGTATGTGGAACACAATAAGAATGTTGCTTCTATCCTTCATAAGTCAAATAGTGAAGAAGAACAAGAATACATACCTAATTCAAAAAACCAACAAGATATGTGTGAAGATTGGGTCCCTTCTACTAATCTCCTTTGGGGAGATTTAGATAATCTAGTATCTCATGAGACAGTTGCCAATTTAGAACAAGAAAGTGTGACTCTTGATAGTATTGAAGCTTCCACATCCAAACATCCCAAGCATTTATGGTGTAAGCATACTAGTCGAGATTTTGAAACAGATTCCAATGAGTATGAATGGGATTCTTTCTCAGAATCTTCCACAGTTGATATGGATGTTGATGTGGATAGAGGTGGACCCTGAAAAAGTTCAGGCAATTGTGGATATGCCACCTCCTAAAAACATTAGTCAAATGAGAAGTCTTCAAGGACATCTTCAATCTATAAGGAGGTTTATTTCACAATTGGCAAATAGAGCTCAACATTTCAACAAGAACTTACATAAAGGAGTCAAATGTGTATGGAATGATGAATGTCAATAAAGCATGGACCAGATCAAGAAATACTTGGCAAATCCTCCTATTTTAATGCCTCATATCCCAGGAAAACCACTTATTCTATATGTTTCAGCAATAGAATCTGCCTTGGGGGAATTATTAGCTCAACTTGATGAACATGGGAAAGAAAGAGCAATATACTACATTAGCCATACTCTTGTTTCATATGAGGTTAATTACACCAGTATTGAGAAAGCTTGCCTCACAGTTGTGTTTTCTTCCCAAAAGTTGTCACATTATATGCTTGCGCATACTATACACTTCATAGAAAAAATAGATCCACTCAAGTACTTACTATGTAAGGATGCCCTCACAGGTAGACTTGCTAAATGGATGATGATTCTTTCAGAGTTTGACATAGAGTACATTGAGCAAAAAGAAATCAAAGGACAAGTTATAGCAGATCAATTGGCTGATTTCCCACTACAAGATGATGTACCTATTCAAGTTGATTTCCCAAATGAGCACCTCATGTATATGACTGAAAGAACATGGAAGATGTTCTTTGATGGGTCCTTTATGCAAAATGGTTCAGGAGCTGGTGTGTTGTTTGTTTCTCCTCATGGGTACACAATTCCTAAATCTTACAAGCTATTATTTCCATGTACAAACAATATTGCTAAATATGAAGCTTTAACAAATGGACTTAAAATGGCCATAGAATGGAGAATTACAGAGTTACACATCTATGGAGATTCATAGCTGATAATCAACCAAGTCAATGACGATTGTCTAACAAAAAAGATAAATTAGTACCTTACAAGAAAATGGTTGATTCCTTGAGACTCTACTTCACATTCGTCTCATTTTAGCAAATCCCTCAAACAGAAAATAAGGCAGTTGATGCTATGGCTATACTTGCTTCACTTCTTCAATTAGAGCAACATGAATCAAGATTTGAATTTCTGGTGGAAGAGCTACATCACCCTATCTATGATTCCCAAGAAAGTCATGTTATATGTACCCTTGTTGGTCATGAGTCATCTCGTTATGGTTCCATTTACTCATACATTCGTGATGGAATTATACTTGAAACCTTTAACCGATCTAAACGCAGAAACCTTATTCTAAATGCCTATCACCATTCCCTTATCTCTGGTGATTAGTATAGGAAGGGTCTAGATGGAACACTTCTTAGATGCTTAGAAAAGGATGAGTCTAATTAAGCATTAGTTGAAATCCATGAGGGTATTTGTGGGGGACATTCTAATGGTATTGTCATCACTCAAAGATTGCTTAGGGAAGGATATTATTGGCCCACAATGCAGATTGATGCAGTAGCTTTTGCAAAGTCATGTGAAAAATGTCAAAAACATGGTAACCTGATACATACTCCAAGTAGGGAGCTCATTCCTTCTATTTCTCATTGGTTGTTTCAGCGTTGGGCCTTTGATCTTGTTGGGAAAATTCATCCCAACTCATCATCTGGACACAAGTTTATTATCACTGCCACTGATTATTTCACTAAATTGGTAGAAGTTGTCCCACTTTCTGTTGCCTCGGGTAAGATAGTTTCTCTATTTATTTTGAATCATATTATCTATTGATATGGAGTGCCTTCTGAGATTATCACTGACAATGGAGGTCAGTTTAAAAATAAGGACATTAATCAACTCTGTAAGAAGTTCAAGATAAAACAACATTGGTCCTCTATTTATTTCCCACAAGGGAATGGTCAAGCAGAAGCATCAAACAAAACCATTCTTAAAATCTTGCATAGAACAGTTCATAAGAATGGTAGAGATTGGCATTTACAAATAAATCTAGCTTTGTGGGCCTATAGAACAAGTATTCGCACTCCTACTGGGGCTACTCCTTTTGCTCTTACATATGGTGTTGAAGCAATGTTACCTTTAGAGGTTGAGATTCCTTCACTTAGAGTTTCTCTCAAAGGTCTAGTTACAGATGAAGACTACCATGCCATGTGACTTCAAGAGTTAGAACTTCTAGATGAGAAACGCCAAGCATCATTTGACCATATGAGGGTCTATCAAAAGTGCATGTCAAAAGCATTCAACAAGAAGGTTCACCTTAGAGAGTTTCAAGTGGGAGATCTTGTCCTGCGTGTGAATCATAAGAATCAATAGAATAGAGACCAAAAGGGTAAGTTTGAACCTAACTGGCTTGGACCTTATATTATCACAATAGCTTTTGGTTCTGGTGCTTATTTACTATCTACAGCAAAGGGAGAGCAGCTCCCTAATCCTATCAATGTCTTGCACTTGAAGAAGTTCTATCCATAATGCCCATTCTATCGATGGGCATCTTTGTACATATTTATTGATCCTGAAAAAAATTCAAAAAAATTGATATATTTCAAAAATCCAAAAAAATTATATATTGTAAAAAAGTCTAAAAATTGAAAAATCTCTTGAAAAAATGATCTTCTTAGTGACAACCTAGCAATAGGCACTTTGATGTATCTCCAAATATATATATATATATATATATTCCAAAAATTCCAAAAAAAAATAAAAAATTCAAAAACAAAAAAAAACAAAAAAACAAAAAAATAGAAAAAGTGCCTTGGTGAAAACCTGGAAACAGGCACCTTGGTAGCAAAAATACAAAAAAAATATAAAAAGTCCTGAAAAAAATTTTAAAATATAAAAAAATAAAAAGAACCCAAGTGGTGAAAACCTAGAAACGGGTGCTACTTGAGGCCTTTGCACCCCTATTTCTTAGCACATTTCCTCAACACTTAGCATTTCTCCATCATGCCTTGTCCTTGTTGCCTTGGTTTGGAATTGGCCTTTGTCTAGGGGGCATAACTATGTTAGCTTTGGTCTCTTGGATGTGTTAGTCTTTAGGACACCTCGCAAACGGTGTTTTTCAACACCACCCCAATTGTATTTTTCAATACAACCTTTGACATTGACTATTTTTCAACACTTATTGGTTTGGTCTTACCCAGTATCATCATGTGATCTTCCCTTCCTGCAAGCATTTGATCCTTATCCTCCAAACTCAGTATCAGTTAACACACTTAAATTTTAAACGCAACACTTAATGCTTAACTTATGTCATGATTTTTTCTTTGTGTGCTGACTATTATTGATTTTTGTTGAGTGTCCTTGTCTGATAAGTCTCTTCATGATGCATTGCTAGAGGACTTGGGGCATGGGACATGTTTTTATTTGTTTTTTGCTTTTGGGTGTGGTCTTGAAACTCTAGAGTGTCTCTTGTTGTCCCCTTGAAACACTTAGGAGATTTAAGGCATCATCCTTGATTTTTTTTGCACAACCGTTCTTATGGTCATCTTGGCATCTATGCCTTGATGCAAGCATGGTTTTGCTACATTAAATTGGGTAAGCCAACATCGAAGTCATCTTGACCTTTATGTCTTTGATGCTTATGTTAGAATCTTTCCACATTTCAATCCGATATAAATTACATTCATATCTTCATAGTTGCACTTGTGACTAGTGATGATTGTGTGATTTTCGATGTCCGTTAATAATTGCCCAATGATGAAAATAAGTTCTTTTAAATTCTTTAATGAATGATGAACACAAAAAATCCTATGTTATAGTTGCTCTTTTGCAAGTACACCTTTGCATTTTCATGTATCTTGCATTATTAGACTTCATGTTAGTTTGGATTTTTAGGCTGCATTATGAGTTTGAGAGGGTTCTCCCTTCATCTTTATTGTGGACTTTTAATCAACTATGGTCACATTTTGATCTTCATTTCCTTATCTTCTTTCGTGATATCAATCAAAATTTTTATCTTAAATAGTTGATTGATTTTGGGGCATTTTCTTTTCTACTTTCTGTTTCTTTCCATATTTTCCAAACTTCTATCTTGCATTTTCTTTTTCCCCACTTCTTTTCTTCTAAATCACCTTTGGGGCATAATATTTCATGTTTGATGATCTACCTTGGTTCTATGATTCTTATATCTTTCATCTTACATCAAGAACCTTATCTTTTGTTTGATTTGATCAAGTTTAGCAATTTGTTGTTTCTCCTTTATCTCATTTCAATTTCGATCAGGAGGGGGCAATAATTATCAAATTCAATCTTTGATTCAGTTTTATAAATTTTATCCTTGACTTTTTCAAGTCAAAATTTATTTGTATTCTTTGTCCTGTTGTGTTCCCGATCCGACCACACATCTGAGTTGTTTTGTGATCCCAAATTGACCTCACACTTCAATTTCTTTCTTTGACTACATGTGTTCCCAAATCGATCACACATTAGTCAAAGAGGGGAAAATGTATGCACCCTAAAATGGTCACCTAGACTATGGGCCCCCATTATTCAATTTATCAATTTATCAAATTTCCTAAATCAATCGTTTGTAATATTTTATTAAATCAATTTAAATCAATTTTCTTGATCAAATTCAATTTTTTTTATTTCTAAGGTTGATCATTTTATCCTAAGCCTTATTTAATTAAAAGAAAACCTCTATTTAAATTAAATAATTCATCTACATTTAATTAATTAAGAGAAAAACCTCTCTTTTAATTTGATTAAATATTTCCTATTTAATTAAAAGAACTTTCTCCCTTTTAATTAAATAAAATATTCCACTTAAATCTCTTTTTGATAAAATAGGAGTTAAAACAAATAAAAAATTAAATAAATCTTTTATCTACACTTAATATGGGACTTATCTTCATCCTTTCTCCACTTTCTTCTCAACCACTCCACTTTTCTCATTGGTGGATCTTTAGTTCACATGGATCATTATTTCTCCACCCTTAATTAAATCTTTTTCCTTTCCATCTAGATCATCCAATTTTCTTTATAAGGGAGAGTCCTCTCCTCATTTTGGAGACACACATTATTATGCTATTGTTATGTTGCAAGTTTGGAGAGTGATTTTTGAAGAAGGAGTTTTGAATATTAAAGCTTTTGTGGAGAACTTCTATCTTCTTGTCTTATTCTCTCTTGCATGCATGGCTTCCATCATCATGATCCATACTTTGATTTTCATGTTAGCTTAGATCTTGCATTGATAGATTAGATCGTGCTTTCATAGATTAGATCTGCATTGTTATTTCTTTTCATAGATTAGATTTCATTTCTTGCATTGTTTTGCATTGTTATCATTTAGATTAGTTTTTCATTTCCATTAGCATGCATATTAGATCATTGGATCTCTTGTTTCGTGGTGTACTTGCATGGGCACAAACTAGGTCAAACTGAGGGCCTCCATTACAAACCCCTGCACCCCATGAATAGGCAGCTATGAGTCGCCATTCAAGACCTCATTTTTGAGAAATCTTGAATATAATGACTCATAGAAGTGTGCCCACATTTTAGGCATACAAATATGTCCCTAAGGGTCTTAGGACCCCTAGGGACATATGTCATCATGTAATGGGTCGAACGGGGTCATAGATGAACCATAAGAATGATTATAAAGTCCCCAGGGGTCCTAGGACCACTAGGGACATATGTCATCATGTAATGAGTCGAAGGGGGTCATAGGTCAACCTATGACCCCCTTTAACCTATAAAAATGATTCTAATTTGTCTTTAGGGGCCCTAGGACCCCTAGGGACATATGTCATCATGTAATACATCAAGAGGGGTCATAGGTCAACCTATGAGCCACTTTGACCCATAAGAATGACTCTAATATGTCTCTAGGGGCCCTAGGACCCCTAGGGACATATGTCATCATGTAACAGGTCGAAGGGGATCATACTTCAACCTATGACCCCCTTCGACCCATAAGAAGAATTCTAATATGTCCCTTGTGGTCCTAGGACCCCTAGTGACATATTTTATCATGTAATGGGTCAAAGGACCTATTAACCCCTTCGACCCATAAGAATAATTCTAATATGTCCCTATGCGTCCTAGGACCTCTAAAGAGATATGTCATCATGTAATAGGTCAAAGGGGGTCATAGGGTGACCTATGACCCCCTTCAAACCCATAAGAACGATTCTGATATGTCGCCAGGGGTCTTAGGACCCCTCAAGACATATGTCATCATGTAATGGGTCGAACAGGGTCATGGGTCAAACTATGACTCCCTTTGACCCAAAAGAACGATTCTAATATGTCTTTACGTGTCGTAAGACCCCTAGAGACATATTCCATCCTGTAATGGATAAAAGGGGGTCATAGGTCAACTTATGACCTCCTTCGACCCATAAGAATGATTCTAATATGTCCCTAAGTGTCCTGAGACCCCTAGGGACATATGTCATCATGTAATGCATTGAAGGGGGTCATAGGTCACCCTATGACCCCCTTCGACCCATAAGAATGATTCTAATATGTCCCTAGGGGTCCTAGGACCCATAAGGACATATGTCATCATGTAATGGATCAAATGGGGTCATAGGGCAACCTATGACCTCATTCAACCCATAAAAACAATTCCAATATGTCCCTAGGGTCCTAGGACCTATAGGAACATATTTCGTCATTTAATGAGTTGTAGGGGGTCATAACTCAACCTATCACCCTCTTCGACCTATATGAAGCATTCTAATATGGCCCTAAGGGTCGTAGGACCCCTAGAGACATATGTCATCATTTAATTGGTTGAAGGGGGTCATAGATCAACCTATGACCCACTTTGACCCATACGAAGGATTCTAATATGTTCTAGGGACTTATGACATCATGTAATAGGTCGAAGGGGGTTATAGGTCACCCTATGTCCCCTTTCGAGCCATATGAAGGATTCTAATATCTCCCTAGGCGTCCTAGGACCCCTAGGGACCTATGTCAACATGTAATGAGTTAAAGGGGGTCATAGGTCACCTTATGACCCCCTTCGACACATACAAAGCATTCTAAAATGTCCCTAGGGGTCCTAGGATGCATAGGAACATATGTCGTCATGTAATGGGTCAAATATTATCATAGGTTACCCTATGAGCCCCTTCAACCCATATAAATGACTCTAATATGACCCTAGGGGTCCTATGACACATAGGGACATATGTATCATTTAATTGGTCGAACGACCTATGACCCCTTCGACCTATACGAATGATTCTAGTATGTCCCTAGGGGACCTAAGACCCCTATGGACATATTTCATCATGTAATGGGTTGAAGGGGGTCATAGGTCACCCTATGACCTCCTTTGACCCATATGAATGATGCTAATATGTCCCATGGGGTCCTAGGACCCCTAAGGACATATATCATCATTCAATGCATCGAATGAAGTCATAGGTCAATTTATGAGCCCCTTCAACCCATATGAACCATTCTAATATGTGCTTAGGGGTCCTAAGACCCCTAGAAAAATATGTCATCATGTAATGGGTCGAAGGGTGTCTTAGGTTTACCTATGACTGCCTTCGACCCATACAAAAGATTCTAATATGTCCCTAGCAGTCTTAGGACCCCTACTGACATACGTTGTCATGTAATGGATCGAAGAGGGTCATAGGTCACCCTATGACCCCCTTTGACCCATACGAAGGATTCTAAAATATTCTTAGGGGTCCTAGGACCACTAGGGACATATGTCATCATGTATTGGGTCGAAGGTGGTCATAGGTCAACCTATGACCCCCTTCAACCCATACGAAAGATTCTAATATGTCACTAGAGGTCCTAGGAACCCTAGGGTCATATTTCGTAATGTAATGGGTCAAAGGGGGGCATAAGTCACCCTGTGACTCCCTTCGACCCATACAAAGGATTCTAATATGTCACTAGAGGTCCTAGGAACCTTAGGGACATATTTTGTGATGTATTGGGTCGAAGGGAGTCATAGGTCACCCTGTGACTCCCTTTGACCCAAACGAAAGATTCTAATATGTCATTAGGGGTCCTAGGACCCCTATGGAAATATGTCCTCATGTAATGGGTCAAGGGAGGTCATAGGTCATCCTATGACCCCCTTCAACCCATATGAAGCATTCTAATATGTCCCTAGGGGTTCTAGGACTCTAGGGACATATTTCGTCATGTAATGCGTTAAAGGGGGTCATAGGTCACCCTAAGACCCCCTTAAACTCATACGAAAGATTTTAATATGTCCCTAAGGGTCCTAAGACCCCTAGAGACATATGTGATCATTTAATGGGTCGAAGGGAGTCATAGGTCAACCTATGACCCCCTTCGACCCATATGAAGCATTATAATATGTCCCTAGGGGTCCTAGGAATATAGGGACATATGTTGTCATATAATGGGTTGACAAGGGTCATAGATCACCCTATGACTCCTTTCAACTCATACGAAAGATTTTAATATGTTCCTAGGGGTCCTAAGACCCCTAAGAACATATGTCATCATGTAATGGGTCGAAGGCATTCATAGGTCAACCTATGACCCCCTTCGACCAATATGAAAAATTCTAATATGTCTCTAGAGGTCTTTGTACCCCTAGGGACATATGTTATCATATAATGAGTCGAAAGGGATCATAGGTCACCCTATCATCCCCTTCGACCCATATGAAGCATTCTAATATGTTCCTAGAGGTCTTAGATCACTAGGCACATATGTCATCATGTAATGAGTCAAAGGGGATCATAGGTCACCCTAAGAATGATTCTAATATGTCCGTAGGGGTCCTAGGACCCCTAGGGACATATGTTATTATGTAATTGGTCGAAGGGGGTAATAGATCAACCTATGACCTCCTTCGACCCATATGAACCATTCTAATATGTTCCTAGGGGTCCAAAGACCACTAGGGACATATGCCATCATGTAATGGTTCGTAATGTGTCATAGGTCAACCTATGACTGCCTTCGACCCATACGAAGGATTCTAATATGTCCCTAGTGGTCCTAGGACCCCTAGGGACATATGTCAGCATGTAATGGGTCGAAAGGGGTCATAGGTCACCCTATGACCCCTTTCAACCCATACGAAGGATTCTAAAATGACCCTTGTGGTCCTACGATCACTAAAGACATATGTCATCATCTAATGGGTTGAAGTGGGTCATAGGTCAAACTATGACCTCCTTCAACCCATGCAAATGGTTCTAATATGTTGTTAGGGGTCTTAGGAACACTAGGGACATATGTCATGATATAATGGGTCGAAGAGTGTGATAAGTCACCCTATGACACCCTTTGACCCATACGAAGGATTCTAATATGTACCTAGGGGTCCTAGAACCCCTAGGGACATGTGTCATCATTTAATTAGTCTAAGGGGATCATAGGTAAACCTATCAACCCCTTCGACCCATATAAACAATTATAATATTTCCCTAAGGGTCCTAGGACCCCTAGGGAGATATGTCATCATGCAATTGGTCGAAGGGGGTCATAGGTCACCCTATCACCCCCTTAACCCATAAGAATGATTCTAATATGTCCCTAGGGGTCCTAGGACCCCTAGAGACATATGTCCTCATGTAATGGGCCGAAGGGGGTCATAGGTCACTCTATGACCCTGTTTGACCCATACGAAGGATTCTAATATGTCTTTAGAGGTCTTAGAACTCGTAAGAACAATTCTAATATGTCCTTAGGTGTCCTAGGACCTTTAGGGACATATGTCATCATATAATTGGTCGAAGCGCATCATAGGTCAAACTATGACCCCCTACGACCCATATGAATGATTCTAGTATTTTTCTAGGGGTCCTAAGACCCCTAGGGACATATGTCCTTATGTAATAGGTCGAAGGGGGACATAGGTCACCCTATGACCCTATTCGACCCATACAAAGAATTCTAATATGTCCTTCGGGGTCCTAGGTCCTCCAGGGACGTATGTCCTCCTGTAATGGGTGAGCTATGACCCCCTTCGACCTAGACAAAAGATTCTATTATGTCTCTAAGAGTCCTAACACCCCTACAGACATATGTCCTAATGTAATAGGTCAAAGGGGGTCATAGGTCACCCTATGAACCCCTTCGACCCATATGAAGCATTCTAATATGTTCCTAGGGGTCCTAGGACCCTAGGAACATATGTCATCATGTAATATGTCGAATGGGGTCATAGGTCACCTTATGACCCCCTCCAACTCATACGAAAGATTTTAATATGTCCCTAGGGGTCTTAGGACCCCTAGGGACATATGTTGTCATGTAATGGGTCGAAAGGGGTCATAAGTCAACCTATGACCCCCTCGACCTATAAGAATGATTATAATATGTCCCTAGGTGTCTTAAGACCCATAGGGACAAATGTCATCATGTAATGGGTCGAAGGGGGTCATAGGTCACCCTATGATCCCCTTTGACCCATAAGAACAATTCTAATATGTCCTTAGGGGTCTTAGGACCTCTAGGGACAAATGTCGTCATGCAATGGGTCAAAAAGGGTCATAGGACCTAGGAACACTTTTGACCTATAAGAATGATTCTAATATGTCCCTAAGGGTCATAGGATCCTTAGAAAAATGTGTCATCATGTAATGGGTCAATGGAGGTTATAGGTCAACCTATGACCCCCTTTGACCCATAAGAACGATTCTAATATGTCCCTAGGGCCCTTAGGACCCCTAGGGACAAATGTTATCATATAATGGGTCGAAGTGGGTCATAGGTCAACCTATGACCCCCTTCTACCCATAAGGATGATTCTAATGTCCCTAAGGGTACTAGGACCCCTACGGACATATGTTGTCATGTAATGTGTCGAAGGGGTTCATAGGTCAACCTATGACCCCCTTCAACCCATAAGAACGATTTTAATATGTCCCTAGGGGCCTTAAGACCCCTAAGGACAAATGTCATCATGTAATGGGTCGAAGGGTGCCAAGGGTCACCCTATGACCCCCTTCGACTCATAAGCATGATTCTAATATGTCCTTAGCAGTCTTAGGACCCGTAAAGACAAATGTCATCATATGATGGGTCAAATGGGGTCATAGGTCACCCTATGACTCCCTTCAACTCATAAGAATGATTCTTATATGTCCTTAGAAGTCCTAGGACCCTTAGGGACATATTTCATCATATAATGGGTCGAAGGTGGTCATAGGTCAATCTATGACCCCCTTCATCTCATAAGAATAATTTTACTGTCCTTAGGGGTCCTACGACTTCTAGGGACATATGTCTTCATGTAATAGGTCAAAAGAATTCATAGGTCAATCTATGACTCCCTTTGAATTATAAGAATGATTCTAATATGTCCCTAGGGGTCCAAGGACCCCTAGGGACATATGTCATCATGTAATGGGTCGAAGGGGGTCATGGGTAAACTTATGACCCCTTTTGACCCATAAGAATGATTACAATATGTCGCTAGGTGCCCTAGGATCCCTAAGGACATATGTCATCATGTAATGGGTTGAAGGGACCTATGACCCCCTTCGACCCATAAGAATGATTCTAATACATCCCTAAGGCCTTAGGACCCCTAGGGACAAATGTCATCATGTAATGGGTTGAAGTGCATCATAGGTCATCCTATGACCCCTTTCGACCCATAAGAATGATTCTAATATGTTTTTAGAGGTCCTGGGACCTCTAGGGACATATGTTGTCATGTAATGGGTTGAAGGGGGTCATAGGTTGACCCATAAGAACGATTCTAATATGTCCCTAGAGGTCCTAGGACCCCTACAGACAAATATCATCATGTAATGGGTCGAAAGGGGTCATAGGTCAACCTATGACCCCCTTCAACCCATAAGAATGATTCTAATATGTCCTTAGGGGCCCTTGGATCCCTAGGGACATATGTCATCACATAATGAGTCAAAAGTGGTCATAGGTCAATGTGTGACCCTCTTTGACCCATAAGAATGATTCTAATATATCCCTAGGAGTTCTAGAATCCTTAGGGACATATGTTATCATGTAATAGGATGAAAGGAGTAATAGGTCAACCTATGAGCCCATTCGACCCATATGAAACATTCTAATATGTCGTCATTTAATGAGTCGCAAGGGGTCATAGGTCATATGTTGTCATTTAATGAGTCGACCTTTGTCGACCCATATGAAGCATTCTAATATGTCCTTACGAGTCTTAGGACCCGTAGGGACATATGTTGTCATTTAACTAGTCAAAAGGGGTTATAGTTCAACATATCACTCCCTTTGACCCATACGAAAGATTCTAATATGTCGCTAGGAGTCTTAGGACCCCTAGGGACATATGTCATGTAATAGGTCGAAGGGGGTCATAGGTCACCCTATCTCCCCCTTCAACCCATATGAAGGATTTTAATATGTCCCTAGGTGTCCTAGGACCTCTAGCGACATATGTAGTCATGTAATGAGTCAAAGGGGGTCATAGATCACTCTATGACACCCTTCGACTCATACGAAGAATTTTAATGTCCTTAGGGGTCCTAGGACCCCTAGGGACATATGTCATCATGTAATGGATTAAAGAGGGTCATAAGTTGCCCTATGATCCCCTTCAACCCATATAAATGACTCTTATATCTCCTTGGGGGTCCTTGGACTCTTAGGGACATATGTCATCATTTAATGGGTCGAAAGACCTATGAACCCCTTCAACGCATACAAAGGATTCTAATATGTCCCTAGTTTTCTTAGGACCCCCAAGGACATATGTCGTCATGTAATGGGTTGAAGAAGGTCATAGGGTGACCTATGACCCCCTTTAACCCATATGAATGACTCTAATATGTCCCTAGGGGTCCTAGGACCGCTTGGGACATATGTCATCATTTAATGGGTCAAAGGACCTGTAACCCCCTTCAACTCATACAAAGGATTATAATATGTCCCTAGGGGTCCTAGGACACCTATGTACATATGTCATCATGTAATGGATCGAAGGGGGTCATAAGTCACCTTATCACCCCCTTATGTTGTCATTTAATGGGTTGAAGGGGGTCATAGGTCACCCTATAACCCCCTTTGACCCATACGAAGGATTCTAATATGTCCTTAGGGGTCCTAGGACCCCTAGGGACATATGTCATCATGTAATTGGTCGAAAGGGGTCATAGGTCACCCTATTACCCCCTTCGACCCATATGAAGGATTCTAATATGTCCTTAGGGGTCTTAGGGCCCCTAGAGACATATGTATTCATTTAATAGGTTGAATGGGGTCATAGGTCAACCTATGACCCCTTTCGACCCATAAGAAAGATTCTAATATGTCCCTAGGGGTCCTAGGACCCCTAGGGACATATGTCATCATGGAATGTGTCGAAAAGAGTCATAGGTCATCCTATGACCCCCTTCGACCCATATAAATGATTATAATATGTCCCTAGGGTTCCTAGGGCCCCTAGGGACATATGTTATCATGAAAAGCATCGAAAGGGGTCATAGGTTATCCTTTGACCCCCTTCGACCCATATAAATGATTCTAATATGTGCCTAAGGTTCATATGACCCCTAGGGACATATATCATCATGAAATGTGTTAAAAGGGGTCATAGGTCATCCTATGACCCCCTTAGACCCATATAGACGATTCTAAAATGTCCTTGGGGGTCCTAATACCCCTATTGACACATGTCGTTATGAAATTTTTTGAAAAGGGTCATAGGTCATCCTCTGACCCCTTTCGACCCATATAAATGATTCTAATATGTCTCTTGGCATCTTAGGATCTCTAGGGACATATGTCATCATGTTCTGTATCGAAAGGGGTCATAGGTTATCCTATGACCCCCTTCAACCCATATAAATGATTCCAATATGTCCTTAGGGGTTTTAGGACCCCTAGGAACATATTTCTTCATGGAATTTATTGAAAGGGGTCACAGGTCATCCTATGACCCCCTTTGACCCATATAAATGATTATAATATGTCCCTAGGGGTCCTAGGACCCTTAGAGACATATGTCATCATTGAATGTGTTGAAAGGGGTCAGAGGTCGTCCTTTGACCCCCTTCGACTCATATAAATGATTCTAATATGTCCCTAGGGGTCATAGGACCTCTAGGGACATATGTCATCATGGAATGTGTCGAAAGGTGTCATAGGTCATCGAGTGACCCCTTTCAACCAATATAAATTATTCTAATAGAAATAATATAGTAAAAATATAATAATATAGTAATAAAAGTAATAATCATATATATATATAATATTTATAGATTATAATAATAATAACATAATATATTATTATATATTAATAACATAGGTCATAATAATAATAATATATTATAGATTATAATTTATAGATGATAATAATAATAATATATTAATAACATATATATAATATATTACATTATTATATTTGATAAAAATATAGTTAAAATAATTATAATATAATATAATAATATATATTACATTTATAGATGATCATAATAATAATAAAATAATATATTATTATATATTAATAGATTATATATTATATCTTTAGATATTTCATAACTCAAATTAGTCATATAACTCACAAATTTGTTTTTCCCTCCAATTTTTTTGCTGCTAGTGTCAGATCGGATATCCGATATGAAATCAGATATCTGATCAGATCGGTGTAAGGAAACTTGCAATAAATTATAATATAACTGTTTCCACATAACCCATAATAGATTTGAAATAAACACAAAATTAAAAGCCACATGCAAGAGAATAGAGAACATACCCAAAAAATTGTGACACAAGATATACCATGGGAAACCCTCATTGAGAGAAAAAACCCAGCCTCCAAAAGCATCCATCACCATATATTATTCAGCAAAAAATACCATTGCAATACAACTATGGAATTCTTCATGGCCATAGCCACAACCGAAAAAACTATGTGAACACGCATGAATTTACACATCTCATGCCATGCTTCTAGCTTTCAGAAATGCTCCCTTGGCTAACCTATTAAGCCTTTTCCCACTTGACTCTTTCCTTTCTCACACTCTTCTACAACAACTACCCTTGTGGATGCTTATATAGTAGCAAGTCCCACAAAACCACCAAGTCGTATTACATAAACCATGTGCTAAAATCATGTGCTACCTAACCCACTGACCTCACATTTAATATTGGGTATTTAATTCTTTCTCCAATATTAAATAATTACATGAACTATTATCACAATGTTAAAATACAACTCATCAAGAATATTTCATGAAAATATTTACATGTTTCACATCCATCTAGGCACAATATTATATAATAAAATAAAATAATAAAATATAACAATATTATGCAATGTGTGCAACACCCATTATCTCAACAATCTCTCACTTGTTGTATACATTACATAGGGTTAATCTGTAGCCACATAAATGAACAAGGGAAGAATCCCTCCCATCACATCCACCATCATGGATCAAAATACACCAAGTGCTCCATCCTAGTACCTACAACAAAATCAAAGTATCCAGCATCTCAAACATTAAAGATCTCACCTCCTATTATGCCACTACCACTGGACATACATAGAAGCCATCCAAAGAGAAAACCAACCAACCTATTCCATTAAAAGATGATAAAATCCTGTACCAACTAAAATGCCAAGCACAAAAAATCTGATCAAAAGATAATCACATGTATCTGTAGTTGTCAAAATATATCCATAGGTGAAATAGCACCCACAACAAGTGCTAAACCCATCCAACTATCCATACTTCCAAAGGTATACCAAGTGAATCTCATATCATCAACATATCCAATCTACAACCTGCAATCAAAAGCCTCAAGAGCAATACCTACCACATATATAAAAAGAACCTCCCACTGCAAAAGATAATGTCAAATCTATAACCAATCCACTCACAACATCTTAAAGAAGTGAATCCATGCAGTATCAAAGATATCCACAATACATAAACTAATATCCTACAAGAATAACTCTTCTAACAAGTCTCCAACTCTCTCTCAAGTTCTCCACAACCAATAGAGGAAAGATATAAAAGAATAACCATATCATCTCTCACATGATATACATGAGCACAAACTAGTGATCACAATCTCCAACCAATCTCAAATCCAATGTAAGTGAAACTAAACATCCGAGAAGATAACCAAGACCAGAGAAACCATGCAATCATAACCTGTATCATGTCCTTCTACACACATCTCTAGATGTAAACTGTGCAAGTACAATCTCCTCCATAAAACTCCAACAAGAAGTTTCAACAGCACTCAAACCATACCACATAACTAATCATAGATGTAAGCCTCTCACAAGAAGATCAAACTCATAAACCATTCTAAATTAAGGAATAATCATTCCTAATCTAAGAAATATGCCCAATATAAAACCATCTCCCAAACTCAACTAGCATATAACAACATATACACATGGAGATAACCAATGCTAAATCATCTCTCAGATGAACCCTCTAGAACTAACTCATGTACCATAGCTCAAGATCCATATCCATGAAAGACAAATATAATGCAACTGAGAAAAAAATAATGGGCTATACCTCTCAAGTAGCAAACCAAAACTCATCTAAGAACAATCTCCTCTCAGTCCATATCAGGAGACCGCCCCTCGAACTTTCTGTTGAAAATATCAACTGTCCCAAAAAATACTTCTCTAATCCAAGAGAAATCAGCATCACCACCATCTCTAAGTATCCATGAGCACCTGTAACCAATCAATCCATGCCAACTCCAAATGCAATATAAAAATATTATGAAGTATCCGACTTATGATTAGTGTACTCAATAACAAGAAACTAAACCAAGATCAATGTCAAAGTTTCAACCATGGCCTCAAGAACATAAACATGACAACATGATCTTACCATCTCAACTAAACAGATAATATGCTCCATATGAACATGCTATAACATGTCACAAATCTAAATACATATCAAGAGTATACCATGACATAATAATGAAACCATCCTCATACCAAAGATAACATGCCAAATGAAAGCATAAACTGTACCTTTACCAAAAACTCTGTGAGTCTTCAAGATGCAACCATCTCTATACACCATGAAGAAAAACCATCTCCACATACCATGAAGAGCCATCTCCACACACCATGAAGATAACAAGTGCACCATGCAAATGTCAAAGATGCTTTTGTAGCAACAGGATCTAAGAAAAATCTCTAACATCTACAAATACTCAATAAATATATCAATGGCAACAACTCCCACTCAACTGTGGTACCAAGTCACCTATGGCATCATAAAATCCATCTCCTACATGAAGATCCAAACCAAACCAGGAATTAATCCTGTACTGTCACCTCATCACTATCACAAGCTCTTACTAAACCATGTATCCAAGCTATCACTGACATATGATGAAAAATCCATCTTTTAACCATGAGAATCAATCAAACTATCAAGGAACTCAAAGTGCACATCATGAGCTCCCTAAAAGAAACCAAATAACCATTATTCTCAACCAAGAAGATATATCACCATAACCAAATTAGAAATTCAATCTAATGAACATCAAGAATGTACCCGTATATCCAATCATGTGTCATGCCAAAATTTATGACACCATGATCACATCCATGAACCGAGCATCTGGCTCTCAATCTGTCCAACCTATCAGCATAAAATAGTCAACCATAATCCTCCACCATGACTGTACCTAGTAATAACATCTCATCCCTTCTACATGAAGAAAAATTAGCAAATCATGTGACTTAGGGCATAGACAACCAAAATCCAAGCCACCAATCTGAATATGCATCAATAATGAAATATCAATAGGCAAAGACAACCCATAACCAAGCTATAAATGCAACCTGTAAGTATAGATCACTTACAATGCTGCACAACTTGTAGACCCAACAATTCATCATACATATCCAAACCAAACACTGTTAACCTTATCATCATGAGATCATTCTGAAATATGAACTGAGTATACAATGACATCAAATGTAAATCTCCAATGCCATAAACTCACAATGTTACCATAGTCAAAATATATCTATAAACTATTTAGATTAATATATCAACAAATAAATCATGTCAAACTTGCACCAAATCTGAACCAATGTGTAGAGCTCTCCAAGAGCTTTCTGTTGACTACTTGACGTCCAAAATCTGACTTTATATGCTCAAGTTATTCCCTAATCCATGCTCAAAATAAATAACATCTGACTTTAGGGCTCTTAAAAACTTAAAAAATCTCAAAATCAAAGAATCAAACCTACACCATCTTGTAGTGCTCTGAATCAACTTTCCAACACCTATAAGAACTCTGAAATTCGATATTCTTAAAGAAAGTTATGGTCATTTTACTAAGACAGTCTTTTTACCATTTTCACTGCGATTTTTCATTTTATTTTTTTTGTGACGAAATTTTTGACGGGATTAAATTTGACGGCCATCATGGGCTAAAACCAAAAAACTCTTCGATTTCCTCTGAACATTGCCAAACTAGGGCATATTATATATCAAAATTTATAGAAACGTTGACCTAGATCCAATGGTGAGGTCTATTTTTACCCAAGAGGTCATTTCTACAAGCTACCCCCCAAAACCCTCATTTTAAATGAAACATCTGAAAAATTCTTTTGTCCAAAAAATTCACATGCCCAAATATTTTAACATCCCATCATAACAGCAAATCCAAAAAAATAAGCATCAGATTTGCAGTAAAACTCATATATCTTGCATTTTCTTTTATCCTCTCATGCATTCCCATGGATTCAATCTAGGGTTATAATAATAAAACCATAGCTGTGATACCACTTGTAAGAAAACTTGCAATAAATAATATAATATTTTTGTATAACCCATAATAGATTTGAAATAAATACAAAATTAAAATCCACATGCAAGAGAATAGAGTACATACCCACAAAATTGTGACACAAGATATACCCTGGGAAACCCTCATTAAGAGAAAAAAAACCAGCCTCCAAAAGCATCCATCACCATATATTATTCAGCAAAAAATACCATTTTAATACAACTATGGAAGCCTTCATGGCCATAGCCACAACCGAGCAAACTATGTGAACAAGCATGAATCCACACATCCCATGCCATGCTTCCAACCTTTACAAATGCTTCCTTGGCTAACTTGTCAAGCCTTGTCCCGCTCGACTCTTGCCTTTCTCACACTCATCTACAACAACTACCCTTGTGGCTACTTATATAGTAGCAAGTCTCACAAAACCACCAAGTGGTATTACATAAACCATGTGTTAAAACCATGTGCTACCTAACCCACTGACCCCACATTTAATTTTGGGCATTTAATTCTTTTCTCCAATATTAAATAATTAAATGAACTATTATCACAATGTTACAATACAACTCATCAAGAATATTCTATGAAAATCTTTACATGTTGCACATCCATCTAGGTACAACATAACATAATAAAATAAAATAATAAAATATAACAATATTATGCAATGTGTGCAACACCCATTATCTCAACAATCAGCTATTTGATATCAAATTGGATATCTGATAAAGCTCAAGCCTTACTTTCTAGGTTTGGTACCTGGATAGGCGAAAAAAAGTTAGAGCAAATTTTGAAGCGCTTTTAGATGCTTTTAAACTATTTTTTTTTTCACATCGCCACTTTTTGGCACACCATGATCCTGCACATACCCATGTACTTTATCACACATATTGAATGAATATTATATTGTCATTTTGACCATACTCTCTTTGATCTACTGTTGTACTTATGCTTGAGTTCCTTACTCTTGGCTGAATCTTTCCCTAAGGCAAATTCTTACATAGTATCAGAGCTATAGAAAATTCTTACAATAACATTTTGAGCTCGTATGATGAAATTACTAAAAATAGCAAGTTCCTAGAAATAGCAACTCCCCTGTCTACTAGTGATTATCAAAATAGAAAAGACTGAAAAGAAAATATTTGTTTGGGTGATGCAAGATTTCACTTACACCCAAGATGCTCCTACATCACATAGTAGTAATTTTTTTTAACTGAATATGTATAAGAAATCTATTTGTACTATTAATCAGATGATGTCACTTGCTTCTTATTAAATATAGCACAATAAATCCCTTAACAAGGTCATAGTTAATAGTATTGGTAAGATCTTTAACATTATATAAAGAATAAATCCTTTAATAAATTGTAACACTAACATTTTTCTAAATATTTTGAGAGAATATCCTACAACAAGACTTTCTAGCTCCTAACAATTATGAGATTCTCTTTACATGTTATGCCTTTTAAATTTTTATCATCATTGGTCCTCACCAGCCATATTTTATTGATCGTGTTGAGATAATGTGCATGGCATCCCCACCATAGTTTTGCCCTCTAAAAAGGGTTTCCACATGACCAAAAAACCTTGTATAGTATGTCGATCTTTTTGGATGTTGAATGTAATAGTGTTTGACATTATTTTCAGCTTTTCATGTTGGTTGTTTTAGAAGATTTTATTTTCAATTGTCATATTTATTGTTGCAAATGCTATTAAGGCTAACAAATATTTCCTTTCTTAGTTATGCAAATTTGTTATCACTTTCTAAGTAAGACTTGTTAAATAGTGCTTCTATGGCATTGACCCTTCATAACTATGTTCTATCAATAAAATATCTTTTAATTTCTTTCTACACTTAGATTCCATACTCTTCATTCTTTTCTGAATATCATTTTCTTTATGTTCAATATAATTGGTGAACCCTTATAAAATAAGAAGGAACCTATGTTCAATGTCAAAATTTATGATTGTAAGAACCTATACCTATACATAAATAAAACACATTATATATTTTTTTTTAAATTAGTTTAAAAATAATGTTCCTATTATCTTTTTTAATCCTTTTATTATTTGACCTAATGATGTAATTGAATGTGCATTTATGGTAGACAATCATAGAGATACGGTTATCATTTCTTAGTCACATTAACTAACACCATATATCACCATCTTATAGGCATGTTGAAGAAATGAAGACAACTCTCATTACGTGGTTGATCTTGATACGAGCAAGGTATTTCCTCATTTCCATGTGCAATTGTGGACCCTAAACTTCTCTCTCTCTTTTAACTTCTATACACGTACTTTCCCTTACATCTTTTTTATGGGGCTAGTGCATGACTTATGTAGCAATCATCGTTTATCTTACTCTCTATTTTGTATCAAAAGAACTTTTAATGAATTGTATATTTGAATTATATATATATATATATATATATATATATATATATATATATATATATATATATATATATATATATATATATATATATATATATATATATATATATATATATATTGTAACTTCTATACACGTACTCTCCCTTACATCTTTTTTATGGGACTAGTGCATGACTTATGTAGCAATCATCATTTATCTTACTCTCTATTTTGTATCAAAAGAACTTTTAGTGAATTGTATATTTGTATTATGTTGAAGTACTAAAAGGAAATCAAAAGCTAATCAAAAGGAAAATTTAATTCATTTCCAAATTATGTGTGTGTGTGTGTGTGTGTGTGTGGAAATGAATAAAATTTTCCTTTTGATTAGCTTTTGATTTCCTTTTAGTACTTCACTTTTATTGTTTTTTAAAATAAGAAAAAAAAGCCATACTAAATGTTTAAGAGTGTACCTTATTATCTTTAATAAGTTATGTATAAGATCATTTCAAGCTCTATCTATTGGTGCTAGAAGAAAATAGGTAGCACTACTAGAAAAAAACTTTATAATAACTATAGTTTTCATATATATCATGTTCCTTATTACTTTAAAATTTGACTTTAGTCAAAAATTGCTTTTTTTCTGGTCATTCACTAACATCTTTGTTTGATGGTTTGGTAAAAATATTAAATTTGAAAGAAAATAAATTTAAAAAATTGTAAGAACAAATTATTTGTGTGCCCTTTTAACTAGATTTTTTATAAAAAATTGATAGATATATATTAAGTTAGATAAATCTAAAGAAACATATGTCTAAATTATAGTTATTGCCACTTTAGAATTGAAGGAAATTGAACCAAAATTTAAAAATAAAATCTATTTGATCCTCTAAAAATTGATGTTAAGCACATATCCTCAAAGAATTATGTTGTTATCATTTTTGAATAAATATTTATACTTATCCAAGTGACAATTGCTCTTAAAAATGGTTACAATATTTTTTAAAAATATTTCTCCAACTAATATTTAGAGACTAAAATGAAATACTAAAATACAATAATTTACAATATTTTACTTAAATTCACATTAGTTTTGACCTAACAAGTGTTAAAAAGTGAAGTTATTTAAAATGTCAATCTTAGTGTTAAAGTTTGTCAAAAATGACACTCGGTTGTGGGACCTCCTCAATTTCATTATTCATCTTGGGGTTATTTTTTCTACAATAGTATTGTTTAAAGATTACAAGTGTACCCTATGAACAAATCATGATTTTCATAGTTCATGATTATACCAGGAAGGTCCCAAAGTATTCAAAATGGATGATATTTTGATTAGATATATTCTTCATATATATCATCGTGCTAGTTTTGAACTTATCTTTAATAGATATTACCTATAAAACCCTCAAGTGTGTTTGTGGTGAATATGTCATCAGTCATTAAGTGTTATCATCTCTCAAAGACAAAAAGAGATCCATATAGATAACATTAGTGTGATTGTCAACATGAGTCCAACTAAGAACATCTCCCAACTCTACATCCTACATCCTATAATTAGATATTTAGGAAATAGATTGTCTTCCTTCTCAACTAAATGATAAGACTTTTATCTTTTAAAATTTTTGAGAATAGATGTGAAGTTCAAGTAGGAAGATGTTTTTGAAGCATTGTTTGATTCAATAAAGGATTATTTATCAAGAATTCTTATTTTAATGTTGGCCATGCTAGACTAGCCATTATTATGATAAACCATAGAAAGAAATAGAAATTATATGAAAATATAAAAAATATTAGAAAATAATAAATCACTCTGAAAAGAACACAAAACACCAAGATTTAACATGATTCACCCAATCTCTGGGCTACATCAACCAAATAGAAAGTCCAATATTATTATAATCATGTGATTACAACCTAATTACATTTAGTAATCCCTTATTCAATACCACCAAAAGAAGCAATTTTCACATCACACCTTATGAAAATCCCTAACCCTAAGCCCATCTATACAAGTATTTTTGCACTTTAGGGTTAAAATTAGTTACAACATGTTGGCTCTAAACCCTACTGAGGAAATATGGAGTTTGTACAATAGTTCCCCAATCAGTCACAACAAACTAACAATCTCCCACTTGGGGATTGATTAAGCTCCACACTAGACAACAATCTCCCACTTCAAGACTGATCCTGTAGCTATGTCACTACTCCATGAGGCTCCTACTTGAATAAACCACCCTAGACTTTGTTGTTCTTTTATTCCAACCAAAGATAAAGAGTTCAAATTCTCCCTTGTCACTACCTTTGTGAAAATAATATTGGATTGTAAGCTATATGTATCATACAAAACTGACTGAATGAAATGGTACCACAATAATATATGTTTTGTTTTTAATGTAGAGTATAATTCTCCACAAGATGAATGACACTCTAGCTATCCATAAAAAAATAATTGTTCTTCTTAGGGTGTCCCAATTCTTCCAAGAAGAATTGAAGCCATATCATCTCCTTAGCTACCTCAATAGCAACAACATACTCTACCTCTGTAGTGGTTAAAGTGTTGGGTCTGTGCAGGATCATGGTCAACCAAACTATGGCATTAAGTGGCAATGAAAAACTAGCAAATCAGGCTTGTGTCAACTTGACACATAATTTTAAAGTGGGTCTAGAATTTATATCAAAAAATTGTAAGAAAATAATCTATAGGAAATTGAATGTAGTTTCTAAACTACTATGTCTTATCTGGAGAAAACAATATTTGATTGGTCAAAAGTTTGGATTTTAATGTAGTAGTACAAAAATTTTAGGGCAAAAATAAAAAGTAGGTGTATGTCTGACCACCTTAATCAAAATAAAATTATAATATTTTTTAATATAATTATATATATATATATAAAGTAGACTCATGCCTGGATGTGACGCATATTTTTGGGTATTTTTATTCCAAATAAATAATTAAATATGAATTTTCTGCTATAACTTTAATAGAATAAAAAACTCCTATGTCTGACCACCTTAACCAATTTAAAATTTTGCCAAATTAATTTCGTTTCCTTATACTAGTTGAAAGATAGAATGTGACTCAAGTTTTGGATTTCAAAAATGTTACACCATTTCAAAATTTTATCTATTTTTCAATCAGTATGTCAATGAACACTTTATAGTCATCTTTATTAAAAAATTAAAAATAAAATATATTGAGCTCAAAATTTGATAGCAATTATATCAATGAAATCTTGAGTGTTATAAAAAAACCCTTTTCATTTCATTGAATTACAATGGAAATAATATTGTCAAAAGGCTACTTGAAGTTTGAATGTCAGTTAAACCTTTTCCAAACACATTTTTTGAGTTGACCAAACAGGTTTGGTAAATACCAAGCCTAATCGACTACCCAAAAAGTGGTGTTCAAGATTCTTTCAAGCATTCGTATCCCAACCCAAATTTTTAAAATTTTGGAGGGAAACCAAAATTTGAGAAGTGTGGGCATGTTATTATTATTAACTATTATTATTACATACGATTAAGATTATTATTATTAACTATTATTATTATATATGATTATGATTATGATTAATATTATTACTATTATATAGAGTAATATTATATTATATTATAATTATATAATCTAGTCATATATTATTATTATTAAATATAAAATTACAATGAAATGCATTGAAAGGGGTCATAAGTTAACACATGACCCCTTTCAATGCATTCAGACAAACCAAATGGGTCCCTATGGGTCCTAGGGCCCCTAGGGACATATGTTGTAAAGAAATGTGTCAAAAGGGATCATTAGTTAACCTATGACCCCTTTCGACACATTCAAACCAATCAAATAGGTCCCTAGGGGACCTAGGGCCCCTAGGGACATATGTTGTCATGAAATGCATTGAAAGGGGTCATAGATTAACCTATGACCCATTTTGATGCATTCAAACCAACCAAATAGGTCCCTAGGGGTCCTAGGGCCCCTAAGGACATATGTTGTAATGAAATGCATTGAAAGGGGTCATAGGTTAACCTATGACCCCTTTCGATGCATTCAAACCAACCAAATAGGTCCCTAGGAGTCCTAAGGCCCCTAGGGACATATGTTGTCATAAAATGTGTTGAAAGGGGTTATAGGTTAACCTATTACCCATTTCGATGTTCTTAGGGGTCTTAGGGGCCCTAGGGACATATATTATCATGAAATGCATCAAAGGTGGTCATAGGTTATTGTATGACCCTTTTCAATACATACCAAATAACCAAATAGTTCCCTAGGAGTCCTAGGGCCACTACATACATATGTTGTCGTAAAATGCATCCAAAGGGGTCATAGATTAACCTATGACCCACTTCGATGCATTCAAACCAACCAAATGGGTCCCTAGGGGTCTAGGGCCCCTAGGGACATCTATTGTCATGAAATGCTTTGAAAGGGGTCATAGGTTAATATATGATGCCTTTCAACATCCCTAGGGGTCCTAGGTCCCCTAGGGAAATATGTTGTCATGAAATGCATCAAAAGGGGTCATAGGTTATCATATGGCCCCTTTCAATGCATTCAAACCAACCAAATAGGTCTCCAATGGTTCTAGGGACCCTAGGGATATATGTTGTCATGAAATGTGTCAAAAGGGGTCATAAATTATCATATGACCACTTTCAATGCATTCAAAACAACTAAATAGGTCCCTACAGGTCCTAAGGCCCCTAGGGACATATGTTGTCATGAAATGCCTCGAAATAGGTCATAGGTTAATCTATGACTTCTTTTTATGCATTCAAACAAACCAAATAAATTTTTAGGGGTCCTAGGGCCACTAGGGACATATGTTGTCATGAAATGTGTCGAAAGGGGTCATAAGTTAACCTATAACCCCTTTCAAAATTCTTAGGGGTCCTAGGGCCCCTAGGAACATATGTTTTCATGAAATGTGTTAAAAGGGGTCATAGGTTATCGTATGACCACTTTCAATGTATTGAAAACAATCAAATAGGTCCATTGACATCCTAAGGCCCCTAGGGACATATGTTTTTATGAAATGCATTGAAAGGCCTATGACCCATTTTAATGCATTCAAACCAACCAAATGGGTTCCTAGGTATCTTAGGGCCCCTAGGGACATATGTTGTCATGAAATATGTCAAAAGGGGTCATAGATTAACCTATGACCCATTTCACCATCCCTAGGGGTCTTAGGGCCCCTAGCAACATATGTTTTCATGAAATGCATCAAAAGGGGTCATAGCTTATTGTATGACCCTTTTTGACACATTTGAATAGCCAAAATAGATCTTTAGGGGTCTTAGGGCCCCTAAGGACATATGTTGTAATGAAATTCATTGAAAGGGGTCATAGGTTAACCTATGACCCCTTTGTACTCATTCAAACCAACCAAATAGGTCCTTAAGGTCCCTAGGAACATATCTTATCATGAGATGAGTCAAAAGGGGTCATAAGTTATCATATGACCCCTTTCAACACATTCAAAACAACCAAATGGGTCCCTAGGGGTCCTAAGGTCCCTAGGTGCATATGTTGTCATGAAATATGTTGAAAGAGGTCATAGGTTATCATATGACCCCTTTCGACACATTTGAAACAACCAAATAGGTCCCTAAGGGTCATATGGCACCTATAGACATATGTTGTCATGAAATGCATCAAAAGGGGTCATAGGTTAATCTATGACACCTTTTGACACATTCAAACCAAAAAAAAAAGTCTCTAGGGGTCTTATGGCCCCAAGGGACATATTTTGTCAAGAAATGTGATGAAAGCGGTCATAGATTATCATATGACCATTTACAATGCTTTTGAAACAACCAAATATGAACATATGTCATCATAGAATGCATCAAAAGGGATTGAAGGTTAACCTATGACCCCATTTGATGCACTTGAACAAACCAAATAGGTCCCTAGGGGCCTAGGGCACCTAATTAATTATTTTGCCATGAAATATATCGAAAGGGGTCATAGGTTAACCTATAACCACTTTTGACACATTTGAACCAACCAAATGAGTCTCTAGGGGTCCTAAGGCACTTAGGAATATATGTAGTCATGATATGCATTGAAAGGGGTCATAGGTTAACCTATGGCCCCTTTCAACACATTCAAACAAACAAAATTGGTCCCTAGAGGTCCTAGGTCCCCTAGGGACATATGTTGTCATTAAATATGTCAAAAGGGGTTATAGTTTATCATGACCCCTTTCGATGCATTTGAACCAACCAAATAGGTTCCTAGGTGTCATAGGGCTCCTAGTGACATATGTTGTTTTAAAATGCATCAAAATGGGTCATAGGTTAACCTATTACCCCTTTCGATGCATTTGAACCAACCAAATAGGTCTGAAGGGGTCCTACAGCCTCTAGGGATATATATTGTCATGAAATGCATCGAAAGGGGTCATAAGTTATTCTATGACTCCTTTCGACACATTTGAAATAACAAATAGGCCCATAGGGGTCTTAGGGCCCTTAGGGACATATGTTGTCATGAAATACATTGAAAGGGGTCATAAGTTAACCTATGAACCCTTTCAACACATTCAAACCAACCAAATAGGTGCCTAGGGGTCCTAGGGAACCTAGGGACATATGTTTTTATGAAATACATGGAAAAGGGTCATAGGTTATTATATGTCCCCTTTCAACACATTTGAAATAACCAAATAGGTCCCCAAGAGTCCTAGTGTCCCTAGCATCATATGTTGTCATGAAATGCATCAAAAGGGGTCATATTTAAATTTATGACCCCTTTCAATGCGTTCAAACCAACAAAACAGGTCCCTAGGTGTTGTAGGGACCTTAAGGACATATGTTGTCATGAAATCCATCAAAAGGGGTCATAAGTTAACCTATCACCCCTTTCAACACATTCAAACCAACCAAATAGGTCCCTAGGGGTCCTAGGGCCCCTAAAGACATATGTTTTCATGAAATGCATTGAAATGGGTCTTAGGTTAACGCATGACTCCTTTCTATGCATTCAAAACAACAAAATAGGTCCTTAGTGGTCCTAGGTTCCCTAGGGACATATGTTGTCATGAAATGCATTGTAAGGGGTCATAAGTTAACCTATGTCCCCTTTCTATGTATTCAAACAAACCAAATAGGTTTGTAAGGGTCCTAGCAGCCCTAGGGACATATTTTGTCATGAAATGCATCAAAAGGGCTTGTATGTTAACCTATGACCCCTTTCAATGCATTCAAACCAACCAAATAGGTCCCTACAAGTTCTAGGGACACTAGAAACATATGTTGTCATGAAATGTGTCGAAATGTGTCATAGGTTATTATATGACCCCTTTCAACGCATTCAAACCAACCAAATAAGTCCTTGGCATCCTAGGGCCCCTAAGGACATATTTTATCAGGAAATGCATCAAAAGGGGGTCATAGATTAACCTATGACGCCTTTTGACTCATTTAATGACAACATATGTCCCTAGGGTACTCATTTAATGACAACATATGTCCCTAGGGTCATAGACCCTAGGGACATATGTTGTCATTAAATGAGTCGAAAGGCGTCATAGGTTAATCTATGACCCCTTTCGATGCATTGGAACCAACCAAATATGTTGTACTAATATGTTTCTGGATTCGATTGTGTTAAGATTTTTACCATCAACATTTTGAATCACACTACGTGATCCATCATCAGGATGAAGAGCAAGAGATGCAAAAAATCTTGGTACAATATAATGGATTGTGGAAATTTGTTCTCTTTAAACAACCAAATATGTCCCTAGGGGTCCAGGGGCCCCTAAGGACATATGTTGTCATGAACTGTGTCCCTAGGGTTCCTAGCGCCCCTATGGATATATGTTGTTGTGAAATGTGTTGAAAGGGGTCATAGGTTAACCTATGATCCCTTTCAATGCATTCAAAATAGGTCCCTATGGGTCCAGGCCCCTAGGAACATATGTTGTCTTGAAATGTGTCGAAAGGGGTCATAGGTTATCCTATGACCCCTTTCAATGCATTTGAAACTACCAAATAGGTCTCTATTAGTTATAGGGCCCCTAGGGATATACATTTTCATTAAATGCATTGAAAGGGGGGTCATAGGTTAACTTATGACCACTTTTGATGCATTGGAACCAACCAAATAGGTCCTTAGGGGTCCTATTGTCCCTAGGCAAATATGTTGTCATGCAATGCATTGAAAGAGGTCATAGCTAAACCTATGAACCTTTTTAACACATTAGAAACAACCAAATATGTCCCTCGGGGTCCTTAGGCCCCTAGAGATATATGTTGTCATGAAATGCATCGAAAGGGGTCATAGGATAAACTTATGACTCCTTTTGGCATTCGAAACTACCAAATATAATAATAATCACATATATATTAATATATTATATTTATAGGTCATAATAATAATAACAATAATAATATATATTACTATATTATATTTAATAATAATAGTAAAAATCATAATAATATAATTTAATAATCATATATATTGATAATATATAATAGTTGTTGGTGTAGATAAGTATTTACTATTTACACTTACTTAAGTTTACTTAGGTTAATGCATATATTTTATTATTTATTTATTAGTCATCTAGGAGTATGTATACTCTTGTGAGTGTTCATGTTGACAACATAAAAATTTGCACTCGAATTATGCATATATTGTCTACACTTAGGAGTTAGTGTTAAGATTAAACCATAGACAAAAATAAAAAACTACATGCAAATATAACGAATAATAGAAAATAATAGATCACACAAAAATGAACACAAGGCACCAAGATTTAACATGGTTCACCCAATCCCTGGGCTACGTCCACCAAACAACAAGTCTGATCTTATTACAATCCAGTTATTACAACCTAATTACAATCTGTAATCCCTTATAGCTCAATACCGCCACGAGAACCAATTTTGCATCACAAAATAATGAAAAAATACCTAACCCTAAACCCTTTTATACAAGTAGTTTATGCCATTTTAGAATGTTAATTAATAATTACATGTCAGCCCAAAATCTCGATAAAATAGGGCCCAAAATTTTTTCCAAAGAATTATGGAGTATGTATAGTACTTTCCTAATCAATCACCACAATCTAACAATCTCCCACCTGAGGACTGATCAAGCTCCACACTAAACAACAATCTCCCACTTGGAGACTAATCTTGGAGCAATAGCACTACCACATGGGGATCCCACTGGATCAAACCACCCTGGACTCTATTATTCTTTTATTCATGTTCAGTCTAGAAGACCAACCAAAGCTGAAGAAGAGTTCAGCTTCTCCCTTGTTACAACCTTTGTCAACATATCTGCCAGATTTTCATTTGTATGTATCTTCTTCAGCTTTAACTGTCCATCTTCCAAAATTGACTAAATGAAATGGTACCGTAATTGTATGTGTTTGGTCTTAGAATGTAGACTTGAATGAACAAATAATTATCATTGTGAGGATGTCCCAATTCTTCCAAGAAAAATTGAAGCCATGTCATCTCCTTGGCTGCCTCTATAACAGCAACATACTCTACCTCTATAGTGGATAGAGCATTAATATTTTGTAACCTACAAACCTAGCTCACGGCTGCTCCACCAATAGTAAAGACATAACCTGTGGTATTTCACCTGGTATCAATATCCCCTACCAAATTCGAGTCAACATAGCCCTGTAAATTAGTAGTAGAGCCTCCAAAGTGTAAACACTTATTGGATGTGCCTCTCAAATATTTGAGAATCCATTTGACTGCATTCTAATGCTCAATTCCTGGATGATTCATATCCTTGCTAACAACTCCCACTGCATGTGCAATATCTAGCCTAGTGCATACCATAGCATACATCAAAATTCCTACAACTGAAGCAAAGGGTACCTTGGACATGTTATCCTCCTCTTACTATGTCTTAGGACACATCTCCTTAGTCAATTTCAAATGACCAGGTAAAGGTGTGCTGACAGCTTTAGCATTCTCCATATAGAAATGTTGCAACACCTTCTCAACATAATCAGCCTGAGATAGCATCAATGTTTTATTTTTCCTATCTCTAGAAATCTTCATACCAAGGATTTATTTTGTTTCCCCCAAATCCTTTATACAAATGCATGTGCTAACTGGAATTTTAGCCCCTTAATATGATCCATGTTAGACCCAGCTACGAGCATAACATCAACATATAAACATAAAATAATGTAGCTATCATCATTCAACCTCTTAAAATAAACACAGTAATCTGAATGACACCTATTATATCCATGTGCATGCATAAAACTATCAAATTTTAGATACCATTGCCGAGGTGCTTGCTTCAATCCATATAAACTTTTCTTCAATTTGCACACTAAGTTCTCCTTACATTTGACCTCAAATCCCTGTGGCTGACCCATATATATTTCTTCATCCAAATCACCATGAAGGAAGGTTGTTTTAATATCCAATTTCTCTAAATGCAAATTTTCAGTAGCCACAAGACTTAAAATTGTATGGATAGAAGTCACTTTAAAACAGGAAAAAATATCTCATCAAAATCAATTCCCTTTTTCTTTGCAAATCCTTGTACAACTAACCTGGCCTTAAATCTCTTCTTACCTCCTTCCTCTTCTTTCAACCTATAAACCCACTTATTTTGTAAAGCCTTTTTACCTGCAAGAAACTTACACAAATCTCATGTCTTATTCTTTAACAAAGAGTCCATTTCATCTTTCATTTTAGACTCTCACTGAATCTTAGTATCCACCTGCATAGCTTCATCATAACTTTCAGGTTCACCAGCATTTGTAGGTAAAATAGAATACAAAGGGGAGAAAATCTTTGTGGAGGTCTAATTTGCCTCCTTGACCATCTAATATTCACTAGTGTGTGTGGTATTTTTTGTTACGGTTGTTGCACATCATGAGGAATGGCTGGAACATCAGATTTTGGAGTATCATCCAGCACTACATAATCATCTTCTTTCTTCTCATGTTGTTGCAAAAAATCTTTGTACAAGACTTTCTCATTGAATATGATATCCTAACTTCTTATAATTTTATAATTTTCAAAATTCCAAAGCCTATAACCAAATTAATTAATGCCATATCCAAAAAGGACACATTTCTTTGATTTAGCTTCTAGCTTGGTTCTATTTTTAGAGTCTATATGAGAAAAAGCTGCACAACTGAAGGTCTTGAGAAAATAATAACTCACCTTCTTACAAGTCCATGCCTCCTCTGGAATACCATAGCCCAAAGGAGTAGAGGGACCTCTATTAATCAAATATACTACAGTATTGATAGCCTCTGCCCACATGTGTAAGGGCAACCTGGCATGCAACCTCATGCTCTTTGCGCACTCTATTATAGTCCTGTTCATGCAATCAGCCACTCCATTTTCCTATGGAGTCCTTGGAATAGCTTTTTGTCTATTAATACCATTAGTGGAGAAATAATCTTCAAATTCATGACTGAAATACTCACCACCACTATCAGATCTAAGACATTTTAATTTCTTACCAGTCTCATTTTCAACCAAGCATTTCCATTTCTTAAAAGTTTGAAATACATCAAATTTTTGTTTAAGGAAATAAATCCATACTTTTCTAGTTGTATCATCAATAAATGTAACATAATAATGAGAGCCACAAAAGGAAGATACCTAAGCTAGTCCCCATACATCTGTATGCACAAGCTCTAATTTCTCCTTTTTGTTTTCCTTCTCAGTCTTTACAAAACTCACTCTCTTTTCTTTTCCATACACAACTTTCACTGAAATCCATATTAACACATTTTAGACCTGGTAAAACTTTCTTTGAATGAAGTAGTTTCATACCTTTTTCATTCATGTGCCCAAGTCTGTTGTGACACAACACTGTATCAGAATCTACAATAGCTATTTGTTCTCCTTGCTCAACTGCAGCAATTTTTTCTGAACATTCATTTTTCTTTGAAACAATCAAAATAGAAGGAACAATATGACCCATACAAAGATATAAGGTGTCTACTTTCACACCTTTTGCTACTACAAGGGAACCTTTTGAAACCTTCCAATTTTTATCATTAAAAGTAACTACACAACCCTCATCACCAAGTTGCCCTACTAAAATTAAATTCTTACTTAGCCTTGGAACATGTCTTACCTTATGTAGTAGCCAATGATTTCCATTCTGCAACTTAATCTTAATTTTTCTCTTTCCAACAATCTGACAGGGTTCATTATCCCCCAAATAAATAAGCCCAAAATCCCCTTGGACATAATCAATGAAATAACCTCTATTAGGTGTAGCATGAAATGAAGCACCAGAATCTAAAACCCATGAATCATCAACACTTTCTAAAGACAAAAGTAAAGCATCCTCTTTGAATTTTTTACTTACCACATTTGCCTCCTTCTCTCCATCTGATTTATCTCTTTCATTTTTTTTTTAATTCTAGCAATCTTTCTTTTTATGACCTGGTTTTCCACAGTACCAACATTCGTTCGGTCATCTCAATTGAGACCTCTTCCCCTTTTACTTTCCTCTTAATTTCTCATGATTTTCAGAGTTATTTCCTCTCTCAATTGTTATGCCCCTGCTTTGTGCATTCAAAGCACTTTCTAATGTAGATCCACTTAAAGATTTCCTACAAGTTTCCTCACTCAAAATAACATCAATCACATCATCATATTTTAGGTTACTAGATCCAGGAATAGAATTACTCACCATCATTACCAAGCCATTCCAGTTTTCAGGCAAAGAACACAAAATCAAGAGAACCCTAATTTTTTCATCAAAATTGATACCCATAGAAGATAATTGACTAGTAATAGTATTAAACTCATTTAAATAATCTGCAACAGATCCACCTTCTGCCATTTTCATATTAAATAAATGCTTCATGAGAAATACCTTGTTTGAAGCGGAGGTCTTTTCATAAAGTGTCGCTAGGGTTTTCATCAATTCTTCTATCGTCTTTGCTTTTGTAATATTAAATGCCACTGATGGTGCTAGGCATAATCGAATGCTTCCAAGTGCCTTTTTGTCCAAAAGATCTCATTCATCATTTGACATAGTTCCCTGATTCTTGGCTTTGCCTTCCAACGGCTTCCATAAATCCTTTTGATACAGATAGTCTTCCATTTGCATCTTCTATAACTAGAAATTTTGCCCATTAAACCTATTAACCTTCAGCTTACCCTCATCTTTCATTGCTCCCACTCAACCATGAGACTCCCACTCAACCATGAAACTTTCCTACAAAGGATAACTTAAAAACAACTAGGCTCTGATACCACTTGTTAGGATTAAACCACAGACAGAAATAAAAAACTACATACAACTATAATCAATAATAAAAAATAATAGATCACACAAAAATGAACATAAGGCACGAAGATTTAACATGGTTCACCCAATCCCTGGGCTATGTCCACCAAACAGCAGGTCTGATCTTATTACAATCCAGTGATTACAACCTGATTACAATCTGTAATCTCTTACAGCTCAATATCGCCGCAAGAACCAATTTTGCATCACAACATAATGAAAAAATATCTAACCCTAAACCCTTTTATACAGTACTTTCCTAATTAGTCACCACAATCTAACAATTAGCACATTATTTGAGCACATGGTTTCTACAACATTTTAGACTCCTCATTTTGCTTATTCTCTTATTGTGGAGGATATGTGCTTAGTTGTCATACATATCTCTTACTTCTTGCTTTAGACATATTCTAGATGCATCTTAGAGGCCTTTATATATAGGCTCTCTTAATGTGTATGTACATGCTTCTATATGCTTTTGGTAATAGAAAGTATTTTCATATTGATCATATTCTTTGGTCTACTATGTACCTATGCTCCTTGATCTTGGAAGAATTTTTCCCTAAGTCAAATTCTTACAATAGTAATAATCATATATAATATACTATTAAATATAATAATAATAATAATCATATATATATATATATATATATATATATATATATATATATTAATATATTATGTTTATAGGTCATAATAATAATAATAATAATAATATATTACTATATTATATTGAATAATAATAATCATAACAACAATAATAACATTGGTACAAATTTGTTCACATTGCCCACACTTTCTGAATTTTGACTTCGCTCCAAAATTTGGGCATCCAATTTAGGTACACAATATCCTATCAAGTATCTTATTTGGGATCAAATACCCGATATGGGATTAAGTACCCAAAATATTGGTATACTTTTTCTAAAATATTATTTGTTACTACAGACCTGACAATCACATTTTTTGGGGGCCATTTTCATAGATTTGTAGAAAAAATAATTTCTTGGGGCCCATATGATTGAAAAAGGTTCTATAATGTATGATTAGGTGTTTGATATTATTTTTTAGATGGGGAGTAGTGGTCATTGAAAGGGTAAATGTAAAAGGAAGGTATCGAATAAAGATATTGCAGCATATAGGAAAAGGCACAAGGTAAAATCACCAAAGGAAGAGACAAGGTATGTTAAATGTGAGTCAAGTTGATAATGTATTGATTGAAGGTGAAATCATAGAGTTAGATAATGAATATATATAGTTGAAAAATGAAAATATACCAATTGATAATGATAATGTCAGGATTGAAAATTTAGAGAATAAAATTTTACCAATTCATAATGAAAATTGCATGATTGACCATGTTGAAAATGACAATGCATAAGAACATTACATATCTCTTAATTACTATCAACATGAAAGTTCTAGAATGCCAAAATGGATAATTAAAATTGATGAAATGATTATTGCCAATTTGGCAAAGAAAAAATCACAAAGAATCATTCAGTTATGGGCTTCAAGACTATATAAGATATTTTTCGACAATAAGATAGTAGTGGAGCAATGTCAACTTTTTATGCACTTTTTAAATATTCAAAAGATGAGACCTGTGCTTTCCAAATTGAAAATTCATTTCAATAAAAAATTAAAAAGAAATTTCATTATTGTGAAAAATCTTTTTAGTGCTCTCAATAACATTGGGAAAAATAGTAGAAAGAAGGATAAAAGAGCTACTCATAGGGTTATTACAACCTCTTTGGTAAGTAATCATTTGAGAAAGGGTAGATATATGAGACAAACTTATATTTTCTTGAAACTAAATTGTACTACTTTAAGAAGAGCACTTAGTAGACAAGAGAAGATTGATAACCCTCTTCAAAATGAAACATGGGCTTTTGGTGAGAGACTTCCATGGTTTGATAAGAATCCATCTGATGATGTGAAGGAATAAATTATACAATTTTGACACTCTAGCTCAAGAGTATCACCAATGCTAAAGACATGCTAAAGTTGAGAATTGGCATTAGAGACTGCATGCCACATCCTGAACATTATTTGGAAGTAAGTCAAACTATGTTGTTCAAAAAATTTAGAGAGAGTAATCCAAGATTACATATATCAAAAAGGGCTTTTGAATTTTTGGAGCCATTTTATTGTGTGCCACTTTAAATTTGAAATACATGTTGTAAATATCATGTCGAGTTTTCTATGCACCATGAACTACTACACTCCATCTATTCTATTTTGCATAGTAAAGAAATGTTGGAGAATTGTGGTGCTAGTGGGCTTCCAAAATTATCAAGAGACTTGCTAGATCAATTTTTATGTCATAGAGTTGATGGTTGTTTCTTTTATAGAAATCTTTTCTTAAATGAAAAGTTTTTAGAATGTGGTGGTTTATCCAAGTTTGGCACTTGTTTCCATAAGGTGTGTGAACAAGATCTTGGAAAGACAATAGTAAAAAAAATGGTATATGAAATGGTGAAATACACATTGAAGAATGGGTGTGAGGGCTCTAGATGTGAATTGGTTTTAAAAGAAATCAGTGTGGCTAGTTTTATTGTAGATTAAAGACAAATCTTTTCTACAAGTATGCAAGACACAATCATAGGTCTCAGTGGTTGTATCAACAATTTAGAATGTGTAAGGAGACTTTTATCATTCAAATCAACAAACTTATATTGACTTGAACCTAAATTGTACTATTTTGAGAAGAGCACTTAGTAGATGAGAGAAAATTGATAATCCTCTTCAAAATAAAATATGGGCTTTTGGTGAGAGACTTCCATGTTTTGATGAGAACACACACACACACAAAATATATGTGTGTTCCTCTATTTATTCAATTTCACTTTATACCTGATGATGTGAAGGAAGAAATTATACAATTTTGGCACTCTAGCTTAAGAGTATGACCAATGCTAAAGACATGTTAAAGTTGAGAATTGGCATCAAAGACTGCACGCCACATCCTGAACATTATTTGGAGGTAAGTCAAACTATGTTTTTCAAAGAATTTCAAGAGAGTCATCCAAGATTACATATATCAAAAAGGGCTTTTGAATTTTTGGAGCCATTTTGTTGTGTGCCACTTTAAATTTGAAACACATGTTGTAAATATCATGTCAAGTTTTCTATGCACCATGAACTATTACACTCCATCTATTCTACTTTGCATAGTAAAGAAATATTGGAGAATTGTGGTACTAGTGGGCTTCCAAAATCATCAAGAGACTTGCTAGATCAATTTTTATGTCGTAGATTTGATGGTTGTTTCTTTTATAGAAATTTTTTTTTAAACGATAAGTGTTTAGTGTTAGGAATAAGGTGTCTCAACCTTGTATAATTCCTATTTTTATTATTATTTGTTTTGTAAAATGTATTTTTGCAAATAATATGTAAATGTGAGTGTACATGTCTAGTTGGCATGTTGATCACTTACATGTGTCGGCATCTTGAAGTGTGTGAAGGAGATCATGGCTGAAATGGTTATGACAGATTTCTATGATGTGTAAGAGCTATTTAAGGAATGTTCTATGATAGGTGTAAGAGCATCTTATGACATGAGGCCTATTTGGGTGCCTAAGAATGATTGGTTGGTGTGTGTAAGAGAATATGCCAAAAATAGGTTGGTATGATGGATTCCCTTACACTTCTCTTGTGACCGCTATTTTTGGCAGATTCTATGACAAGCTGTTATTGCCTATTCAAGGGATGGACGCCCTTTTCTTGGTATTGGATGTACATGTGGCATTTTGCATGTTTCTTGGTGGTTGAGCCATGAAAAATGCCCAATTCCATTGTGGGCATTTTGTTGGGTCTTAAGATGTTCATAAAAGGAGTATTGCATGTTGTAATGCAAGAGTGGGATAGAGGAAAGTTTGTAGGTACTGAGGTGCTGTTGGAGTCTTCTATTGTTGCTATTGAACTTGCATTGCAAGTGTATTGTAATCTTGTGTTGAAGATAATACATTGTGTAGGTTCTGGAGGGGTCAGGTTGTTTTACCGAAAGGTTTTTCCCCACCGACAAATCTTTGTGTTATGTGTTTCTTTCTCTATCTATTTTCTATATGCATGGTTGGCTGTAATATTGTTGTTTACATGATATTGAATCTATAAGTGTAGAAGATTTTAAAGGGATTTGCACCATACTTTCCTTAAGAGATTAGTGTAGGAAGCTGTTTCCGCACCTGAGTTTCCTTACAAGTGGTATCAGAGCTTGATCAACTTTTGATCCTAGTTGTTAGGTAGGGTTTATTGAGCTAATCTCAAGTTGAGTGGGAGTCTTGTGTAGAGCATCCTGAATCTTATTTGCAGATTGAGATGGTGAGTTCATCATATGGAAGAATGGAGGTGGAGAAATTTAATGGCACTAATTTCGAGTTGTGGAAACTCAAGATGGAAGACATGTTGGAAGATCATGACCTATGGGAAGTGACTACAACTGCTACAAGACCAACAACTATAGCTCAGGCAGATTGGGATATCAAAGACCATAAAGCTAAGGGTCTCATAAGACTTTGTTTAACCGATGCAGTCCTTCTGAATGTTCTAGATGAGAAAACCGCATATAGTCTGTGGGAGAGACTTGGGGCCATGTATCAGGCCAAATCTTTGGTGAACAAGTTGTTCCCGAGGAAGAAGTTGTATTCTCTGTGAATGGAGGAAGGTGGATCCTTAACGAATCATTTAAATGCATTTAATCTGTTGGCTGCACAGTTGACATCTGCTGGTGTCAAGTTAGAGGAGAAGGATCGTTGCTACACACTTTTGTGTTCTTTATCGGATTCATGAGACCATCTTGTGATGGCTCTCGGAAGCACAGTAGTCACCTTCAAAATGGATGATGTGTTGTCTTCACTTCTATCAAAGGAGATGTGGAGAAAGACTTCCATTTTGGAAAAAGAAGCCCTTGTTGTTCGTGGGAGATCCATGAAAAGAGGAAAGAAAAATGACAATAAGTCTGACAATAAGGGTAGATCCAAATCCCGTGGGAAGTCAAAGACTTCCAATAAGTCCAAGGAAAAATGTTGGAACTGTGATAAGACTAGGCACTTCAGTAAAGACTGTAAAGAGCCTAAGAAGAAGAAGAAAGCCTCAGATTCTAGTTTTGAAAAATCTCAAGAAGATGGTGATGCATTCATCGTAGCTTTGGCAGCCCATGCATCTGATGATGTGTGGTTGGTTGACTCGGGTGCATCTTTTCACATGACCTCTCATTGAAACTGGTTCTCAAAATATGAAGAGTTCGATGGTGGAAAGGTGTACCTGGGTGATGATTCTCACCTAAAGATAGTTGGACGTGGAAGGGTCACTATCAAATTTTCTGATGGATGAGTAAAGGGAATCAATGGAGTTATGCACATTCCAGGTTTGGCATGAAACCTATTATCTGTAAGTATGATGAATGATGTAGGTGTGCAAGTTGTTTTTTCGAAAGAAGGATGTAAGATGATTAGAGGATTGATGGTGCTTGCTAAGGGTATTAGGAGAGGTACTTTGTTTCAACTAGATGCATGTATTCCTCTATGTAATAATTCTTCATCCTCACCATTTGAATGAGCAGTGAAGAATTCTGTGGTTATTGGTTCTGATGGCAATGCAAACACTTTGGAAGGAAAGCTTCCTGCAGAAAAGACAATGTTGTGGCATATGAGATTTGGCCACATTGGTGAGAAGGGTCTCAGAACCTTGAAAAGCAAAAATTTTGTTGAGGGGTTAAATGATTGCAATCTCGATTTTGACTTCTGTGAACACTGTGTATATGGTAAACAAAATCATGTTCAGTTTTACTCTAGTTCTCACAAATCTTTTGATGTTTTGGATCTTATTCATTCTGATGTATTTGGTCCTATAAAAGTTCCTTCGATCTCCAAGTCTATATTTTTTGTATCTTTCATAGATGATTACAGTAAAAGGACATGAATTTATTTCCTTAAAAGTAAGACACAAGTCTTTAGTCGATTCAAGGAATGTAAAGCCCTTGTAGAGAATCAGACTAGTAAGAAGATTAAGTGTGTGAGAACTGACAATGGTGGTGAGTTTTTCTTAGCAGAGTTTGAACAGTTCTATAAAGAACAAGGTATCGAGAGGCATAAGACAACTCCTTATACCCCAGAGAAAAATGGAGTTGCAGAGAGAATGAATAGGACACTGATGGAGAAGGCTAGGAGTATGCTTAGTGGAGCTGGTTTAGAACAAAGGTTTTGGGCCGAAGCTGTGGCCACTGCTTGCTATCTGGTTAACAGATCTCCTACATCAGCTCTTGTTGGTAAGACACCTATGGAGGTGTGGTCTGGTAAGAAGCCTTCAATTAGACATCTTCATGTTTTTAGTTGTGAAGCTTATGCACATGTTTCAAAGGAGAAAAGATCTAAGTTGGAAAACAAAGCTGTTAAATGTATTTTCATCAGGTACAATGCTTGTGTGAAAGGATACAAGCTTTGGGATCCTGTGACTAGTAAGGTGTTGTATAGCATAAATGTTATTTTTAGAAAGCTAACATCTTCTCTTGTTGTGCTACAACTAGATGAAAAAGAAAAGAAAAAAGATGTTCAGTTGCCTCCTACCCCTGAGAAGACTGAACAGAGAGACCATGTTGGGTCTAATGATGAGGAGAGCTCTAGAAGCTCTAAAAGTTTAGAAGAAGATGAAGAACAACCTCAACCTCAGCCCTTGAGGAGATCCATGAGAGAAAGAAAGAAACCAGAAAGATTTGGTTATTCTATGTTAGATTCCAGTTGTGCTTTTGTTTTGATTACTAACATTGATGAGCCTAGATCTATGAAAGAGGCTTTAGGCATGGAAGATGTAGGTTCTTGGATTGATGCTATGGATGATGAGATGGCTTCATTAGAGAAAAAAAAAACATGGGACCTTGTACCTTTGCCTAAAGGGAGAAAATTTGTTGGCTATAAATGGGTGTTCAAGAAGAAATTCTGTGCAGATGGCAGTGTTGAAAGGTACAAAGCTAGATTGGTTGCAAAGGGGTATTCACATGTAGAGGGAATAGATTATGGTGAAATATTCTCTCCTGTTGCAAAGTTGACATCCATTAGATTTTTTTTATCTCTTGCTGCATCATATGATTTAGAGATAGAACAGATGGATGTGAAGACAACTTTCCTTCATGGTGATTTGGAGGAAGAGATTTATATGTCACAGCCTGAGCACTACATTGTTAAAGGTAAAGAATCCTTTGTTTGTAGATTAAAGAAATCTCTATATGTTTTGAAGCAATCTCCTCGGATGTGGTACCTTAAGTTTTATGCCTTTGTGTTTTCAATTGGATTTTTAAGATCGAAATCAAATCATTGTATTTATTTCAGAGTTGAAAATGATCGCCTTCTTATTGTTGCATTATATGTTGATGATATGTTGTTGTTTAGGAAGGGTAAGGGTATGATTTCTAATTTTAAATCTCAGTTTTCAGCACAGTTTGAGATGAAAGATCTTGGGGTAGCGAGGTACATCTTGGGTATGGAAATCAGTAGAGATAGGTCTAACAAAAAAATTTGGTTGAGTCAGAGTAAGTATGTGAATTCTGTGCTAGACAGGTTTAGCATGGCAGATTGTAGACCACTATGTGTTCATATTCCTGTGGGAACAAAGTTATCTGTAGATGATTGTCCAAAATCTCCTAGTGAGGTGGAGGACATGAGTAGAGTACCTTATGATAGTGTAGTTGGAAGTCTTATGTATGCTATGGTCTGTACTAGACCAGACATTGCCCAAGCAGTGGGAGTCCTGAGTCGATTTATGGCTAATCCTGGATGGGTACATTGGGATGCAGTTAAGCGAGTATTCAAATATTTGAGGGGTACATCAGATTACTCCATATGTTATCATGGTAACTCTTTTGGATCTCTGCATTCAATTTGTATTCATGGATTTGTAGATTCAGATTGGGTAGGTGATATTGATCGCAGGAGATCCACCAGTGCTTATGTGTTCACTATGTTTGGTGGTGCCATCAGTTGGATGAGTAAGCAACAACCAGTGGTTGCTTTGTCCACTACAGAAGCTGAGTACATGGCTGCTAGTCATGCATGTAAGGAAGCCATTTGGCTTAAGAGATTGTGTTCTGATGTTGGTATTGATGCAGAATAGATTACTATTTGGTGTGACAGTCAGAGTGCTATTTTTCGTGTGAAGAATCCAACTTTCCATGCCAAAATGAAGCACATTGATGTGCAGTTTCACTTTGTGAGAGATATGGTAGAAGATGGAAAGGTAAATTTGGAGAAGGTAGATACTGTGAAAAATGTTGCAGATGCATTAACCAAATCAGTGGGCACTAACAAGTTTAGATGGTGTTCGGAGTCTATGGGCCTTTCGGCCTATAGCGGTTAGTTCCTATTATTTTCATGTTGCTCTTACAAGATGTTCAACAAGTGGGAGAATGTTAGGAATAAGGTGTCTCAACCTTGTATAATTCCTATTTTTATTATTATTTTTTTTGTAAAATATATTTTTGCAAATAATATGTAAATGTGAGTGTACATGTCTAGTTGGCATGTTGATCACTTACATGTGTCGGCATCTTGAAGTGTGTGAAGGAGATCATGGCTGAAATGGTTATGACGGATTCCTATGACGCGTAAGAGCTATTTAAAGAATGTTCTATGATAGGTGTAAGAGCATCTTATGACATGAGGCCTATTTGGGCGCCCAAGAATGAGTGGTTGGTGTGTGTAAGAGAATATGCCAAAAATAGGTTGGTATGATGGATTCCCTTACACTTCTCTTGTGACCGCTATTTTTGGCAGATTCTATGACAAGCTGTCATTGCCTATTCAAGGGATGGATGCCCTTTTCTTGGTATTAGATGTACATGTGGCATTTTTCATGTTTCTTGATGGTTGAGCCATAAAAAATGCCCAATTCCATTATGGGCATTTTTTTGGGTCTTAAGATGTTCATAAAAGGAGTATTGCATGTTGTAATGCAAGAGTGGGATAGAGGAAAGTTTGCAGGTACTGAGGTGCTACTGGAGTCTTCTATTGTTGCTATTGAACTTGCATTGTAAGTGTATTGTAATCTTGTGTTGAAGATAATACATTGTGCAGGTTCTGGAGGGGTGGGGTTGTTTTATCGAAAGGTTTTTCCCCACTAGCAAATCTTTGTGTTATGTGTTTCTTTCTCTATCTATTTTTTGTATGCATGGTTGGCTACAATATTGTTGTTTGCATGATATTGAATATGTAAGTGTAGAAGATTTTAAAAGGATTTGCACAATACTTTCCTTAAGAGATTAGTGTCGGAAGTTGTTTCTACACCTGAGTTTCCTTACATTTAGAATGTGGTGGCTTATCCAAGTTTGACACATGTTTCTATGAGGGGTGTGAACAAGATCTTGAAAAAATAATAGTTAAAAGAATGGTGTATGAAATAGTGAAATACACATTGAAGAGTGGGCATGAGGGCTCTAGATGTGAATTGGTTGCAAAAGAAATTAGTGTGGCTAGTTTTATTTTAGATTTACAAAAAAAAAATTCTACAAGTATGCAAGATATAGTCACAGGTCTCAGTGGTTGTATCAACAATTAAGAATTTGTAAGGAGACCTGTGACTATGATACAAACACTGAGACCTGTGACTATGTCTTGCATACTTGTAAAAAAGATTTGTCTTGAATCTAAAATAAAATTAGTCACACTAATTTCTTTTGCAACTAATTCACGTCTAGAGCCCTCATGCCCACTTTTCAATGTGTATTTCATCATTTCATATACCATTTTTTTTACTATTGTCTTTCCAAGATCTTGTTCACAACCCTCATGTAAACATATGTCAAACTTGGATAAGCCACCACATTCTAAACACTTCTCATTTAAGAAAGCATTTCTATAAAAAAAAAACCATCAACTCTATGACATAAAAATTGACCTAGCAAATCTCTTGATGATTTTGGAAGCCCGCTAGCACCATAGTTCTCCAACATTTATTTACTATGCAAAGTAGAATAGATGGAGTGTAATAGTTCATGGTGTATAGAAAACTCGATATGATATTTAAAACATGTATTTCAAATTTAAAGTGGCACACAATAAAATGGCTCTAAAAATTCAAAAGCCCTTTTTGATATATGTAATCTTGGATGACTCTCTCTAAATTCTTTGAACAACATAGTTTGACTTACGTCCAAATAATGTTTAGGATGTGGCATGCAGTCTCTGATGCCAATTATCAACTTTAACATGTCTTTAACATTGGTGATACTCTTGAGCTAGAGTGCCAAAATTGTATAATTTCTTCCTTTACAACATTAGATAGCTTCTTATCAAAACATGAAAGTCTCTCACCAAAAGCCCATGTTTCATTTTGAAGAGGGTTATCAATTTTCTCTCGTCTACTAAATGCTCTTCTCAAAATAGTACAATTTAAGTTCAAGTCAATATAAGTTTTTTGGTTTCAATGGAAAAAGTCTCCTTACACATTATAAATTGTTGATACAACCACTAAGACCTATGACCGTGTCTTGCATACTTGTAGAAAAGATTTGTCTTGAACCTAAAATAAAACTAGCCACGTTGATTTCTTTTACAACTAATTCACATCTAGAGCCCTCATGCCCACTCTTCAATGTGTATTTCACCATTTCATATACTATTTTTTTTACTATTGTCTTTCCAAGATCTTGTTCACACACCTCATGGAAACATGTGTCAAACTTGGATAAGCCACCACATTCTAAACACTTCTCATTTAAGAAAGCATTTCTATAAAAGAAACAACCATCAACTCTATGACATAAAAAATTGATCTAGCAAGTCTCTTGATAATTTTGGAAGCCCACTAGCACCACAATTCTCCAACATTTATTTACTATGCAAAGTAGAATAGATGGAGTGTAATAGTTCATGGTGCATAGAAAACTCGACATGATATTTACAACATGTATTTTGAATTTAAAGTGGCACACAATAAAATGGCTCCAAAAATTCAAAAGCCCGTTTTGATATATGTAATCTTGGATGACTCTCTCTAAATTCTTTGAACAACATAGTTTGAATTACCTCCAAATAATGTTCAGGATGTGGCATGCAGTCTCTGATGTCAATTCTCAACTTTAACATGTCTTTAGCATTAGTTGTTGACTTTTCTAAGAACTACACATTGCAGCCTCAAATGAGACACAATCTTGGTATTACAACTTCATTCAAATTACTATTTTTTTCTGCATAACATATAGACATGCCCTTGATAGTCTAGAAGATAATCGAGAGATTATTAGAGGGTACTATTTTTATATGAGTGATGATAGATCTCACTCTCACAAGTTTGTGCAATATTATTTTGAGAATTATTTTGATTTCTTATAGGAGCATGACATTGTGATGGATAGACATATCATTTGGTTAGATAATTGCATAGGTCAATTCAAGAATGCTAGCATGTTTTATTTTTTGTGTAGGATGCATGTAGAGAGGGAGGTGTCTCATATTTGGAGGTTTTTTTTAGTCTAACCATGGGAAAGGGAAACATGATGGAGTAGGGGCATGTGTGAAGAGAGATCTAGTTAAGGAGCAATTAAAGATTTCAAGAGTAGACCTTTTTGATGCTCATGGCTATGCTCGTGGCATTATTGATTGGTGTAGTTTAGCATTATCACAAGGGGAAAATCTTGATTTAGTACTATGCAAGTTCTTTTATTTGGTTGAGGAAGGGTCCATAGGTGATAGATCAGATTGTGCTACACTGAGAGACTCATCAAAAATGCATTCATTTTGGAGCTTTGATTCTAGTACACAGACCATTTAGACATGATGACTACTTTTCTTTTGTCCTAGTTTTTTTCAGTGTGATTGGGATCACTATGAGTCGAGTGAGTGGGTAGACACATGGGCTCCACATTATCTTACTCCATTGTCTATCATACCTTCTATTAAAAATAATGACGTGGAAAGTTCACGTGAGCATAACCATCTATCAAGTCTTCTTCAGCCAAGACATGTCCTTGCATTAGTTGCACCCCAAAGGAATGATGAGAAATTAGATTATTGGTTAGCATGTTGTCTAAGAGGTAAAAAAAAGCTTGCACAACTAATCAAAAATGATGAGGGATTCACATATCCTGCTAGTTCAATGGTTGTTGTCAGAACATGGCTACAGACATACATGCTTAGAAGAAATGAAATTCTTGTTGGAATTATTTTAAAATAACTTAAGAGGGGCGGGGGGGGGGGTGAATCAATTATTCAAGGTCTAGATGTACAAACAAATTTTTTCTCACAATTCAGTGAACTCATACAAAATTCATTCCCATACATACATTTATTGTGTATCAACTAAAACTTATATGTTACTGTCTAATCAATTTGCAAAAATATAAAGCATGAAACACAACACATTTGATATAATGATTTAACATGGATACCCAATTTGGGAAAAACCACCAGTAACATACTACTCCTTTTTCACTCTTCTGAAGTGATGTCTTGTGAAAGGCCAACCCTATTAAAGGTTACAATGCACACTATTAAATGTGACCCAGTTAAGGGATTTCAAACACCATATTAAAAGTGAGCCCTGTTAGAGGACTTTAGGCCATTCACTTGGAATGCCACTTTGTTAAAGTATTTTTCAATGACTATTAAGTCAACCTTACTCCAAAGGATTTACCATAGAATGATAAAATTCTTAGAGAGTAATAGTAGAGCTTTGATCTGATAAAACTTACAACTTCACTTGTAGATTATAGATCTCTGTTCAATCCTCAATTCTGCTTGGCTTTCATTCTTTGCAACTCTAACAACTTGTTCACCCTTCAAGAATTCATCTTCTTAAGCCTTCTTACTTAGTACACCATTGCAAACTCTTCTCTTGGGTCACTTGATGAAGCAAAACCCCTTTCTCTTTCTCCTTCTCAAGTTTTTGCACCAAAATCTCTAACTCTTTTTCTTCATGACTAGACATTTCTATATACAAGAAATTAGAATATTTTCCTACTTATCATCCATCATCTAAATTAGGGTTTTGGATGGATTAGGTATGATACAATGTATCTACCCCATATTTTATCTTCCCTAGAAACTTCTCTTATAATCCATTTGAATTCACCTCCAAAATGGTTTACATAAGATTCTGTGTCACCAGCTCATCAATCTTATCTTCCTCTTGATTCACAAGTTTCAGGAAAATAAACTTGTCAGCTTTTATTTAATAAATATTTGATCTTTGTCATAATGTAGTAGCTTGGCATTATCAATCTTCTAATTCTTGGCACTTACTACATCACTTGGCATCAACTGTAAAATCATTCAGCATTAGCTAGATTTTACTAGTGCTCAACATCGATTGAAAGTTACCCAGCATCTTGTCCTGCTTAGCATCAACTAGAATTTGTTTTCACTCAGCTCCAACTGACTTTTTTCTCAATTTCAACTAACTGTGCTCGGCACCTACTATCCACTTGGTCAAGCTTAGTAGATGAACTTTGTTTAACTTATTCTTCTGAACTTTCTAAGTGTAGTTAGCCATTTTGTAACTTCAAGTAGATCACCAATATATTATGTTATCACTATCTCAGTTGATCCTTGTACTTTATTACATAATCATAACTCAACCTTTCCTCTAGGTACTTTTGTTACATCTTGTTGATCAAATCCTCCTCATCAATCAACTAAGTGATAGTACTTGAAATATATAAGCAATTGTCTTACCAGCAAATACCAAGTTTGACATCAGTGACAAAACAATGATTGAAACACATAACAATCTCTCTTATAACAATCTTTCTAATCAATGATCTTTTCAATCAGATATCAACAATCTCCCTCTTTGGCATTCATGGCAAACGAAACTGATCAACCAAGTCAATCAAATGATGAACATCTTGTTCAATCAAACTATCTACGTTAAAATAATAAGACAATACCAAAAAAAAAACATGTATTGAAATTTCTTCCTCTATCAGCAACTTCCATCTTCTAATTAGGTTATAAAATATAACTCCCTATGAGTTCCTTCTTATGCCTCTCTCTTTCATATTGAATTGATCAAAAAAATATCTCCCTTTGATAATGATTCTTTTAATTCTCTAATCAATGTCTCCCTCTTTGTTCTGATCCTTTCTCTGATTGCTTTTTCCCTCTTTGATCCTTTGATCATTTTTTGCTACTTCTCCTACTTTCTTTCTTGATTTTTTGATGGTGTACTTTCTCCATTTTTCCTCTTGAACTTGATCAATTAATGTAGTTTCTCCCTCTTTGACAATACTGCTAAAGACATATACTAAACACTTGGCATCTTTAATATATGCAAATATAATCTTTTGTAGGTTCTTCAATTTCTCCATCTGTCACCTTGCTTGTGACTGATTTGTAGTTCTAGTTCTATGAATGTCATCTTGTTTATTGCAGGGCACTCCTTTTATCTCTTACATAGCCTTTGATAGGGGTATCACCCCTAGTTTACCTCTTAGATACTCGTAAGCATTCTTAGGTAATGCTTTTGTGAAGATATCAACAATTTTCTCCTTTGTGCTAACATGTTTCATATTCACCTCTTTATCTTGAACTAATTCCATTACATAATGATACTTGATTGCAATATGTTTTGTCTTTCTATGCATCATAGGATTTCTTAATATATTGATAGCACTTGTATTATCACAATAAAGTGTCACTAGTTCTATGACTTCTTCCTTCATTCCCTTAACTAGTTGTTTGATCCTTACAATGTTTGTGTAGTTAATAGAAATGGCAACATACTCTACTTTAGCAGTAGATTGGGAAGTACAACTTTGCTTCTTGCTAGTCCATGTAATTAGTCTTTTACCTATAAAGAATGCTCCTCCACTGGTGCTCTTTCTATCATCAATATTTTCAGCCCAATCAACATCAATGTAGGCTCTTAGTTAAAACTTTCCATTTTTCTTGTAGTATAAACCAAACCCTTTTATTCCTTTTAAGTATCTCATTATTCTCTTTATAGCCATCAAGTGATTCTCTCTGAAATTTGTAGAGAATCTTGCAACTATTTCCACAACTAATGCAATATCAGGTCTTCTATGTATTGCATGTTGCAATTTGTTAATCATAGATCTGTATAATGTTTGATTCACCTTAGCTAAATCATCATTGTTTGATATCTTGAGTCCTATCACCATAGGTGTACTTACTAGTTTAGAATCCTCTAGTCCAAATGTCTTCAATATCTCTTTGACATATTTTGATTGAGTGATATATATATATATACCATATTTCATCTGATATACTTGTTATCCTACAAAGAATTTGATCTCTCACAACATTGACATTTCAAATTCTTGTTTCATTTGGTTTGCAAAGTCCTTATACACAACATCTTGTCTTCCAAATATGATATCATCAACAAATATTTCAAGGGTAAAAGCACAGATCTATGTCACCGTTTATGATACCAAAACCTATTTTATTCAAATCTCATTTCTCTATCAAAACTCATTTTAAAAAATAAAAATAAAAATACCCTTTTATAGATATCAGATGCAATATCATCATTATATAAACTTTTGAGTGTTTTGATTAGTTATAGAATGTTATAATCTCAAAATATTATTAGTTGATATTTAAACATTTTAGAAGATGCTCCCTCAAAAAAAGAAAAAAATAAAATAAATTAAAAATTATATTTATCTCTAGAGGAGAGAATCCTCTTCACGAATATGTAATTTTTTTCAAGAAGGTATAGATTTGATAGGGAAGTTTTGATGGGAGGAAAAAATTGTTGGATTCTGATAAGGTCAAACTTGAGTACTTATAACAAAGAAAATATACATAAAAAATAACTATTTCTTTTTTTGTTCACTAGCTATACATGTCATCTATAAGATATTTTCAAATTAGAACAAAAAAAGATGATTTTCATATACTTGTTTGACGAGAACTACACCCTATATTTTTTAAAGTTAAAAAGAGACTTCAAAATAAAATAAAATGAATAAATTCTTACTCAAAAAAATTATAAAAATTATAGGCATAAAACTCATCCAATTCTACACATTTCATTAGTTTACATCATTTTCATATTTTAAACACAAATATAATATTTTTTGTCATTAATGTTGAACTGTCACATTCTGATATCACATTCTTTTATAAAAGGTGACATAGGTTTGTGCTTTTACCCTTAGATAATAGTATACCTTTGTCCTTATCTATCTTCATGTAAAAATTGTTGTTATCATCAGTCCTTTCAAATCCAATCTTCATAAGATAAGTATGAAGTCTCTCATATAATGCTTTTGATGCTTTTTTCAATCTATATAAGACTTTGTGTAGTCTACATACCATGTTCTTATTATTTTTATCAACAAATCCTTGTAGTTGTTCAACGTAGACTTCCTCTTCTAGTATTTCATTTAGAAATGTAGATTTAAAATCCATTTGATAAACTTTGAAACTTTTGTATGCAGTATAAGCAAGCAAAATCCTCACTCCTTCCATTCTTGAAATAGGGTCAAATGTCTCACCATAGTCAATTCCTTCTTCATGTGCATATCTTTTCAAACTAGTCTTTCTTTGTTCCTTGTCACTTCACCATTCTCATCTAGCTTGTTTTTGAATACCCATTTGATACCAATCACATTTTTGTCTTTTGGTCTAGGAACTAGACTCCATGTTTTTTTCTTCTCTATATACTAAATTTCTTTTTCCATAGCCTTGTACTAGTCATCATCCTCCAATGCATATTTTACTATCTTAGGTTCCTTAATTCTTAACAAACATGATTAACTTCTTAATCTATTTCTTGTCATTAGCCTTGCATCTTTGTCTCCAATGAGTTGATCTATAGGATGATGTCTTTTGACATATTTGGACAATATTGGCTCAGTTCTTGTAACTACATTTTGTCTCTCAGCTTTAGTGTCACTGTGTACATCTCTATCGGGTATTTCAACATCTCTTTCATGTATATTGATCTTAGAATTAGAATGTGCATTTTATTCATTTTGCAACTTGGCATCTGAATACAACTCAGTTTCTCTGTCATTACAGAACATCTCAAACTCATTTGAAGTGAATTCTCCTCCTTTATTTAATCTCAAGCATTTCAGACTTTTACCTATTTCTTTTTCAACTCTTACCAAGTACCACTTAAATATTTGAAAAACATTAGATTTCTATTTTAGAAACATGATTGTCATCATCCTATAGTAATCATCAACAAATAGCATTATGCACTTATCTCCTTTGTAGCTTTGTAGTTCAATAGGTCCACACAAGTCAATATGAACAATTTCTAGTATTTTTTTAGAGGTATAAGCTTTACTCTTAAAGCTTGGCTTTGTCATTTTACCTAGCTAAGATTGTTTTCATACTACATTATCAGGTTTTTTCAACTTAGGAAAACCTCTAACTCTTTTCATGTTTCTGATACTAACCAAATTATAAAAATTAATGACATAATCTCTTGTGCCAAAGTCATACATCATCAAATTTTGTAATAAGACAAGAAGCATCCTTTATATCTAGATAGAATAGATTATTTCTATTTTGATCACCTTTTCCAATTAGGTTTCTATTTGTGTCATATATCTTGGTAGTTTTATTTTCAAACTTAACTTTGCATCCCGAATTATTCAATTGTGACACACTTAACAAGTTACAGTTTAATCTTTCAACATAGTAAGCATTGTCACATGAAATCTTGTCTATGATTTTGATAGACCCTTTTCCTTTTATCAAACATGGTGCATCATTGCCAAACCTTACACTATTTCCATCATAACAAGTTAAGCTAACGAACTTACTTTTGTCTTCAGTCATGTGATGTGAGCATCCACTATCAATGAATCATTTATCATTCTTGTTCACACAAGTCACAAGTGCAGTTGCCTCATCCTCATTAGATTCACCCTTCACTACAACATATGGCACTTCATCATCATGTTCATCAGAATCATGTTCATCAACAATGTAGCATGACTTCTTGCATTTTTCTCTATAGTATCTACGATCATCTTCTCTTCTATTTTTGTGTTTTTTTCCTTCTTTTTAGTTCTTCTTCTATGTACTTCTTGTAGCAATATGAGCAACTTCATTTCAATTGAAATAAGTGATGGGTAACTTACCTTTGAACTTTCCTTTTCCTCTATGAAATCTTGTTACTAGTAGTGCTTCCAATTGTTCAATGTCTTCCTCATCTATGTTTTTGTCATTAGATGAATATTTTATCTTTATTTTCTTTTATTCTACTTTACCTTCTCAGAATCTCTCAATAACAATTTAGCTTTAAAAGTTGATTCAAGACTCTCAGCTTTGTAATTGCCAAAATTAGATAGCTCAAAAGAAATGAGTCTACCTACCAAACCTTCAAGGGTTAGATTATTTCTTGGTATACATCTTAACTCTTGGATTGTAGAAAATCTAATAGCATAAACATGCAGTAATGTCCTCAAGACTTTACTTAGCATAATATCATCATCTATTTGACCAGTAGCACCTTTTATTGCACTAACAACTTATTTTATCCTAGAAACATATTGAGCAATATTCTCACATTCTTCCAATCTCATGTCATCAAACTTACCTTTGAGACTCTCTGACTTGGCTCTTTGGACATTTTTGTCTCCTCCATAGATGGTGGCTAGGGCATCCCACGTTTTATTTGCACTGTCAAGACCTTTGATATCATTAAACTTGGCATAGCTTATGACAGAGGAAATATCCAACATTGCCTGATTGTGTTCTTTCTTTTTCTTCATATCTTCAGTAGTTAGGGCTCCTATTGGATCAACATGTTCTATTGTAATGGAAGATTTAGTATGATCTCCAAGTCCTCCAAGGTGTAGCTTCATAAAAAATGTTCATGTAGGAAAGTTATCTTTGTTGAGCTTGGGTACTTCTCTTTTTGACATCTTGATATTGAGCTTCTAGTACCTTAAAACTAGTCCTCTTAAGCAGATGGCTCTAATACCAATAATTGAAATTCTTTTAGAATAACTGAGAGAGTGGAGGGCGAATCTATTATTCAAGGTCTAGATGTATAAATAAAACTTTTCTCACAATTCATTGAACCCATAAAACATTCATATCCATGCATGCATTTATTGTGTATCAACTAAAACTTATATGTTACTGTCTAATCAATTTGCAGAAATATAAAGTGTGAAACACAACACATTCATAAACACATTTGACACAATGATTTAACATGGAAATCTAATTAGGAAAAAATCACTAGTAACATGCTACTCCTTTTTCACTCTTCTGAACTAATGCCCTATGAAAGGCCAACCTGTTAAAGGTTATAATGCACACTATTAAATGTTACCCTGTTAATGGATTTCAATCATCCTAGTAAAAGTGAGCCTTGTTAGAGGACTTTAGGCCATTCACTTGGAATTCTACCTTGTTAAAATATTTTTCAATGACTGTTAAATCAACCTTACTCCAAAGGATTTAACCTAGACTAATACAATTTTTACAGAGTAACAATAGAGCTTTGATCTAATACAACTTACAACTTCACTTGCAGATTATAGATCTCTGTTCAGTCCTCAATTCAACTTGGCTTCCATTCTTTGCAGCTCTAATAGATTGTTCAACCTTCAAACGTTCATCTTCTTAAGCCTTCTTTCTTAGTATGCCATTGCACACTCTTCTCTTGGGTCACTTGATGAAGAAAAACCCCTTTCTCCTTCTCTTTCATAGGCTTTCACACCAAACTCTCTAACTCTTTTGTTTCATGATTAGACATTCCTGTATATAGAAAATTAGAACATTTTCCTACTCATCATCCATTGTCTAAATTAGGGTTTTGGATGGATTAGGTAGGATACAATATATCTACCCCATATTTTATCTTCTCTAGAAACTTCTCTTAGAATCCATTTGAATTCACCTCTAAAATAGTTTACATAAGATTTTGTGCCACCAACTCATCAATCTTATCTTCCTCCTGATTCACAAGTTCCAAGAAAATAAACTTGTCATATTTTATTTGAAAATTTTTTGATCTTTGTCATAATGCAGTAGCTCAACATTATCAATCTTCTGATGCTTGACACATACTGTGTCACTCAACATCAACTATAAAATCACTCAGCATCCACTAGATTTTATTGGTGCTCAACATCAACTAAAAGTTATTTGGCGCCTATTGTCTTGCTTGGCATCCACTAGAATTTGCTTTCACTTAGCTCCAACTAACTTTTTTCTCGGCTTAAAATAACTTTTCTCGGCAGGTAATATCAACTTGATCAAGCTTGGCAAATGAACTTTGTTTAACTTATTCTTCTAAACTTTCTAAGTGTAGTCAGTCTTTTTTTAACTTCAAGTAGATCATCAATCATCAATACATTATGTTATCACTATCTTAACTAGTCCTTGCACTTTATTATATAATCATAACTCAACATTTCCTCTAGATACCTTGGTTACATCTTCTTGATCAAATCCTCCTCATGAATCAACTAAGTGATAGTACTTGAAAATCATAACTCAACATTTCCTCTAGATACCTTGGTTACATCTTCTTGATCAAATCCTCCTCATGAATCAACTAAGTGATAGTACTTGAAACATATAAGCAATTGTCTTACCAACAAATATTAGGTTTGACATCAGTGAAAAAATAATGATTGAAACACTTAACAATCTCTCTTATAACAATCTTTGTAATCAATGATCTTTTCAATTAGATATCAACAATTATTGCATTTGAAGACTATCAAAAGTACAAAACAATTATCATATATTTGCATCTTATTATAGCAATAAATATGAAGTAGTAGAAAGATCAAGGAAGACCAAAAGTAAAATAACTTTAAATACTATTACTAATGTTGATTGTGAAGTCCTATTGGAGACCTTAAAATAGAGAGAGGACCCTATTGGAACACTCAACTACATATATTTACTTCTTACATTATTTTTTATATAATTATTTGGTGAACTAATAATTATCTTGTTTAATACAATAAGTTTTTAATATTTTTTATGATATTAGAATGTAGGTACATTATGAAGAGTAGCCATGCATGAAGATAAAAAACTAAATAAGGAGCAGAATGAAAAAAAATCTATTCTATTTTTGACACTACAATTTTTGGTAGTTGTGTATTGATGTGATAATCATGAAACACTTGATCTATCCTAAGGAGCTCCTCCTCCTACACCCATGTTGGGCCCCATGTTCCAATAGTTTACCTTGAAGCCCAACACAAATTTCACACACAATTTTTTAATGAAATAAAATGGCATCTATAAATTGTTGTGTGGAGGGATGTCAAAAACCATCCACCAACAATCCCAAAAGTTCGCACACATAGCCTCACTTGTGCACCATTTAATTGATAGTTTGGTCTTTGTACGTTCTATGTGTCTATTGATTTTTGGGTTCACAAAAAGGCTAACCATATCATCTTTAGTTATATTTAGGGCTACAAACTCATCATAGTCAAACCTATCATCAAACATTGGATGCATTTGGTCATGCGAGTGAAGAGCAGCATTTTGTCCATTGGTAAGTGTTTCAACATTATCTACTATGGTGTTTAACATAGATAACATGGGAGCCAATGCAAGTATAGTGTTATATGTGGTTTGCAAAACCCTTAGTTCAGCAAGATTTTCAAATATCAAATCTTTAATTCGAAGAGGGTTTTGAGGGGGTAAGGGATCACTTGGTGGAGGGTTATGAGGAACATTATTTAATGCCTCAGTATCATCATTTGGGTAAGCCATACCTATTAATTTGCAAAACATCATTTCTATTAAAAATAGCCTAAATTTCAACAATTTCTGTTAAAAAATATAATTTTAAACAAATTTAATTAAAAATAACTAATTTATAATAATATTCATTCAAAAATAAAATAAAAATAAAAATAAAAACTTACCCTTATTGTATACCCATTTTGAAATCCAATACCTAAATGGGGGTGAATGCTCAAGCCAAAAAAAATACAATGAAAACAGAGCTCTCAGGTTTTTTTTTTTTTTTTTTAAATCTATGTTACAGGTTTCAGGTATTTGATTTCATATTGGATACCTCATATAATATCGAGTTTCTGATATGAAATCAAATACTAGATTACCGATCAGATGCCCAAAAAGGCTTGGTCCTAACTTATTAGCTTTGATATTAGGATGGGTGGAAAAAAGTCAGAGCACATTTTGAAATGCTTTTAGATGTTTTCAAACTCTATTTTTTTACATCGCCACTTTTTGGCACACCATGATCCTGCACATACCCTATTCACCTTTTGTAACCTAGCTCACTATTGCCCCACCAACTATAAATAAATAACCTGTATTACTCTACCTAGTATCAATAACCCTGGCCAAAGATGAATCAACATAGCCCTATAAATTAGTAGTAAAGCCTAAAAAATGTAAACAATTACTAGATGTGCCTCTCAAGTATCTAATAATTCATTTAACCACATTCTAATGCTCATGCCTTGGGTGACTCATATACCTGCTAACAACTCCCACTACATGTGCAATTTCTCACCTTTTATATACCATAACATACATCAAGCTTCCTACAACTAAAGCATAAGGTACCTTGGACATCTTATCCTCCTCTTCTTGTGTCTTTGGATACATCTCCTTAGTCAACTTCAAATGACCAAGTAAAGTTGTGCTGACAACTTTAGCATTCTCCATAGAAAAAATTTGCAAAACCTTCACAATATAATCAACCTAAGGTAAAGTCAATTTTATGTTCTTTCTATCTCTACAAGTCTTCATACTAAGGATTTCTTTCTCTGCCCCCAAATTCTTCATAGCAAATGAATGAGTTAATTGTTCCTTTCATCGCTTAATGTAATCCATGTTAGGCCCAACTACAAGCATATCATCAATATATAAGTATAAAATAATGTAGTTGTCATCATCCAACCTATTAAAATAAACACAATGATTTGAATGACACCTACTATATCCATGTTCATGCATAAAACTATCAAATTTTAGATACCATTATAAACTTTTGTTTAATCTGCACACTAAGTTCTCCTTACCTTTGATCTAAAATCCCCATGGATGTGCCATGTATATCTCTTCATCCAAATCACCATGAATAAAGGTCATTTTAATATTAAGCTACTCCAAATGCAAATCTTCAATTGCCACAATACTTAAGATAGTGCAAATAGAAATCAATTTTACAATATTAGAGAATATCTCATCAAAGTCAATGCCTTTTTTTAATGAAAATCCTTATAAAACTAACTTGGCTTTAAATATTTTCTTACCTTCATCCTCTTATTTCAAGGTCTATAAGCCCATTTATTCTATTAAGTTTTTTTACTTGCATGCAACTTGCATAAATCCCAAGTCTTAGTTTTTAGCAAGGAATCCATTTCATCTTCCATTGCAAACTCCCACTGAATCTTAGTATCCACCTACCCATCTTCATCATAACATTTAGGCTCACCAACATCTATTAGTAAAATAGATTACAAGGAGGGAGAATTTTTTTTTAGAGGTATACTTAGCCTTGTTGACTATCTAACATTCATTGAGGTGTGTGGTATTTTTTGTTGTAGATCATGACAAATTATTGGAACATCATCTTTTGTAGTAGCATCCAACAATACACAATCATATTTTTTCTTCTCGTGTTGCTACAATAGATCTTTGTACAATACATTCTAATTGACTATGACATCCCTTCTTTTAACAATTTTATGACTTTCAAAATCTCATAGCCTATAACCAAATTCATCAATTCCATATCCAAAAATTATACATTTATTTGACTTAGCTTCCAACTTGATTCTATTTTTAGAATCTATATGAGAAAATGCTTCACAAATGAAAGTTTTGAGAAAAGAATAACTCACCTTCTTTCCAATTCATGATTTCTCTAAAATACCACTTCCCAAAGCAATAGAGGGATCTCTATTAATCAAATATACAATAGTATTGACATCTTTTGCCCACATGTTAAAAGAAATCCTACATGCAACCTCATGTTCCTTGCATGCTCCATTATAGCCTTGTTCTTGCATTCAACCACTCCATTTTCCTATGAAGTCCTTGGAACAGTTTTCTATCTATGAATACCATTAGTGGAGAAACAATCTTCTAATTCATGATTGTAATACTCACCACCATTATCAAATCTGAGATATTTTAATTTCTTACCAGTATCATTTTCAACCAAGCATTTCCATTATTTAAAACTTTGAAATACATCAAATTTTTATCTAAGGAAATAAATCCATACTTTTCTAGTTGTGTCATTATTAAATGTAACATAATAATGAGAGCCACCAAGGGAAGATATCTGAGCTAGTCCCCATACATATGTATGCACAAGCTCTAATCTCTCACTTTTCTTTTCCTTTCCACTCTTCACAAAATTCACTCTCTTTTATTTTTCATACACATAATTTTCACAGAAATCCATATTGACACATTTTAGACTGGGTAAAAAATTCTTTAAATGAAGCAATTTCATAGCTTTCTCACTCATGTGCCCAAGTCTTTTGTGCCATAGTGTTGTATGAATCTACAATAACTATTTGTTTTCTCTGCTCAACTACAACAACTATTTTTGAACATTTTTTTTTCTCTAAAACAATTAAAGTAGAAGGAATAGTATGACCTAGACAAATATACTAGGTGCTTACTTTCACACCTTTTTCTACTACAAGAGAACCTTTTGTAACCTTCCAATTTTTATCATTAAAAGTAACTATGTAACCCTCATGACTAAGTTACCCTGCTAAAATTAAATTCCTACTTAGCCTTGGAACATGTCTTACCTCATGTAGTAGATAATGATTCTAATTCTACAACTTAATCTTAACTTTTACCTTTCCAAAAATTTGATAGGGTTCATTATCTCTCAAATAAACAAGCCCAAAATCCCCTTGGATATAATCAATAAAATAACCTCTATGAGGTGTAGCATGAAATGAAGCCCTAGAATCTAAAACCCAAGAATCATAAACGATTTCTAAAGAAAGAAGAAAAACATCCTCTTCAAATTTGTTACTTACCACATTTGTCTCCTTGTTCCCTTCTGGTTTATCTCCTTCATTATTATTTTGAGTCTAACAATCTTTCTTCTTATGCCGTAGTTTACCACAATACCAAAAATATCTTGCCCATCTAAATTGAGACCTCTTTCCCTTTGACTTTCCTCTTGATTTTCCACAATTTCTAGAATTATTTCCTCTCTTAATTGTTTTTCCTCTGCTTTGTGCATTCAAAGAACTACCTAATGTAGATCCACCTGAGATTTTTCTTGATTTTCTTCACTCAAAATAATGCCAATCACATCATCATATTTTAGGGTACTAGATGCAGAAATAGAATTACTCACAACCATTACCAAGCCATTCCATTATTCAGGCCTGATTTCTTCGTCAAAATTAATATTCACAGAAGATAACTAACTCATAATAGTATCAAACTCGTTTAGATGATCTACAATAGATCCACCTTCTACCATATTCATATTAAATAGATGCTTCATGAGAAATGCCTTCTTTTTCTTTTTTATGGGGGTTCAAACTTGTGAGGTAGCCCACCAAGGCATGAAGCTTGCAAGCTACCAACTAGTGAAGGCCACCACATAGACTTTTTAGGAATCGGATATGGGCTAACTCATGCTTGAAACCTTTTTGGCTTAGAGCCAAGGACTGAGGGGCATCCACACCATTAAAATCACTTAGGGAACGATCCTAACCTCATCTCTTATGATGTCAAAGCCTTGCACTCAGCAAGACTTGATCCTTGGTGGACTCTTTGTGAGCCATTCAACTTCACCAATAGACCAAGGTCCCACTAAAAAAATACCTTATTTGAAGTAGACAGATTTTAATATAGCATTGCTATGGTTTCCATCAACTCTTCCATCATCTTCACTTTTGTAATGTTAAATATCACTGATGGTGCTAGACATAATCAAAAGCTTCCAAGTTCCTTTCTATCTGAAATCTCCCTATCCTCATCTATCATAGTTCCCTATTTCTTGGTTTTTTCCTTCCAACAACTTCAATAAATCCATCTGATAAAGATAATCCCCCATTTTTATTTTCAATAACTGAAAGTTTTGCCCATTAAACTTGTCAACCTTTAGCTTACCCTCATCTGTCATCACTCCCACTCAACCATGAGACTTTCCTATAGAGAATAACTAACAAACAACATCACCCTAATACCACTTGTTAGGATAAACTACGGATAGAAATAATAATTACACAAAAATATAGACAAATCACACAAAAGAGAACACAAGACATCAAGATTTTACATGGTTCACCCAATCCTTGGGCTACATCCACCAATTATTAAGTCCAATATTATTATGATCCAGTGATTATAACTTGATTACAATCTCTAATCCCTTACAACTCAATACCACCACAAGAAAAAAAAATTGCATCACACCTTATAGAAATCCCTAACCCTAAGCCCTTTTATACAAGTATTTTTTCCACTTTAAAATTAAAATAGTTACAACATAATGGCCCAAAAATGCTAATAATCATGGAATTATGGAGTATGTATAGTACTTCCTTGATCAATCACCACAAACTAACAACCTCATCGAGGAATTATAGAGTATATATAGTACTTCCCTGATTAATCACCACAAACTAATAGCCCTTTCTACTTTATGTGGTAGAATCACCACATATTTTGGCAACCTTATTGGCATGGTATAATGATGAATGAATGGAAAGGAAAATTACTGTATTACTTAGATTTTTGTAATCTGTGAGACACAATGTTCTTCTATAAAAAAATTAGTGTGTTCCTTTAGTGTTAGCTAGAAAAAAAAGAAAAAGGCATTATATGCTCCACATATAAACTTGATTTCTCACAAAGTGTTATTTTTGAAACCCTATTTTTCCATGCATAACATTCCTTATAGAAAGTCTTTCAAAATGTGTGATTTTACTCTTTTAATTTTGTCTCAAGTTCGCAACTCATAAGTCAAATAAAGAGAGGTAGATGCAATAGAAAAGAGAGAGGGTGAAACTCTATAGACTAGATAAGAATTTAATATCGATACTATAAAATGTATTACCATTATGAATTTTACTATAGGAAATAAGTATAATTTGATTGAAAGTGAAAATATTAATAGTTGCTTCAAGATTCAAAGCAACCAATTTTCGTCAATGCTAATCTGGCCAAGGAACCTGAAAAGGACACATAAGACATATCCAACCATTTGATTGGAAAATCCATTTTCTAGTAAAGTTGGATGACTATGTTTGTAGTAGGGTAAACTAACTTAGAACTAGGCAACCCTTTAATTACATTGTCTCAATCATTATATTGAATAAGGCCATTGACTATTGTCCATAATGTAGTATAAATGATAGCACTAGACATATTATGAACTTTTTCTCCCCTTAAACATTGTTAGTATGTAATGTTCCCCTCCAAGTGAGAGGTTGGCATACCAAAATGTTGGTGTGTTGGCATATGGTGGAGGAGGGAGGAGTACAGAGTGAGGAGTATGATGGATTGAGGGATGAGTATGGAAGTAGGTGGTACAATGGATGGAGGGAGGAGTAAAAAGGAGGAAGGAAAAAATCCAAATCACATGCCATGTTGGCCTTATAAAAGGATAACGGGAAACTTCTTGAAGGATGACAAAAAGTACAATAGGCCAAAAAACTACATAAAAGTACAAAAAATAAAAAATAAAAAAATTAGTTGACCCAAAAGATTGAAACATCAATTATCGGCCATATTACAAAAAATATTATTATTTAATAAAATTGGGGACATCACCTATTAAAATATTGTCTCAAAAAAAGATAATACCTAAATATAAAAAATTGATATATGCATTTTTACCATATCATAATTAATATTATTCTTCTTGATATTTATTCATTAAATATTTTTAAATTATTTTATTAGACTAATTATCCTCTGACAATTAAATAGTTTTTATGTTTAAATTAATTATAGCATTATCCTAACTTTGGGCTGGATGTTCTTTCAATGGAATTACTAGTCACCTTATCCATCCATCATAACTTCTTCTAGGGCATCTCATTTCTCAATGGTTGATTTGATTTTCTTAATTGTTGATTTTTCCTCTTAATCCTCCAAAATAGTTGGACCATTGATTTTGGCTCTTAGCTATGGAAATATTTGAACCATTGATTTTGACTCACCATTAATTTTGTCTCTTGATCCATACCATTCATCAAATGTGCGTGAAGTATATAAATAAATTTAGCCTTCTTATTATATGTCCACCAATATTATCCTTTGTTAGGAGTGACTCAAATACAAAAGCGTCCAAGTAAGTCTGAAGTAGCTATGGAATCTCTGGATATCTTTATAATTGTATTATTGTTTATCGTTTGAATTTTTATTTAGATAAAAGTTTTTTTTTTTCTATCATTTAATTTTGTACACAAATATTATATTTAATTTTTCCTTTTATATATTTTGAGTAGTGTACACTATAAACCTTAAATCTATTTCATGTATATGTTGTTGATCTCAAATTGGTTTTGACAATTAAGTGTCAACACACTTAAGATATTTACTAAGTTCATGCTGAGCTACTAATACATATTGAGTATAATATTTATATATGTCGATTTGAAATGAGTGTTGAGCCACTTATGTGCCGAGTCACTCAAGTGTTGAGAAGATAGACCATGCCGATTGATTCAAATGCCAAGTAGTTGATGATGAGCAATTTAGGTGTCAAGCCAGAAACAGAACTACAATATGTGTTGAGCATCAGTATTATCAAGTGTCAAGTACCATAGATTAGATCTAGTTGTTTGTGATGGCACAAAAAACTATGTCAACTATTTTTATGCCAATTTATGGATAAATCTCGAAGCTTTGAAGATAAAGATGAATCTATTTGGATTTCCTATGCAAATCAACATGCAACCAATCAAAAAATTAGAAGAGATTAAGCAAAAAAATGAATGAATCTTAGTTGTAGATTCATACCTAACCCTAAGCCACCAAATTCTTTATAAGAAAGACGAAGCCCCATAATTCAGTATGTATGTATGCATGTGAGAAAAGAGTAGAAGGGAGAAAAGGGATGAATTGATTAGAAAGCATTCAAGGTGACTTAGGAGAGTGGAAGAATTGCAAAATTAGTTTTTAGAATAGAAGATTGAAGTCACAACATTGGAAAATCAAATTAGAAAGGATTAAGAAGGACAGAATGGTGACTTGAAACTAGCAAGTTAAAGTTGTAAATCATCAAATCAAACATTGTACTATTACTTTCTAACAACTGTATTAGTAGAGTGAAATCCTTTGGACTAAAGTTGACTTAAAAATCATTGTAAAATCCTTTAACAGGGTGATATTCCAAGTGAATGTTCTAAAGTCCTTTAACTAGGAAGACTTCTAGCAGGGTGTTAAAATCCTTTAATAGGGTGGGACTTAACATTCCTCTTGTAAGCCTTTAACAAGGCAAGTCTTTCACAGGGTAGATCATGTTTTATAGTCAACTTATTTTAACATTAACAGGTGACAATTTATTGCTGCAGTAGTGAAGAATTGTGGGTGTCATCCCAACCCTAGTTTTACCTTTTCATTTGGAGGGTTCTTGGGTAATCATATCAAATTTCAAGTGTGTATGCTTATATGTTCTAATGCATTTTCTTTACATTTCATTTCAGTTTGTTACATGCATCTAATGAATGGTATAAGAATTTTAAGTGTTGAAGTTCGAACTTCTGATTCGCCCCCCACCCCCCCTTAGAAGTGTATGTTTCCCATTTGTAATTCTAACAATTGGTTTCAAAGATGAGTTCTTAGGAGGAGAAGATTTATAGCTTGGAGAAAAGATCTTGAAATAGAAGTCTACAAGTTGGGAAATACCATTGAAAACCAAGAGATTGAGATACATCTCATACTACATCAATTGAATGAAGCAAGAGATGCTTTGAAGAGTTCCCTAAAAAGAAGGACAGAGATTGCTATAGTAGAAAATGACACACAATACAAAGAGATTGACACCACAAAGTTATCTGTAGATGGTAACTCCAGTGAATTTGATATAGAAATTGTAGATCTGATGGAAAAGAACAGAGTGCAAGCTAAAGAGATCAAAACTCTCAAGTTGGAACAAGAATCACAAGCTATTCTATTGTGTGAGATGACTGAACAAAAGAAGAAAGCTATAGAAGAGAAGGCCATGATTGAAGAAGACAAAAGAATTTTGGCAAACAGATTGGAGGAAAAGTTAGGAGAGCTATCCAAGATCTCAAACATGCAATTGGACACCTTAAGCCAAATGATGAATTCTCATCATGAGTTGAATGTCAAGGACATTGAAATAACTACTTTGAAGCTATAGAATGAAAAACTATAGAATGACTTGAAAAGATAAAAGAAATTTGTTGAAAGTTTCAACAAGCCAAATGAAGCCATCAAGTACTTTAAGCAACTATTGAAATCCCCTCGAGATACATTAGGATTGGGCTACACAAGTTTTGAAGAAGGAGAATCATCCAAAGTTGCTGAGGAAAGGAACAATAAAGGTAAGAACTCTAAACCTACTTGTCATCATTGTGGTAAGAAAGGACATATAGCTAATGTTTACAAGAGTAAGAATGCAAATTATAATGCTAAGCCAAAGAACATGACTCATTATCACAAGTGCAACAAACAAGGTCATTAGGCAAATGAATGCAGAACCAGAACCATGCATGCACCAAAATTTGAAGGACAGTGCTATAATTTTCAAAATTATGGACATAGAGCCTTTGAATGCAAATCCAAGTCCAAATGGTCATCAAGCAATCCAACAAAGATAAGAACCTATGAAAACTCCTATAACTAGGATTACAATACAAGATATAACTGTCACTATTGTCAAGAATATGGACATATCCCTTAGAATTGCATTATAACACACTTTAGTGGTAACTAAAAGAGGTGGTTGAGTCAAACCACATGTTTTAGCTATTAGAAGACTGGTCACATCAACAAGCATTGTCCAACAAGGTCCAAGGCTCCAAATTTTGAATTTTACAAAGGTAAAGGCAAGGGTGATGTTGAGCACATTAGGAAAGATATGAATAAGACATGGAAGAAGAAAGATGTTGGCAGTACATCAAATGGAGAAGGGATCACTTCACCCAATGGGTCAAGTGGTCACACCTCATCAAACTAAGAAAAAATGAGGTATGTGGGACTAATATTTAAAATATTTTCTCATACATCAATTCCAAGGAATATTAGAATTTAAAAAGATAGATTAGCATGAATAAAGATGCAAGATAATGAGGAAAGTCCAAGGTCAAATCTTCAAGTTCTAACATTTTTGCCAAGTATGAAAGGTCCACTTCAAATGTCAAGTAAATACTAGTGTGTGTCGAGCTGACAGTCAAAGTTAGTTAGATCCAAGTCAGAAGTAGCTACTGAGTGGAGGTAAAATCAACAAATGCCGAGTGAAATAGAAATCAAATTAAAGTTGAGTTTTACACCTATACACAACTAAGCGTTAATTGCAGAGTTCTGAAGGGTATGTGGTTGATTTTTACCTATTTTTCATCATTATAAACTCAAAGAAAGAATGAGAAAAGTGAAGAAGTTATCTACAAACTAGTTCAAAGCATTTGCATGGATCATAGCAAAGATCAAGAACCAATTCATCGACTGTAAAGGTATTCTTCATCTGCCAAGCTATGCAGTTTTATAATTATTAAACCCTAGTTTTATGATATGGCATCCAGTTCAAAAAACTCTGAAGGAGAAAGAAACTTTGGAAGTTCAATTAGAAATAAATGAGGTTAAGCAACTATATTTCAAAGCTATTCCAAAAGTTGCCTATAAATGTGGCCCAACTAGAGCATTATCCATGATCTTGCCTAAGGTTATAATGGTACAAGATGTAAGAATGTGCTATAACTGCAAAGTAGGAGCCATTGGAGACATGGAAATAATACATGCATATGACAAACTATGTGAAAATGGAGTCCTAAAGAAGGAATTCAAGATTGTAGAGAGAAAAGGTTTGACCCATGCCCTAGATTTTCCCACAGTTTTCAAAACAGAGTGGATTAAAATAGTTCTAAGAAGAATACATGATGGATGTCTATGGTTAGAGGGAGGACCCATTGAATTCTCAAAGAGAATTTTCCATAGGGTTACTGGTTACCCAAACCTAGATCAGCCCAAGACATTAAGAAGTGACTCCAAAGAGGTAATAGAGAAAAACATAGGTGCAAAATGGAACAAGCATGGAATGACCATTGAAACTATTATAGACCCTTTACTTGACTTTGTTGTTAGAGACATATCCCAAAAATTCTATCAATCAAGTAGGTTAAATAGTGTGCCTTGTATAGCAGTGGATGTTGGATACAAGATTGTTAAGAAAGATCACACCTATGATCTTGCAGAACTTCAACTTCAATAGATAAATGAAAATAATGGAGCTATTAGAAGGTTAAAGAGTGCTCAATGCAAGTTTGGATCAATACTTGTATATATGTTTTTTCATGTAAAAAATGAGTTTCCATCTTTTGGAAAAATACGATGGAAGACAAACAGGTCAGTTGTTGTTCAAATTAATGAATATATTGAGCAAATGGGAGACAATTTTGAGTCAATTATGACAAGCTATTTTCAAGACTTTAAGAAGTCTATGAAGCAGGGTTAAGAATTCTTGTTTCCCTAATTGAGAAATACTACAATGACATTTGTTTCCTTGTAGATATTGATTACACTTACATCCAAGTTGTAGTACCTAGGATTAGATGGCTAAGGCCCCTAGGCTATGAAATAAATGTGGTTGAAGCCTCAGCCATCATCACTGCACTCCTTGCTAAAGAAATTGACAAAAGTGCCAAGATATTTGGCATTTATGATGTTGTGAAGTCAAAAGTTGAGATGGAACTACAGATAGCCTCTACTTTGAAAAAGAAGGACAAAATGATAAGGAAACTAAAGGCCAAGTTTGGAGGTGTAGGTGATGATGAAGAAGAAAATGATGAAGAATATGAAGATGAAGAAGAGATGTAAGGTCAATAACCTTTAGCTTTGACCCAAGGCATAGGTGAAGGCCAAGAAGAAGAAGGTAAAGAGGAAGAAGAGGTTGAGGAAGCACCAATAAAGCTAGAACTTAAAAAGAGAAAGGCATAGCCTATAGCCAAACCAAAGGCAAAGAGGGCTACCAAGCCAAGCACAACAAAGCCAACTACCCCAACAACAAGAGCTAGTATAAGGGCCACTACTCAAAAGGCCAAAGAGCAGGAAAAGGAGAAAAAAAAAGCAACTAAACAAAAGGGCCCAGTGCAAAAGAAACAAAGGTGAAAGTATGTTGTACAACCTAAAATAGATGAAGAAAAGATAGAGTCAAAAGATAAAAGTCAGTTTAGGGTGGTAAGTCATGCACCTAATTTTGATCTTGAGAATATTTGTGATAATATTAAAGATAATTTAGATATGATAGGATTAAAGAATATTGATTTTGGAAAACTTTCTAGAGAAGAGATAACCAAGGTAGAAGTGCATGCCATGATGTCTAAGTTCAAGAAGACTCCACTTGAATTAGACAACACAATGCCCAAGGAGCTATACACCCTTGTAGAAAACAAGTGGCATTATTGCTTAAACCTTGAAAAGAAAATAAGGGAATCAACCCTAGTCCAATGATGCCTAACGTAACAAAGGGGAAAATTATCAAAGAAAATAAGAAGTATGGTAGCACATTTGCACCCAAATATAGGGCATTTAGCATTCTCTAGAACAACATTGAAGATGTTGTAAAGAAATCCACTCAAATGTAGAAATTGATATATGGGTTAACAACTGTCAAAGTAGGAGAAGAGAATCCCTTTGAGGGAAGAAAAAATGGAGAAGGAGAGGAAGAAAAGGAAGACGAGACAAAAAAAGAAAAAGAAGATACCAATGGGGAGGAGACACAAAAGAAGAAAGATGAAATGGTCACAGCTGAAAAGTAGCAAGAAGAACAAAATGCGGAAGACACACAATCGCCAGCCGTGATCCCTCCACATGCTACAACCACACCTAAAAAAACCATAATAGTAAAGGATGTTCCTGATTACTCACCTCAGAACATCAATCCATTAACTACAGAGGACCTAAAGAAAATCCTTGACCAATCCACAATGCAAGCCAGATTGTGTGAGAATCTTGTATTGGTCAGTATTGAAGAGCTTTAGAAGGCAGTAGTTCATATAACAAAGGATAAGGTGAATTCACAAGAACCACCTTCTGCCATCCCTCCAGCTGCTAGTGTTCAATCTCTAGTGCAAACATCAGATGATACATCTGCAAAGCTTGACACTACTATAAAAGTTGACATGGTTGAACAACAAACTTAGACTACTTAAGAAGAGAAGGCTCCAGAGGCACAAATAGGACAGACAGAATTATCTATACCTAAAACTCAAACACAAGGAGTAGGTTAGATATTAATGATTGCTCAAGACAAAAATGTAGAAAAAGACATACCAAAGGAGAAGGAGCAAGAAGCCATATAAACATTAGTAAATTTACCAACATCTAGAACTCCAATAAAAGTCCTTTAGAGATCGAGTACTAATGCAATACCACTTCAGATTTCAACACTAGGCTCCAACTCATCCAACGTTACCAAGGTATTTCACTATGAACATGCAATTTTAGAGAAGAAATAGTGATACCAAAATATGACTATGCAACCATGACACTAAAGAAAATAGGCATAATGCAAGAAGCCTTAGAAAATAAAAAAAAATAGGAAATACTCAAAAAAGAGTACAAAAAAAGGCAAGCATTACAAGATATTAAAGACATCTTTTTAGATGCTTTTAGATTGCAAACACCTGATGAATATAAGCCAATATTAGAACAATTATTAGAAATTGTTGAACAGGTGAATAATGAAGACCAAGAAGCCAATGTCAAACTTATGGAATGGTCTAAAAGAAAATTCCAAGGGAAAGTTAATGAGAAAATATCAGGTGATATGGAACTCTTATGAGTTAAATTGGCCACAAAAATTGAGGAAGTGAAGAAGGTACTTGAGAAAATATTCTCATTGTACACAAAATTGTGTGATCCCACACTCTTCACATAGGAAATAGGCCATAAAATTCTAAGTCTAGAGAACAATTTAAAAAAATCAAGTATACAATTACCTAAGAATCTAGCTCAAAGTGAGAAGCATTTCCATTCATTGCTTCAAACACAAAGTCAACTAGCTATGTTAACAGTAGAAGAGGCTAATATAAGAACCAAGTTGATTAACATTCAAGCCTCCCTTACCCCTCACATGGAGATACTCCACAAGGAACTAGGCTATGCAAAAACCTTGATGAATAAAGATCCAACTCTTTCAACATTAGATGGACTAGTTCACCTTGCAGTAGAGATAGCCATCCAAATAAAATCATTAGATGTTGCATTAGACAATTGGGATGCTGCTCTAAAGATTATAATGGAAGTCCACAAGAACTTTTTGGACAAATACACAATTAGTGTATAGACCCTTTGACATAAGTGTTAAAAAAGGGGGAGATAAACAAACATGCAAGGGGAGAATAAAGATAGGGAGATAAACCAATGGGGGAGAGCACACAAAAAGGCAGAGCAGTCAACAAAAGACAAGAATCAAAGTATATATCAGATAAAGAGTATTAGTATTTTTAAAACCAAAGAGTATCAGCAAAAGACAAATCTATGGAGAATACATTTTGGATACAAAAAAGTCACATTAACTTAGGGGGAGTTACAAAATTTTGAGGTATATAAGCCTATTACAAAATTTTGTGAAATTTTGAAGTTTGGTATATATATCGAGTTGTGAATGTATTATACTCGAGGAGATTACATTTGTTATATATAGTTAAGAGCTTTTGACACTGATGTCAAAGGGGGAGACTGTTAATCTCAAATTGGTTTTGACAATCGAGTGTCAACACACTTAAAATAGGCCATATATTTCTAAGTCTAGAGAATAATTTTAAAAAATCAAGTATACAATTACCTAAGAATCTAGCTCAAAGTGAGAGGCATTTCCATTCATTGCTTCAAACAAAAAGTCAACTAGTTGTGTTAATAGTAGGAGAGGCTAATATGAGAGCCAAGTTGATTAACATTCAAGCCTCCCTTACCCCTCACATGGAGATACTCCACAAGGAACTAGGCTATGCAAAAAATGAAGAAAGATCCAACTCTTTCAATAGTAGATGGACTAGTTCACCTTGCAGTAGAGATAGCCATCCAAATAAAATCATTAGATGTTGCATTAGACAACTAGGACGTTGCTCTAAAGATTATAATGGAAGTCCACAAGAACTTTTTGGACAAATACACAATCAGTGTATAGACCCTTTGACATAAGTGTTAAAAAAGGGGGAGATAAACAAACATGCAAGGCGAGAATAAAGATAGGGAGATAAACCAATGGGGGAGAGCACACAAAAAGGCAGAGTAGTCAACAAAAGACTAGAAACAAAGTATATATCAGATAAAGAGTATTAGTATTCTTAAAACCAAAGAGTATTAGCAAAAGACAAATCTATGAAGAATAGATTTTGGATACAAAAAAGGCACATTAACTTAGGGGGAGTTACAAAATTTTGATGTATATAAGCCTATTACAAAATTTTGCGAAATTTTGAAGTTTTGTATATATATCAAGTTGTGAATGTATTATACTCGAGGAGATTACATTTGGTATATATAGTTAAGAGCTTTTGACACTCATGTCAAAGGGGGACATTGTTAATCTCAAATTGGTTTTGAAAATCGAGTGTCAACACACTTAAGATATTTACTAAGTTCATGTCATGCTAGTAATACATGTTGAGTATAATATGTAGAAATGCCAAGTGGAAATGGGTGTCGAGTCACTCAAGTACCAAGCAAATAGACCATGCCAAGTGATTCAAGTGTTGAGCAAGTAGTTGATGCCGAGCAATTTAGGTGCCAAGCTAGAACAAAACTACAGTATGTGTTGAGCATCAATATTATCAACTGCCAAATAACATAGATTAGATCTAGTTGTTTGTGATGGCACAAACAACTATGTAAATTATTTTTATGTTGACTTATGGATAAATCTTGAAGCTTTAAAGATAAGGACGGATCTATTTGGATTCCCTATGGAATCAACATGCAACCAATTAGAAAATAAGAAGGGATTAAGTGGCAAAAATGAATTAATCTTAGTTGTAGATTCATACCTAACCCTAAGCCACCAATTTCTTTATAAGGAAGATAATGCCTCATAATTCAATATGTATCTATGTATGTGAGCAAAAAATAGAAGGGAGAAAAGGAATGAATTGATCAAAAAGCACTCAAGGTGACTTAGTAGAGTGAAAGAATTGTAGAATCAGTTTGTAGAACAAAAGATCAAAGACACAACATTGGCAAATTAGATCAGAAAGGATTAAGAAGGACATAATGGTGATCTAAAACTTGCAAGTTAAAGTTGTAATTCATTAAATAAAAAATACTACTAAATGTTCTAAATTTCTCTAACTAGGCACACTTTTAATAGGGTGTTAAAATCTTTTAACATGGTGGGACTTAATAGTCTCTTGTAAGCCTTTAACAGGGCAGATCATGTTTTATAGTCAACTTATTATAACCTCAACAAGTGGCACTTTATTGTAGTAGTAATGAAGAATTGTGGGTGTCATCCCCACCCCAGTTTTACCTTCTCATTTGGAGGGTTTCTAGGGAATCATATCAAGTGTCAAGTGTGTATGCTTATATGTTCTGATGCATTTTCTTTACATTTCATTTCAGATTATTACATGCATATAATGAATGGTATAAGAATTTTAACTACTGAAGTTTGAACTTTTGATTCACCCCCACCTCCCCCCTCCCCCCTTCTCAAATGTGTATGTTTCCCTTTTGTAATTCCAACTTATGTAAATTGTCAATTTAAACTTCACATTTCATTATCTATTTTATGAAACTTAGATCTCATTTTTCATTCATGAACTCAACAATATTTGTTGAATGAAAATATACTATTGTAACTAACTTTAACATAATCACATCACACATAAACATATCTGATAAAATTATTCCATCACATACAAACCATTGGTTAAAGCTAAAACTATGGTAGGGATGACACCCACAATCCTTCACTACTGAAGCATAAAGGTTTCTTAGTTAAAGCATACAAAAGTCTCACTTCTAGTGATTTATATAGTTAGGAGTAATTACACTACACTAGGGCTTTAAGTATACACTAACATCTGTAATAGTGCATCTATCTCATACCCACTTGAATCATTCACATTCTATGTAGTCTCATTATTATTCTCTAACTAATTAACCAATATCACTCTCTTTCTCTACTAAGTAGAACTACTTTATTGTATCCTACCTTTTTTGCAATCATCTCTTTTTTTTCTTTTCTTGATCATCCCTTATATAATATTTTTTTAGTTTTTTGAATGCTAAAAATTAGATTAATAATTCTTATGCATCTGTATGTTCAAAAACATTAGACTTCATTCTCATTCATTCAATTTTTCCTATAGGATCATAGTCAATCATGTAACTATCATTTTCAATACATTTTAACAAACTTTCTCCTTGAATTTTGCAAGCCATTTTTTTTTCTCTCATTTGAATCAATTCATTGAGAATTTTCTAGTTCTCAAAATTTTATGTTCATCCAATTACCCTTTGTAATACTTAATAATTTGCACACTTTAATGATGTCCGTCAACTAATATTCTTGTTTGGTTATATGATATGCAAAATGATCATTTTTCTTTATATTTGTACTTCACTCAATAACATTAGAAGCTTGATATTTTTTGTGATCGATAAACATGCACTACTAGGTAGCCATATCTATTTGGTAATTTTATTCCTATTTTATTGATAAAACAACTAATTTCATAACCAACTAGTATGTTTTCAATCTAGGAAATATTTGGACCAATTTTCTTCATAAGACACAAATAAATATAGAAAAAAAATCTTCAAAACTTGAGGGGAACTCCAGAATACACTAGAGTAAGGCTCAACTAGTTGTATGAGAAATTAAATATAGATGTTGGACTAGAAACTTTTTTTGAAGATCTAAAGTAAAAGCTCTTATGCTATACTGATAATCAAAGAAATAAAAACTAGAGCATAAATAATGAACAACTAAAATCAAAATCAAAACTCTGATTTTATTGAACCTAATTTATGAATTTAAAGAGTGCATTCTATAGAAAAATTGAAAAACTTAACCTTGAATGCTAATCAAGGAAGATAGAGAAAACTAAAATTAAAAATCCTAAACAATAACATGCAAAGAAATTGTATAATAATAACAATTTTGCATAATATGCAAACTAATAAAAAATGATGACTATGAAGCTAACTGCAACATGTAGTTTTATTAAGGATGAAATTAATAAAACAATCTAAATTAATGCATTGACATGCATTACTATTGCATGTTCATGTAATGGAACATCGTATGCAAATAGTGAATTGCGTGCTTTAAATCTCCCTTTCCATGAACAATGTGAATGAGACTGAGTTGAGTTCTCAAGGTAGTAAAAATGGATGTAGTGAGAACTTTGGTGAAGATATCAACAACTTGCTCAAAAGTTGGGAAAAACTATAACTCCACTGTACTAGTCTGAACCAAATCTTGAATGAAATGATGGCAGATTTCAATGTGCTTCAATCTAGCATGAAATACTAGATTATTGGTCATTGCAATGGCACTACTATTATCAAAAAAAATAGTTATAGGATGTTCTTGAACCAAATGAAAATCTTCCAAAATCCTTTGAATCCATATTGCTTGACAACTAGCTACTATTGCTGCAATATACTCTACTTCTGCTAAAGAGAGAGCCACAGTTGCCTTTTTCTTACTACTCCATGAAAAAATCTAGAACCAAGTGAGAAAACATAACTAGAGGTTGATTTTTGATCATCCATTGAACCAAGCCAATCAAAATCCATGTAACCAACCAGCTCAAGCTTATCATTGAGAGAATAACAAATACTAAAATTGTGTGTACCATTCACATACCTTAAGCCTCTTTTTGAAGCTTAACAATGAGACTCATGTTGATCTTGCATGAACCAAGAGTTGAAGCTCGTGACATACACAACATCAATTCTTGTTGTTGTAAGGTACATGAAGCTCCCAACCAAACTTTTGTATAATGTAGGATCAACATGGGGATTTGGATCATCCTTGGTTAACTTTTCACCAAGGGATATAGGGCTAGTAACTTCTGTGCATGACATCATTCTAAACCACTTCAATAAATCAGCAACATACTTGGTTTGAGAAATGGATATTTTGTAAGGTTGTTGTTGCACCTCTACCCCAAGAAAATAATGCATGTCCTAGATCTGAAATCTTAAATGCTTGTTTCATTTCTTCTTTGTATTTCCCCATGAGAGATGGGTTATTAACTATAAAAATGAGATCATCAACATAGAGGAAAAAAATTATAATATCATTACCAACATGTTGGATATAGAGGATTTGCTTTGAAGGACTTTGAATAAATCCTTTCTTCAAGAAATAACTATCGATCTATTCATACCCAACATGTGGTGCTTGCTTCAACCCATATAGTTCTTTTCCTAAAATTTCATAGCCAATAGGTTGATCCACATAAACCTCTTTATCAATACAACCATTTAGGAAAGCTGATTTTACATCCATCAAATAGAATGGCCACTTGTTTTACATAGCAATAGACTATATAATTTTAACTATATCAAACCTAGCAACTAGAGCAAAAGTCTCTGAATAATCTACTAATCTACTCCAGGTGTTTGTGCAAATCCCTTGGCAACTAATCTAGCTTTGTGTCTTTTCAAATCCATTTGTCACTAATCTCCTATTAGTCTTTTGGAAGTGGACCTAATTCCCATGTATTATTTTTCTCAATAGCTTGCATGTCTTCATTCATAGCATCAATCCACATTGGTTCTATCACAACTTCTTCATACACAAAAGGTTCAACCTGAATGAAACTTAACAATGTAAAGTTAGCAAACAGATCCATAGTAGAACTCCTCTGATATATTTCATTTAAACTTTTTACCATTTGTGATGCACTTGAACTCGATTGTGAGTTTGAACTTTCACCTGAAGAGGAACTTGATGGACTTGGGCTTGAGCTTCCACTTGAGCTTGTAGGGAGAGGAGGGACTTGAACATCATCATTACCCATGATGAGTGGTATAGATTCTTGAACTTCTTTCTTCCATTTCCATACTCCCCCTTTATCAAAAACCATAGCTCAACCAATAATCCATTGCTTTGTGTCAGGTTCATAAAATTCATATCCTTTGGTGGAATCTAAATATTCCACAAAGATAAAAAGTTGAGATTTCACATTTAACTTTTTCCTCTTTTGAACAAGAATATGAACATATGCAAGCCAACTAAATGCACAAAAGTGAGCTACTAAGGGCTTGTGTCCATGCCAGGCTTCCTTTGGAGTGATATTCTAAAACAATTTTTTTGGGCTTAGATTCAAAATATAAACTGTGGGTGCCCTTGCAACTCTCCAAAAATAATTTGAGTGGTTCTTACACTTTAACATACTTCATTCCATCTCCATAATGGTACGGTTCTTTCTTTTCACAATACCATTCTACTGGAGGTAAAGGCAATTGTAAGCTATCTTTTTACAATACCATTCTATCTATTCTGAGTATTTTAATGGAATAACCACTTTGCTTTTCTGCCATAACTGTAAAATGCTTGAAGCATCCAAGTGCTTCAGATTTTTTCTTAAGAAAATAAATCCATGTGTGGCATGAGAAATCATCAATAAAGGTCAAAAAATACATATTCTTACCCAAGGATTCCTCTTGCATAGCACCAAAATTGTTAGAATGCACAAGCTCTAGAGGAGATCTTTCCTTCCATGATAGGAAGTCCTCTCACCATGTTTTTTTAAGAAGCAAAGTTAAGCAATGAAAATTCAAATGGCCATACCTTTGATGCCATAACCACGAATCATTTGTGGTTTCCATAAGAGCATGCATATTACTGAAAACCAAAGTGAGAGAAAACAATCTATTCTTTATCATATAAGTCTTTGCTACAAGATGGTGGTTAGTTAATTTATCAAAAAATTTGCAATAGTTATCCTTAAAAACATACTCATAATTTTTTGCTACAAGCTACCCAATACTCAAAAGATTATGTTGTAACTTGGGCACATGCAAGGTGTCATGAATATAAGTAATTTCTCCCTACTTAGTTTTCACTGCAACGGTATCTTTTCCCATAACATCAACCTCTTTATCATCACCAAATTTTACTTGACTTCTCAATAATTCATCAAATTTGACAAAGATATCAAATTTACCTGTGATATGATTTGAGCACCCACTATCAAGAAAGCATACATCCTTCTGAAGTTCTTTTTCCAAATTACATGTAAAGAGTGTGGAGTGTGTTGCATTGTCAAAAGAATCTTTAGTATAGTTGGCTTGTGACTTATTCAAATCAGATTTTTCTATCTACATTCACATTCATAGCGTCCATACCTTTCACAATATCTACACAGGATGCTTCTTTGATCCTTAGAACTCCTTCCTCTTCCTTGGTTATTTCCTCTTCCTTGTCCTCATGATGTATAAGACTCCCCTTGAGTTTTGTTTGATTGAAAAGGAGTTGTAGGTTTTGCTTCAATTTTGACCGTAGATTGGAACTCACTACTACATAGAGGTGGTGTTAAAGACAATTATAGAGACAATTGTTGAGTTAATCATCTTAATTTCAGATGAAGAAAGGTTTTTTACTGTCATTAATATTGTCTTTGATTATTGTCTCTTAGGGACGATATAAACAAAGGTATATATTGTCTTGTAGAGACAATTTTACTTTTGTCTTTATCTAGAGATGATATTTTTTTAATTGTAGAGACTTTACTATTGTCTATAAGAGGGACAATGTCTTTTTAAATATCACCTATATGAATAAATGTATTAAAAAATAAAATTGATTTTAATATAATTTTTAACATTTAATGTTTCTAAATATCAATAATAGAATATACACTATAATTACTCCCAATATTTTATTCTTGCAAAGCACTTAACCAAATAGTATAAAACTAACTTGAATAAAAAAAATCTAAATATTGGCTTTATTATCAACGTTGTCTTGCAAAATAATGTGGGAGGTAATCCACAAAATGAGGAACATAACATGAGCATGACATTAAACACGAGCAGTTGCACATTTATATACACACAATAAAGAGCCAATAGGAGTATTTTTTTTCCACAATGAGAAAAAATGGTTGACAAGTGATTAAAGAACCATAGAGCCCACCATAGAGCCCACCACATTTTTGACAAGTGATTGAAGAACCATAGGAGTTGAAGTAGTGCTAGTAGTCTAAAAGACAATTATACTTGATGAGTGTAGTAAAACTACAACTGCAAAATTTTCAAAGCTTGTTCTGCATACATCCTCAATGGAAGCCTCCCCTAATAGCAATTAAAGCACCAAGGTCATTGATGGCCAGACATAATTCATTCCTTGAGTGCACAAAACAGTCAATTGAATAACTCTCAAAACCTCTTCTACACAATAATTATCTCCTAAGTTTGGATCCACAAGATCCAAAAAGCTTGCCTTCACTAAGAAACTCAAACACCTGCATTGCATAAATTTCACGTAAGCTATTTGTCATAATAATTTTTCCCAAAACACTTCATGGAGATGTACAAAAAATACAAAATTCATCTTTAAAAAAACCTCATACTTAACAAATTTGAAGTAGAAGGATACCATACCTAGTCCTAGGTATATAATGTACAGATGGGTAGTGCAGGATCCATGTTGGACATACTACTCACAACTTCCAATGCAACTATTCTAAAGCTAAAATTTTTTGCCTTTTCTATGAGATGACCTCATATAGCATTTTTAGGACCTACATAACCACTAAAAAAATTTTAGATCAGAATGGAGCTTAATTTTACTCAAATCAAATGAAAATATTATGTTATTCTCAAATACAACAAGTGCACATCAGATGTACTAATATCTAACAAAATATAGACCCATTCAGAGAGATAACTGCTCCATCCAAATATGGTACCAAAAGAAAGCAATGCAGTACTCACATCAATTTATAATGCAAAAATTCAAGGAATGTGAAGTATGAGTAATCACATTCACTTTCCTTCCCTTCACATCTATTTGCCTTATCATCCTGCAACACAATCATTTCCGCCATTTTAAAAGCTTGAATAAATAAAAACAAAGTGAAAGATGCACAACCAAATATATAGTCAAACTATGATTATAGTCATACAACATCATCTTTTTGTTTGTAAACATGACATAATACAACTCAATGTTTAGAAAAGGCACCAAACAATTCAATTTTCTTCTTATTTTTGCAAATTTTTTATAGACTAATAGATGGTTGTGTTCTAGTAAATTGATGATGTCATAGTTGTATTAAGTAGAGGAGATAAAAAATCCTTATATAGATTTACAAAGATGATGTTTCTAAAAGAAATAATCATGAACTAAAGAGGAAATCAAAACTACCTAATAAACTAAACACTAACTAAGATGTCCACTGAAGATACATTATAATATTCTAATAGGTTGGTTTTTCTTAACATGTATAGACCTTTTAGTCTATTCAGAAAGCAATAGGCAATACACATTTAAGAGGATTCAACACAAGAAGAGAAGCCCACATATGGAAGGGAAGAAGCATGATGACTAATCCTATCAATTCCCTTCCACTATAATCATTTTGCAATAAATTTCCTTCATAATGTCCATTTCCATCTAGATCTTTCCTAATGGTTTCTACAATTCTACCTCCAAGATTCAAATCTTGTCCACATTCATAGCCTATAGGAAATCTTTCCTTACAACCACAATGTATAGATTCTGAAATGTTTGTTTTCTATTAAGTTTTTGTTATCACATCAAGTAAAAAAATATCTCTCTTCATAGAATGAAATTTTGATCAATACAGATTAGTTTTTAGCTTCAATGAACATTGCTCTAACTTTTCAGAGATCCATTAAAAAATATATTACATTTTGAAGCATAATCTTTTTATCCCCAACAAAAGTATCCCTTCTAATTGAAACAAAGGTTGTAATTGCCCCAATTGCCAGATTCCTCCTTAGATGCCTCTATATTTGCTTGTCCGTGCATCCAAAGGAGAGACAAAGTTTAAAATTTTGAAGGACATGAAAAGCATCTCAAGATTCCATGTCCTTCAAAACTTATAGGGTTTATAGACTGATTTTGGGCCATCAAGGCTCAAAGATGAAACTCCCCCAAGCTTTTTAGGACATGTGAATTAATAAATCCTATCCCATATATCACAAACATCATTCTACAACCATACTAATAGATAAATGACATATAATGAAGAATGCCAACATCAACTTGTATCACTCAAGTGATATTAAGCCATACTAATAGGTATGTAAACTATGACCATTTGCCTATGTGTTTATCCACTTTCTTGCTTATTTGCTTGAAACACTTTCAATTTTGAAGATGGATTCATGGATAGAAAATTTAAATGGAATATGATATTTGTCACTACTAAAAACTAGCCCTTCATTTTTGCAATCTTTAGCATGTATATCATTGAGCCCATAGTTCATAAAAAATTGTGTAAAGAATCTTTTTTAAAAGGGAGGAAAAAATGTGAATATGTAGTTGAGAGTCAAGATTAATTAGGTAGGAGTTATTGAAGCTTCTATTTAAGAAATCCAACTTATATTCATCTATGTATCAAGTATTTATTATCATGAATTATATGACTTTACATTGTATATAAATGCCAACACTTCCTCCAAGATCAACTGGATATATGTTGAGCAATCAATTTGAATTGTTTCAACTTTTTACAATAAAAATGAGTTCCCTGAGAGATAGGGTAGTGTTGGAGTCCCTTTCTAAAATAGATGGCCCACATAGGGAAGAACAACAACCTCACATAAACCAAATTCTCTTGGGCCATTCTTCTATCTACATTCCCAATGTCTTACTCCTTAGCTTGGAGAAATGGCCCTACAAGTGAATATATATTATCTTCAACCTATGCTACTCTAAGCAAGGAATACTTAGCATATGCTAAAGGATATTTTTGAACTAATATGGTAGAAGGTGAGTTTCTTTGTATTCCTAATGTCAAATAAAAAGTTTTAACTAGAGATAGGATCATGAAACATGACTTTTATGTCCAATTTTGATGTGCATTTTGGTTGGCCAATGAGGAGACAATTATCCACTTGTTTTTCCAATGTCCATGCGTTGTCAACTTATGTCAATTTTTAACCAAAGTGTTTAATCTTCCATTGGTCAGCATTCAATGTTTTAAATTAGTCATTAAATGATGGTGAAGGCATTTGCGTAAGGGTCAAAACCACTCCTATGTAGTTTGGCATCACTCTTACGCTATGGAATGCTTGGAATGAGAGAAGCAAAATAGCAAGGATATCGGTTATTTTTGGGAGAAGAACAAAATGGATATACCTAAATCTATCAAGGATGTCATTTATCTACCTTAAATTATCACTTCAAAATGGGAGCATCTATTTGAACAACTCTCTCTACAACCCAAGACTTCAAAAATTAATGTATTTCAACCTTTAAAGATAAATAAGTTGGATAGGGCTTCAACAACTCTTTTGTGTATGATATGTTCAATACCGGTGTTGACATGAGGGTCAATTTGGGTCAGGCTAGCATGGGATGAATTTCTATATATTCACATAAATTGGAAACCTTCTTTCCTGAAAAATGGGACATACAACCAATATTTTTGCAAATATCATTGAAGTTGTTTATAAAATGATACAATAAACTTTCAAAAGTCTATGGCACAAACTCCAAACCGAATTTGATCCAAAGTTGATCATCAACTTCTTATCCAATCCTAAGGGATTTTATAGAAAAAGTGGCTACAAGAGAGTTCACAAAATTAAAGCTTGCAAGTCAAGCTCCAGGAGGCTCAATACAACAATATCCATAAACAACGCAATAAAGTGGCTAATAGGTTGGTCAGTTAGTTTCTTGACAATTACAATCTTATTTGTTATGGTTTTTGCTCTCAGTAGTGGCAGACCAATCTTCAAAGAGGATGTAAGAAAGACTCTAGGTTCTAGTTTTTTCTAATGAATTTTAATATATATCATTTTCATTACATTTCCCATTCTTGGAGTAATAGCTTTAGGCCTTGCATAGTCAAATATATATGCATATACTTCTATCTAATATGATGAGGTTCTTATTTTATAGATGTAAAGGAAGAAGTTCAAAATATATAGAAATTAAAGAATTAATTGCTGGTCATATCAATTAAAGGGATGTTGATTTAGAGGTGTTCTCGTTAAAGTAATTTCCTGCCATCCAAAAATAAATGCATAAATATTGTACCAAGAAAATGTTCTCACTTCTTCAACACTAGACATGAAGAACATTCTTTTGGTAAATATGACATTAAGTCTCAACTCCTTTGAAAACTAATCCCAATCTTCACTACTCAACTTCCCCTAACATGCACACTGCTCCGTTAACCTTGAAACAGTGAAACATGGGGACTTGCACCCCTCCCAAAACCTATAAGTAGCCATCCCTGAGATGTCCCCACACTGAGTACTTGGAGTACTCAAGTACCCCCACACTGCAATTGGGATGGGTTTCATTTCCCTCAGCTCTGGCAAGCTCAACTCTAGAGGAAAAGGTAACATTGTTGCATACATTAGGTAAAGCCTTTGATTATTACAAAAAGTTAAAATTTCTAGGTCATTCTGTTATGATTGGTGACCGCTATGGAATCAATAATCTTGGGAATCTATAGTTAAATCATGAAGATACTGAAAAGAATTGGTTTGCATTTTTGTCAACTGTTGACCTTGTGACAACCTTGAAATATAAGATGAAAGCAACATGAAGACATGCTTTGGAGCTAAAAGTGGCTAAGGTGATGAAGATAGAAATGATATTTACATGACTCCTTGTCAATTCACCCACATTACTCATGGTTCCTCAATGAGATTACTAAGAGTGCCTTACAACATGGACTTGTGGGTGGGGGCAAATTTCATCAGCTATCTATTAAAGTTACAGGCAATCAAAATGAACTTGAATATTATAAAGTAGAAAAAATATGCGATATGATAAGTTTTGATGTAGATGATACCATGGGATTTGTAGCAATTCTAGTTTGGGATAATTTCACAAATATACTTTCTTTTATAGAGAAACATGGAGTGAAAGTACTGGAATTCTAGCAAAGATTCAAGCAGTTAGAAGAACACCTGGAAGAGTTGAAGAAGAAAACAAGAAAGATGCTTAAATTGAGGTGCCCTACTTTTGACGAAGGTCTGTCTAGGGATGAATGTTTATCTACATGCACTAGGCTGGTAAGAAGTGTACAGGAACTCACTCATACAATGACGGGCTTTCAATATGTTTATCATAGGAGAATCAACTACTAGAGCCTAGTTCAAAATGTCCATTGTATCTAAAATAGGATGTTAGCATTTCTGAGCTTTAATAAATGAGGGAATATGAATCTAATCTAGAATTCTAGTGTTTGATCATATGCTTGCATTATTTATTTATTTATTCTTCCTACAAATGTAAAGTTATGTAGCTCAATGGAATCCATTTTTTTGCAAATTAAAGGCCTCCATTTGTGAAATAATATTTTGAGCTATATGGTTGAAAGGGTAAATTGATCTATCTTGCTTTGAAGTACTAAACACACTATAAATCGCAAGTGATGTTGAGGTGTAGCACAAATAACTGTTGATTTGTGTAGCTCCTGGTGAAACTCCTCCTTGGATTGATCCTCGTGCATGATGTTGAGGTGGTGGAGTTTGGAATATCCTTGTGAGATCGGCTACACTTGGTGAATTCTAACTTGTAGATGCTTCTTTATTTCCTTACCTAGGCTTTGGATCAAAACTCAACTCTTATAGCTCATGCACTCCCAGGGTGAATCTCAAGGATCTTCGATGTACCTCAGGCGAGGATGAATTAATGTTATCCAGTGTGTGAAACTACTATAAAATCTTTTAGTCAAGGCCCTCCTTCTAACACCAGTTTTTGTTGATGTGTGTTTTATGACCCACTAAACAGTAGAACAAAATACTAAAATATCTTATCCTCTCTTGAATAAAGTCTCATGTATGGTAAGATTGCTAGAAGATCATACGATGACTTCAACGTTCCTTTGATGTCAGGTCTTGACCGTGGATAATATCAATGGTTGATGTGATTTGCTGATGATAACAAGCGGCCCTATCTATTTATTCAGATTCATTTCAAGCCATACTTGATGTGGGAGCTATCTTAAGGCTTTGCAATGAAGTACTTTTTTGGAATTTTCACAAAATATGCAAAAATTCAAAAAGATAGAGCTCAGGAATTATATTATAATTTTAAGGGTAGTGATGACAAAAAATAGTACTCTAGTGGACAAATTCCTCAATTTACCGAGTTCTGCTTTGCCAAGTTATATTACAACTATGCATAAACTAGTGCAATCTTCAAGGGTTATGCCAAAGATTCTCATACCATTGCGTACACCATCATACAAAGCAATGTATGCAAATGATTGAAGTTAAGCATATGCATGAAAGGGGTTCAATCTAACTTTGCACAATGAGTTAGAATCACTAAAATGTCAAAAGTATGAACTAAAGGAATTCATCAATAGACCATCATATTCTTCACTGTAATCACCACACATTAACTAGGCTAAACTTAATCTAATTGAAAAAATTTAAGAGAACAAGCAAGCACTAAGACATATCAAGTATTCAACAAGCTCCAATGAAAACATTATTATCTCAGTAGCTCATAGCAACAATCTCATAAAAATCCCCCTTACAAATGAGAAATGAATCCTTTATATAGATCCTCGATTACAACAAGTGGCTCAGATGATCACAATAACCAATGGCCAAGATTGTGACACATCAACCTTGATTAGGGTTAGGGTGAAGGAAAGGAATCTACATTAATGCAACAAGGAATGCACTACTATAGTGGGTAATAAATGCTCGCTATGCATGCTCATTTAGGAAGGAGTGGGGTGTAATAAATGATCCCTAAGAACACCCACTATGCATTAAATGCATCTATCCTTCATTCCCCTGCCTAAAGGAGCGAAATTGATCTAACATTGTTTCCAACTCCTCTATATTGATCCTTGGTGTAGATTCCTACTTGAATTCTAGAATTGCAATTGCTCTTCTACTTTTCCCAAACTTTCATCCCAATCTAGTAGTAAGTCCTTAGCAGTGTGCATTGTATTCAAGAAGATGGAGAAGTTCTCAAAATCATCTCTTTCATAGACATTTAGTTGAAAGATTTCCTCTAACTTGACTTTCAAATTATCAGTTGTCATTTCTTCTTCCACCAATCTCTGCAATAACAAGGATGCAACTGCGTTTGATATTCCTTGCTTAATGTTGTCAACAATCTTCTTCCATCGAGCGGATTCCTTGGTGAAGCTCTCAAACATTTCCCTAGCTATGATCACTGCACTATACCATCGAATAAAATCATAGACATCCCCTTCACTGATAACTTGACCATCGATCAATTCTTGCTTTGGAGGCTCCATCAAATTTTGAATGTCGGCAATCACCTCTTCTTCGTAAATATGTTCATCCATCTATGATTCCTCCATTCACTGGATCCTAGAGACTACAGTTGATGCCCTATTGTGCATTTGCACTAATTCTTCTACATGTTTGAAGGCTACCTCCTGAATTCCTTTAACCAAAACCTTTGCACCTTGAGTAGTCTGCTTGATTCTGTCAATATCACCTACCACTTCAATGGAAACAACTATTGGAGGGACAAATGATGGACCTTCCTCTCTTACTGGATGAGGCAAGTTATTGATGTATTGACATAAGGCCCTAATTTCTATTTTCTATTTTTCGTACCCTTCTTCCACTTTCTTCAACCTATCCTTCAAAGCCTGTGTAGAGTCATCAAATTCTTCTAATATTTCCTCTTGGGAGACCCGACCAAGATTTATTTCCATAACATGATATTCATATAGAGCAATCTAATTTTTTCCTTTGTCAATCGTGGGAGTCACAAGTTGCAAGATTTTGGATCATGATTCTCCTCTAACGAATTTAGTATATCTTCTTTCTTTCCCTTGTTCTTTCGATCGGTTTGATCAAATCCAAAATTTCTTGTAATTCAATTGTTGGATTAACCTCCCTTTGTTGACACAATTGAATTTGTTTCCTCAACCATTCTGGAATGGCTATCCTTTGGTCTCCCAAAATCACCAATTGTTCTTTCCTTTGGACTACTTTAATGTCAATCTCCTCTTCACCTCCTAGACTATCCACTGTAACCTTAGGAACTATGGCTTCAACATTTGGAAGATGTATTGCTACTGTTGGAGTTTCTTCCTTAAGTGGACCATCTGCATCATTAATCATTTCTCACTCTAAGATTGTAGCGAGACTTTCCTCTGTAGTGATATCTTGATCTCTCTCTCTTTCTTGCATGGACTTTTCATAGGCATGTATAATTAGTCTATCATAAATTGGCCTCTCCAAATTTTCTTCTCACTCAAATCTCCTTATACTTGTCCCTATATCTTGTCTTTCAAATGTTTCTATCTCTTGAACACTTGGAGTGTGACTTGGAGAAGAGGGAGCATTTCCATGTTTCTGCTTCTTATTTTGAGGTTCTTGGATGACTTCCTCAATGCTAGGATGCTTTTCTCAAAGTACCTCTTTCCCTTTCTTGGTTCCTACATCCTCAGATGGAGTTCCTCTTTCGTCAACAGTTCCCTCAGATATTTGTCCTAGTCTTTCATCCCTAAGTGGTCTATGACCAATCAACCTATATGTGAATCCATTAGCTAGTGCAACTAATTTTTCAAGCTTATGCTCAATCCACCACTTTGTAAAATCTAACATTGGCTTTGAAAGTGCTTCTATATCTGTAACTCCTTTCCTCTTCCAATCATATGGTTGAGCTATCATTTCTGGATTGAATCCCTTTTGCATCACGTTTGGGTCCTCCTCCATTTGATCAAGAACCCTAAATATGTTGCATGTTATGATAATGTTCAATAGTAGTCTTGAATGCATCTTCTTTTTAATCTCATTCCCATTTGCTGCATTTGCCCAAAATTTTTCAAGGTGAACTTTGTGTTGGTACTTTGATCCTCCTACTAATGAGATCTTGTTATAAAGATCAAAATCATTCCTCTTTAGATAAAGTGGAAGATGGAAGAAGTGGAGCTCATCTGATGATCTCTTTGTAGCCTTTGATCATGGGCATACCTCAATTTTCCCTTCTCCTATGGAAATTGTGAATTGTAATCCCAACTTCTTCTTCCCTTTTTGAATCTTGTCATAGGCTGTAAGTTGTTGAGTAAGCTCTAACAAGACCATCTTGTCTGTTGGGTACCTGAGAAGTTTGTATGGCTCTATGCAGAATCCTTGGACTCAAATGTATGAAAAGGTGGGAAACTGATTGAACAAAGTACCATATTCTTCGACTAACTTCATCGCACCCACTGACAATCTTATATGCAGCCTCTTTTATAGTGTTCTTACTATGCATTGCAAATATATCGTTAACCCTCATGTAATCATCCTTTGAATATAAATGCAACTGCGGGTACCATTCATGGATTTTGAGGTGTTGGGTTTTGCTTCCAATTGGTCCTTTGCATCGTAGTCCATCATAATTCATTCTCCATGCTAACATGTAGACAACATACGAACTCATGTAAAATTTCCTTGTATGCTCTAGATTCATCAACTATTCATTCAGATTATCACTTATGAGCCCAGGCCAATCTATTCTATCACCTTTCTCCATCACTTGCTCAACAAAATACCACATCCAAAATTCAAATCTATAAAAATGAGGCATGCCAAATATGTGACTCAACATCATGATCATGTCACTATATTCGCTCTGCAAGTTGAACCATACTATTTCCTTAGGAATCTTGGAATGATGCAATCTATTCTTTTTCAACCATCTTTTGTTGATTATTTCTTTAGAGAAATGAACTCCAAAGGTGTAGATTCTTAGTGATTGCTTCTATGTTTTTGTGACCATCCTTGGGTGAGAAGGAATTCCAAAGGTTTCAGAAATGGATGCCAGAGAAAACTCTACCAGAATATTTCATTCAAAATCCTTGATGGTTTTGTCCCTAGGACTGTAGTGTTTGGTACATTCCACAATTAACTCTGGATGCTAAAAAGGAGGAGGGAAACTAGCGGTAGCAACAATTCTTATGGCTAGGTGTGTTGGGTGATTGTCATTGTATCCAAGCATTCTTCGGTCAAAATATTTCAAATCGAGGCTATCGAGGCTTGTATCTCCAAGTTCTACTCACTTTGACACAATTTTGGATTTAGGATAGAATCCTCTCCTTTCATTCTTTATCAATTGTCTGCACATTTCTCTTGTTCCCCTCCGTTCTAGCATTCTCCTTTCCTACAAAATAGAAAATGTCCACACATAAGACTATGCAAAGAAACTATAAAAAATAGATACAACTTGTCCATAAGACAAAGATTTTGGATTTTTGCCAAAATTTCCATACTCCTCTCGAGATTCACTTTTCAATATTTCCACAAGAAACATGCAATTTTCCACAACTCAATGAAAAAAGGCTCCTTTCTGATAAGATTCAAAATCTTCTTGTGAATTTCTAGAAAACTCCTCAATGATTTCAAAAAATTTCCAAAAATCTTCTTTTCGAACTCTATGAATTTCACTCCTATTCTCAATTTGCTCTTTAAATTTTTGTGTGAGAAGGACTAAATGAGACGGTTTCTTATATAACTCATCCCTCAAAAAAGATATCTTTAAAGCTATAGAGTAAAATTAGGTAGTTGCTTTACTTAGTCATCAAGGTTTCCATCTTTTGTGCCACTTGTCGCTTTTTACTATTTGTTTCAAAAAGTTGCCATTAATGATGCTTTTATCTTCAAGATGGAACTAAGTATTCCTTTATCCGATTTTGATTTTTTTAATTTTTTTATTAAATAAATATCAATTAAAATCAATATTTAATTAATTTCCATGTTTTAATGAAAAAAAATCAAATTTCTTTCCAACTTTTCTCCTATATATATTTTTTGGATTATTATTTAAAACAACCAAATTAAAAATCAATAAAACTAATATTTAGTTTTCCATGTGTTACACTTATAATTTTTCTTCAGCCTTAACGTCAAACATTCAAGTCGTGGGAGTGCCCAAGTTGAAGTTGAAGTTGAACTTTCGGGTCAGTTCAACTTCAAGTTCAATGAGTTCATAATATACTTTTGAGTGTTGAAGTCGAAGTTGAATCTTCTAGCCAGTTCAAGTTCAACTTCAAGTTTTGTCATTAGTACAAAATGTTATAAACAGGCCAGTCATTCTCCTATTTGTCAGCATTCCTATTCACATATGATGAGGTTGAAGTTGAAGTTGAAGTTTCAGGTTAGTTCAACTTCAACTTCAACTTCATGTTGGAGTCGGTAGAAAGTGCAGTGTTAGTTCAAAGTTTCAATTTCAGCCCTGGCAGTCAGAAGTTCGTGAATCATTATGATTCAATCAAGATTGAGAGCTTCAAAATTGTATTTGAAATGGTGAAGCTTGAAAAGAATCCACCATTCTTAAGTTCAAAGCTCATGGACAATTTCAAGTATGCAGTTCAAAGATCAATGACCCAGATTCAGCAGTTGGAATGTGTGGCTCAAATTCAAAATCAAGCTCAGACCCCGTTTCAAGGTTCCAAGTCTAAGACCCAAGGCGAGAAGAGGATGGTGGATAATGAGATGAGATGGAAGTCAAAGGAAATCATTGTTATCTGCCATGAAAGATGCATTGATGGTAATGGAGGATATGATTTCAAATCGGGTCTTATTTCATTATAAGTAATATGTTTTGGCTTTCCAGGCGCTTGATAAATTCGTAAATGAATATGAGCATTTACGGTGGAGACATAATAGGCAGGCTCTTATGCAACTTACAAAAAAATATCAACATGAGATTCAAGTGCAGGTATTGGTGTATATATTGTTGTCAATTTTAATACAGCCTGTAACTACGGATTTTTGTCTGCATTAAAATAACAGTCACAATCCGGGGAGCATAACTTTTTATCCCACCATTGGATTTTGCTCAATTTTTGATATGTTGTAAAAAATCAAGTTTTCTAAATATTCACCGAAGCGATTTTCAAAATTTGGTCAAAGTCAAAAGTTATGATGGACTGTATGCAGATCTGTCAACATACTGGCAAATGCAAAATGTTCTGCAATCAGAAAAACAGTCATGTTGCGGGGCCCACAAATTTTAATCCAACCATTGGATTGAGCTGAATTTCGGATATGTTTGAGGAAACCTAGTAATCTAAATTCTCTCCAAGCCGTTTTGCAAGATTCCTGACGGATCAAAAGTTATGACTGTTTAAGTGCAGCGGTATATTAATGATAGTTACAGGATTATGATTGCAATTTGTAACCAGCACATGCCACCTATCCAACATGCACATGCAATTCATTTTTGTAGCTACAGGTGTCCATAAGAGGAGTTTGGACGAATGTAAGCAATATCATAATGTTTATTAAACATTATGTTTATCTTTTTTGATACATCACTGTTACTCAATAATGGACAGTGGAATATGAAAGGTTGGGAGCAATCTCAAGAAACAGTTATTCAAACTAAAAAAGAATGGACAGAAAGAAAAGATAAATAGTACAAAGAATAATAAGAGAGGGGTTCTTCTCTTCACCAGGAGTTCTATAGCTACAAGAAAGGGAGAATACATTTTATGTGCAGTGATTGTAACAAGGAGGGGAATAGTAGTGTTATTTCTATTTTTTCTACAACTTTATTGTAATGACAGAGATAAAATAATATTTTTATTGTTTTGTTATGCATCTAAAATAAAAGAGAGTTTCATACATCAGATTCTAAAGTTTGAATATGGTTTTCTTGGATTGAAAATGATTCTACAGTCATTTCTTTCATGTTTTAGGTGCAATTTTGCATTATCATTCATATTCAGCAAAATAAGATAATGCTCTTTGTACTTTCCCTGTGATATGAGAAACTGGATAGGTAGTCTGTGGCTATTTGTTCATTTTCTTTCTTCATTGTACAACTTTTAAATCTTATAATCGTATTTATCCCATAGTGATGGGTAAATGCTAGAAAACCTCTATGTTAACCAGTTATTTAAATTCTCTAAATATCTTTCTAAGAGGGAGTTGTACCTCTCAATTCAGAGGAAAGCTATCAATCTCATGATAGTATTTCCAATTGTTAGTGGCATTTGCTCTTCTTTTTGGGTGTCTTGAGTCATTCTTTGTATTTAATTTTGGAAGGACAAAACTGTTTACTAACAATTTTTGGCGACTCTACTGGGGAAGAAAGCAAGTTCCAGTGCTTTTCTTTTCTTGGAAATCTGAAGGTTACCTCACCGAGGACGGAGGTTGGCGACTCTGTATTTCAAACCTGCTAAATCTTGATTTTGGAGTTCCAGTGTTTATTATGGTTGTGGTTGCCACTCAGCCATGGGGGGCTCAGATCGGACCGTTTGCCTTGGTCCAATATTCAGCCCTACCTAAAAGATCATGGGAATACCTTCCCAAGTTTTCTGGAGATAAGACTCAGGATCCAAATGACCACATTAAAGCAGTCACTATTGCATGCGGTATTCTTGGTGTGCAGGAAGAAAATGTATCCATCAGGCTGTTTGTTCAAAGCCTTGTGGGAAATGTTGCTGATTGGTTCCAGAATTTACCAAATAGTTGCATCACTTGCTAGAATGATCTTGAGGTAAAATTTCTACAGAGGTTTATGCCTGCGGTTGATGTTGTTAAGTTGCTATTAAATTTCTTTTAAATTAAGATCAAAGAAGGGGAAGCCATGAGAGATTTTGTTGATAGATTTAATAGAAGTGTTGGTAAGATTCCTCTAGCTAGCCAGCCAAGTGAGAATAACCAGTTGTGTATATTCATTGTTGCCATGCAATCTGAAGTTAAATTCTTGCTTCTACGATTAAAGTTGCAGAGGTTGCAAGATGTGCAAAGGGAGGCTATCAATTTAGATGATGACATGATTCTAAGTGGGATGAAATGTGCTAAACCCTCACAGGCTGAAATATGCTTCCAAGAATAGCACTATTATCCAAAGATAAAATCCACACAAAAAAGGCCGGTTCTTAAAAAAGAAAAATCAACACCCCCTGTTTCTGTTTGTCAAAATCTGACAGTTTTTAATGAAGAGGATTTTCTAACACCTCCTTTGATTGAAGATAATCTTTGTGATACGGCTAGAGCATATTATTTACATGTTAAGTATGATGATGAAGATTTTCAAGAAACCCCATCAGCTGAAAATAATTGTTTTAATATGTCAAAAGATTGTTTGCACACTGACAATAATGATGAGCACATCTCTAAACATCAAATCCAATGGCTTCACCATTTTCTGAATTTGAGTCTTTTTCTTTTGGATCCTCTAATGCAATTTCAGCAACTAATATTTTTCAGGAAGGTACGACAAATCAACAAGACCAAGAAAGGTACAACAGTGATAATGGTAAAATAGAAAATCCCTTGCAAGCTAATTATGAATATTTTCAATTTGAGTGCATAAAAAATGAAGAATCTGGTTTGCATGCTGAAATGAATGATCAACATCTTCCTCAGTCATCTAATATGATGACTTGCTTTGTTGGGCTTTCTACTGAAGGAGAACTTGGTGATAATCAGCTGCATGAAAACTCATTACTGGCTATGCCCTTGTAGGAACTTGAATCTTTTTCTTTTGAAATATCTAATGTTGTCCCAGCCATTGGTGATAATAAGGAAAATGTGATAAATCAGCATGAACAACAAGGCAACTATTATCTTGATACATGCAGAGAAAATGAAAATTTCCATCTTCATTATACCTCTCAAGGAGAAAGATCAAATCTTGAATTACCACAGGAGCAAGAAGACCCTCTAGATGACATTGTTGATGTTGAAACGAGTAAGAGCTTGTTGCCAGGTGTTTTCTTTTCCAAATTAGAATCTTTTGGATTTGATATTTCTGATGTATATTCAGCTAGCCACTTTAATCAAGAAAGTGTAACGGATCATCAAGATCAAGAAAAACTTAAGGGTGATAACGCTGAAACTGAAACTTTGCATACTGTTTATGAATGCTTCTATTTTGGTTACATAGAGATTAGTGAAAAATTTCTACAGGCCAAAGCATCTCAAGATCTTGAGAAGACTAAAATGCAAGAATCATTTGGTTTTGAAGCTGATATAGGTAATGAATTATTTGAATATGAAGTTTTTCATTTCCATGAAAGAGGATATAAAGATTTCTTTGAAATTCTAGAAGATTGTGATCAGCCTATTCTAAGACATGTTTACTTTGAAAATAGGCCTGGTGTTGATATCAAAGAGAAATCAGATTTAAAAAGTTATTCCAATTCTGAAATTTTGATCAAAAGAGGAAGTTGTGAAATAAATTTTCAGCATCATGTCAATCAAATCAAAATGTTGCAGCCATGTGGAGATCAAGCATTGAGGGAACATGAAAAATCAGAATTCTATGGGGGTGTATGGCTATTTGGAATTGGCATAGTGATTCAAGGGTTTGTCCAAAACATGATATTCAGATCCATGCTTTTATCAGCTACTCGATGGTTGCTTGGAGTAGTGCATCTCATTTTCTAGCCACTTTTCCGCACTGACATATATTTTTCTGAACTAGTTAATGGTTTTCCATGAGCAGTCAGGTATATTCTTTTGAGTCTGGGTTGTTTGCCCAATTCTTTGTACATAAAATTTTTGTTGTGCCTAGGTTTAGTTTGTTTTGGTGGTGCTTAGTGTAGCTGTTCGGTGGTTGTGTTGTTAGTTTGCTTTGGTTTGCTAGTTTTTGGCTTGTTGTTAGGTTTGTGTTTTGGTGTTGTCCCCTATTCCCTTTCTCTGCAAACATTCTCCTTTCTTTGTTCCCATGACTTTGTTGCCCAATTGCTAGACACTGGTCTCAACCAAAGATTGTTGGATTCTTTGTGTCCCTCACGGCCCACATCCCCTCTCAGAGCCAATTGTTACACTTATATTTTCCTTCAGCCTTAATGTCAAACATTCAAGTCGTGGGAGTGCCCAAGTTGAAGTTGAAGTTGAACCTTCGGGTCAAATAAACTTCAAGTTCAATGAGTTCATAATATACTTTCGAGTGTTGAAGTCGAAGTTGAATCTTCTAGCCAATTCAAGTTCAACTTCAAGTTCTGTCATTAGCACAAAATGTTAAAAATAGGCCAGTCATTCTCCTATTTGTCAGCATTCCTATTCACATATGATGAGGTTGAAGTTGAAGTTGAAGTTTCAGGTTAGTTCAACTTCAACTTCAAGTTTATGTTGGAGTCAGTGCAAAGTGCAATGTTAGTTCAAAGTTTCAGTTTCAGCCCTAGCAGTCAGAAGTTCGTGAATCATTATGATTCAATCAAGAATGGGAGCTTCAAAATTGTATTTGAAATGGTGAAGCTTGAAAAAAATCTACCATTCTTAAGTTCAAAGCTCATGGACAGTTTCAAGTATGCAGTGCACAGATCAATGACCCAGATTCAGTAGTTGGAATGTGTGGCTCAAATTCAAAATCAAGCTCAGACCCCATTTCAAGGTTCCAAGTCTAAGACCCAAGGCGAGAAGAGGATGGTGGATAATGAGATGAGATGGAAGTCAAAGGAAATCATTTTTATCTGCCATGAAAGATGCATTGATGATAATGGAGGATATGAATTCAAAATCGGGCCTTATTTCATTATAAGTAATATGCTTTGGCTTTCCAGGCGCTTGATAAATTCGTAAATGAATATGGGCATTTACAGTGGAGACATAATAGGCAGGTTCTTATGCAACTTACAAGTAAATTCCAACATAAGATTCAAGTGCAGGTATTGGTGTATATAATGTTGTCAATTTTAATACAGCCTGTAACTACAGATTTTTGTCTGCATTAAAATAACAGTCACAATCCGAGGAGCATAACTTTTTATCCCACCGTTGGATTTTACTCAATTTTTGATATGTTGTAGAAAATCAAGTTTTTTAAATCTTCACCGAAGCGATTTTCAAAATTTGGTCAAAGTCAAAAGTTATGATGGACTATATGCGGGTCTGTCAACATACCAGCAAATGCAAAATGTTCTGCAATCAGAAAAACAGTCATGTTGCGAGGCCCACAGATTTTAATCCAACCGTTGGATTGAGCTGAATTTCAGATATGTTTGAGAAAACTTAGTTATCTAAATTTCCTCCAAGCCGTTTTGCAAGATTCCTGACGGATCAAAAGTTATGACTGTTTAAGTGCAACAGTATATTAATGACAGTTACAAGATTATGATTGCAATCTGTAACCAGCACATGCCACCTATCCAACATGCACATGCAATTCATTTTTGTAGTGACAGGTGTCCATAAGAGGAGTTTGGACGAATGTAAGCAATATCATAATGTTTATTAAACATTATGTTTATCTTTTTTGATACATCACTCTTACTCAATAATGGACAATGGAATATGAAAGGTTGGGAGCAGTCTCAAGAAACAATTATTCAAACTGAAAAAGAATGGACAGAAAAAGAAGATAAATAGTACAGAGAATAATAATAGAGTGGTTCTTCTCTTCACCAGGAGTTCTATAGCTACAAGAAAGGGAGAATACATTTTATGTGCAGTGGTTGTAATAGGGAGGGGAATAGCAGTGTTATTTCTATTTTTCCTGCAACTTGATTGTAATGACAGAGATAAAATAATATTGTTATTGTTTTGTTATGCATCTAAAATAAAAGAGAGTTTCATACATCAGATTCTAAAGTCTAAATATGGTTTTCTTGGATTGAAAATGATTCTACAGTCATTTCTTTCATGTTTTAGGTGCAGTTTTGCATTATTGTTCATATTCAGCAAAATAAGATAATGCTTCTTTGTACTTTCCCTGTGATATGAGAAACTGGATAGGTAGTCCTGTGGCTATTTGTTCATTTTCTTTCTTCATTGTACAACTTTTAAATCTTATAATCGTATTTATCCCATAGTGATGGGGAAATGCTAGAAAACCTCTATGTTAACCAGTTATTTAAATTCTCTAAATATCTTTCTAAGAGGGAGTTGTACCTCTCAATTCAGAGGAAAGCTATCAATCTCATGATAGTATTTCCAATTGTTAGTGGCTATTGTTCTTCTTTTTGGGTGTCTTGAGTCATTATTTGTATTTAATTTTGGAAGGACAAAACTGTTTACTAACACCATGTAAGTCCAAAAAATCTCCTTGAAAGAAAATTGTTTTTTTGCTTTTTTCTGAATCCAACTTTTCCATTCATGAAAAAGTTTCCATTCTTTTGCTTTTTGTATTTCAATCGATTTTCTTTTCAAATTTGGGATTATTTCCCAATATTTCAACTTTTCATGATTTTTTATACTTTTGGATATTTTCGTGAGATTTTGGATTTTCATCCTCAAGAATTTTGAATTTCTACAAGATTATGGATTCCAAACTTCTTTTTCCTTCCGTTTGGAATTTTTTGGGATGTCTTGGATTTTCACATGTTTTAACGATTTTTTCACATTTTTCAATTTTCTGAATTTTTTGAAACCTGGGTAATTTTTTAGTATTATTATTATTATTATTTTGAATTTTAGAATTATTCCAAGTTTTCCAAATTTTAATGATTTCTTTGAAACTTTTCTCGCCCTTTGGGATTTGAGTTCGTCAAGGATAAGGATTCCACTATATATATATATATATATATATATATATATATATATATATATATATATATATATATATATATATATATATATATATATATATATATATATATATATATATATAAAGAATTGAAATTCTCTTCCATAATGTGTAGAGAGTAGGATTTTCCAAACTCATATGGGTTTTATCCATGTTAAAATAAATAAAAATCCCCCATTATGTTAAAAGTGCACTCAATGAAAGGTGTGCATGGCAGTTTTAATACGGCGATGGATTGTTTATCCATGGGAAACATTCCATGGCTAACCCAAATGTGCACTCCAAAATTTGTGGGGAGTGGGGCTTTTGCCAGATGAAGGATTTTGTCCTTCACAAAATATTCCACACCATTATGAACTTCTACTCCATGGTATGTGGAAAGCACTTTTTTAAGGCAGTTAGAGATTTTGATTTTGACCATTCCCTGTGGATGGTTGACTTGTGCTCAGCCAAAAAGGGAAATTTATAGTGGAGGCTTAGTTTGAAGAGCAGTGGTCCTAGGCATGGGCAATGGTGACTTTTGGTCACAACATCTAGCAACTCCACAGGTGAAATGTTACAAACATTTCAAGGATAAATCTTATTTCAAACTCAGAATCTCTGGTTTCTCAATCTTATGTCACCAATAAGAGAGAAAACAAGCTAAAATAGGGAGAATAATCTTTTATTGGATCAAAACACATTTACTATACGACAACCTAAGTGTGTGCAAATGTACTAATTCCAGCTCAACAAGACCACTAAGAAATCTTAGGATTGATCATGACAAGTTATTGGTTCCTCTTGACTTCAAAAGCATCCTAGACATTGCCTTGCTGCCAGTCAAGCATCCATAGCCCTGACGAAATTGTCATTGTAAAACCAATGGAGATTGCTCCACTTCTGGTGAATGAATCTTTCCAACACCTAAGGAGATTTCTGTGTACCCCCAAAGCCAATCTTATTATTTTATCTTTCTTTTTTCTCATTTATATTCCTTTTGAATTGGTAGTTCATTTCTTTCTTTTCTCTTGGCTTGTAAGCAATGAAGCTTACCATGGGCTTAGGAGTTACAGTGGTGCTAAAGCAAGCTTTTAAAATTTTCACAAATCATGACTTTTTCCAAAGAAATGTAAATGGACTTAGAGCAATAGTTAAGAGTGTGAAATATATGGCAACCTCAGAGTTTAGGTGTCAAGACACAATGTATGATTAACCTTCCAAGCCAAGTATGCTTTCTAACCCAATGAAAATATATGAAGGATGGCCAAGATTCTAATGCTCTTCATAACAATTATCCAAAAAATGAAATAAACAAAACTTAGTGAAATTTTCAAATGAAATAACTAAATCACTACACCACTCTACTTGCAAAAAGAGATTCTCATAGCTACAAGCTGTATATGAGCAATGTTAGTATGCTAATAGAAACCAAATTTAAATAAAGCTTCTACAAACTAAACAAAATTCATAAACTTCAAGATAGACTAAGATGAGCTCTCAATTGAAAATATGAGCCATTAATGGGCTCTCTCAATGAGAAGCTCTCTTGTTGAGTGGCTTTATCTAAATGGATAGGATGTATGCTCAATATGCTTCCAAAGGCTTCAATGGATGATTGTGAATTTTTTGTGTGGATAGATGGCTTTAGTATGGATTTGGCTCTCAAAATAGCATTATAACTTTACTTCATGGATTGTGTTATTTTGCAAAGGGGAAGGATCCAATTTATAGGCAAGAGGCTTGAGGGATTGAGGGCTAAGATGCAAGGATGGAAAAAAGCTCATGGAAGGCTCAGATTGCATGAGAGGAGAGCACATGGATTGTGCTTCCTTATAGCCAATCAAGGAGTGACACATGTCACATGGTGAGAGGATGGAGGAAAGGGCAAGGATGAGTCAACAAAGGAGGCTCAAGAGATAAAATCTTCATAAAGACCCTCATAATGACTTGTAAGAGCAATAAAAGGGCTTGTAAGAGTCATTTATGACCTAGTGGACTTCATAAAGTTTTATGGTTGAGATATTTTGAGGGTGATGAGAGCAATTTCGACTTGGGCTTGATTAGGAAGGTTCTAAGCTTGCTTAGGCTTGTGCAAATGATTAGAGGATGGATTAGGATGGTTTAGGATTAGCTTAAGGATAGGCAAGTGGATGGCATTTAATGAGGGTGGGTGAAGGAAGAGATATTTGTTAACTTTGGCTTGGGTTAGTAAGTTTTAACCCATGTTTAGGGAATGTGACAAGGTTAGGAGGGGATTAGGATTAGGTTTAAAGACATCTTCTAGAAGAGTCTAGATTTTGGATGAGGATAAAGACTTTCTAGAAGAGTCTAGAACTTCTTAGGGTGAGGATAAATTAGATTTTTAGAAAATAAATAAAGTTTTATTTATTTCAAGGGTTTAGGTTGAGGAGATATTTATTAAAACTTTTTTAATAAACATGAGGATTAATATTTAATTTTAATTAAATATTTTGAGTTGGGATTAGGGGTAGGAAATGATGAGATTAGCCTTTAATCGAAATTAAAGAAGGATTAGAAGATTTTGGAAGAGGTTATTGGTCATAAGGAAATTGGCCAAGTTTTGGGCAAAAAATAATTTTTTTATTTATTTTAGGATTTTTGGTCAATTTATTAATTAAATAATTAATAAATAAGAAAATAATGTTTAAATAAGATTTAAACATTTTTGGGAGGGATTCCTTAATTAAATATTTTTAATTAAGATAAAGGGATTTAATGGCATAAAAATTAATTAATTAATTAAATAATTAATTAATTAATAAATGATGATGTCATCAGGACTTTTTCAGAAAATAAAAATACTTTATTTTCTAAAGGTTTTTAGGTGTCTACACAAGCTACCTAGCAAAAGCCAAAATCGAAGCCAAAACCAAAAGAAGAGCAAAAAGAATACCAAACCACCTAAGGAAGACAACTCAGGGAAAACGAAAACCCAACAAACAAGAGAAAGAAACCTAAACTATGCAAAGCCAAAACTCCTGACTAGGAGAGGGGAGACAAACCAAAACCTCCACCTAACTAAAAGTTTTAAAAAAAAATGCACCACAAAGGAAAACCTAAACTAACTATGTACAAGTTAGGCTTCACAAAGAAACCTAAGGGTAGAAATAATGCTTGAGGAATTCCCATTGATAGGCAATTGGACTTCCTTTCCTATTAGAGTCTTAAACTTGAATGCATTATCTCCCAAAATTTTAGAAATTTGATAAGGAACTTTCCACAAATTGTCAAACTCGTTATGTCCACCTTTCTTTTCATGTGCCTTGTCCTAATGAAGTACCAGATCTAAAATTCAAAATTCTTTAACCTTCACCATTTTGTCAAACCATCTCTTGACAACTCCTTGATGTTTAGCAAACTCTTCCAATGCTTCATCTCTCTTGTCCTTCAAGTGCAACAATTGAGTCAAACATGTTTGCACTCTATCTTCTCCTTCCATCAACTCTCACATGAATCTTAATGTTGGAATCCTCAATTGGATAGGAAAAACTAGATCTTGTCCATAGACCAAATGATATGGAGATGTCCCCAAAGAAATCTTAATTATGATCCTATCCACTATGTGAATCTCAGTTGTGTATGCCAATCTCTAGGATTATTGTCTAATAACTTTTTCATTGCACTCAATAGATTTTTGTTTGTTGATTCTGCCAATCCATTCCCTTGTGGATAGTGGTTTGATGAAAACTTCAGTGTGATCCCATAGCTAAATGCCCAGTTTGAGAACTTCAAGGATCTAAATGATAGCCCATTATCACATCCAAATGCATGGGGACATCCAAACCTAGTAACAATATTTTCTTCAAGAAAATTGATGACAACCTCTATTGTGCAATTTTTTAGTGATTGAGCCTCAATCCATCTAGTGCAATAATATGTAGCAATCAAGATATAATGGTGGTGTCCTAAAGATGGCAGATTGATGGGACCAATGAAATCCAATCCCCATTTTGCGAATGGTTTTACTTCAATAACAAGTTGTAGTGGCATAGCAGGATTTCTTTCATGTGTCGCAGCTATCCGACATGTGTGACAGGTCACATGTTCATAAGTGTCTTTAAACAATGTTGGCCAATAATAACCTACTCTTGATATTTGATGAGTCATAGCCAAACCACTTCGATGACTAGTTCCATATTTACTATGAAAATGCTCAATCATGTGTCCAACCTCTTCCTTTCCAACACATCTTAAATAAACCCTGTCATGGTTCTTTCTATATAGCATAGATCCTTGAAGCATAAAGTTTTGACTCTTCATTCTCAATGAACGCTTTTGAACAAAATTCAAGTGTGATGGAGACTTATGGCTCAGCAAGTAATGAACAATATCATCATACTAGGGATACTTCTAACACATATACTTGTTGTACTAACCCAGGACTAATTGTAGACAGGGTTTGAGCTAGAGCTTGTTCTCATACCAACTTCATTGGTTGTATGTCCATGTCATATTCTTGAATAATTGCCATCCACTTTCCTCTTCTTTTTCCCAACTCATTCTGCATTAACAAAGTCTTCATTGCTGCATCAAGAACTACTACATAAACCTTGCTTCTTAAGATGTAATGTTGAAATTTCTTTATTTCTTTTACCAAAGCATAAGCTTGTTTTTCAAAATTTGGATATCTCAATTCTACATCTTTCAAGGGTGAATTCATGAATGCAATAGGATGTTCATCCTGATCTTCTGCTTTCTGGGTGAGGATAGCTACACAGGTATGTTCTGAGGCAAAGGAATATATATAAAAAGGCTTGGTGTAGTCTGGACTCAACAAAATAGGAGCATCCATGATTGCTTGCTTGATTTCTTCAAATGCCTTTCTTGCTGTAGGTATCCAATCTATCCTTGCTCCTTTCTTTAACATGTCATTTAATGGCCTTACTATCTCTGCAAATCCACTTATGAACTTCCTTAAAAAGTTAATTTTTCCAAAGAATGACTTTAATTCTTTCTAACTAGCTGGCAATCCTATCTTTGATATTGCCTTGATGCGCTTAGGATCAATTGAGATTCCTCATTCTGATATTACATGTCCTAACAATTTCCCCTCAGTGACAACAAACATGCATTTCTTTAGATTCAAGGAAATTCCAAATCTTCTACATCTTTGAAAGATTCTCTTCAAATCACTAATTTGATCTTCTCTATGTTGAGAGAACACTGTGAGATCATCCATGTATTTGATGATGCACTTCTTTACCAAGTCTCTGAAAGCATAATCCATGGCCCTTTGAAAAGTGGCTCCTGCATTGATCAAACTGAAAGGCATTCTTCTATAAGAAAATGTACCCCATTTAGTTGTGAATGCGGTCTCTAGTTTATTAGCTTCTTCTACCATCACTTGATTATATCCAGAATAACCATCTAAAAATGACATCATTTGAGAACCGTTAACAACTTGTATCACTTCATCTAATGATGGCACTAGATAATTATCCTTCTGTAAAGCTCTATTGAAATTTCTGAAATCCACACACAACCTTATCTCTCCATTCTTCTTTCTAATAGGGACAAGGTTGGCGACCCACATTGAGTGTCAAACTGGGAATATAATTCTTGCTAACAATAACTTCTTCACTTCTTGGTGTATTAGTGGTTCTAACAATGGATTTATTGGTCTTTTCCTTTGTCTAAATGGCTTATTATTTGGCTTTAATGGAATAGTATGTATGATGAGAGACATATCATATGTCTTTAGATCTTCATATCCCAAGTGATCACATCAGGGAATTCCATCATAAGCTTCAATATTTCCTCCCTTTTCATGGGAGTACAAACTTTCCCAATAAATACATTCTTGACATTTTCTCTCATTCCTAAGTTTACCTTTTCACATTACCCTCCTTCGGTACAAGGTACTTGAGGGAACTGAGTCTGTCTACATCAAAAATTCTCTCTAGTTCAATAATTCCTTTTGGAATGGTATTTGTCCTTAAATTTATAATCTCATCGATTTCAAATTGAGCTTGTTGTTGTTCTCCTTCATCTATAAATTGTGCTTCAAATACCCTTGAGCTTGTTAGAAAATTGAGGATAAGCTTATCATCTTCAAACACTTGAAAATTTGTGACATTGTCAAGAACTGATGGCACTGAAGTCAGCTCAACCGCGAATTTCTTCACACAATCCATGGCTAATGGTTCCAATGAACTTGCAGATTGAGCCAAAGAGTTTGCTACTGGATTGCTTGTTCGACTTATCCTTTTAATATTGAAAGCATCAAAGCTTTCAATTAGATCCCAAACTCTATTGCGATAATGACCAAATCTTTTATCATGGCATGCATATTTCTTGCATACCTATCCAATGACTATGTTTGAATCTCCATGTACATGTAGGATTTTGGCACCCTTTTGGATAGTGAGGAGCAATCCAATGACCAATGATTCATACTCAACCACATTGTTAGTACATGGGAATTGCAACCTATGTGCTGACAAATAAGTTTCTCCAATTGGGATGATGAGTTCAACACCAACTCGACCACCTTTCTTTGATTTGGATCCATCAAAGGATAGGGTCCATACTTGATCATTTTCATATTCTATGGGTGGTTTTACCTTTGAATCCTTGGATTCTTTATGATGTTCTTCTTGTCCTATTTCACATTCCTGAATTCTTTCCTGTTGTGGCTCTAAAATTTTCATATAGGATGAGTTTTCTTTGGCCATATTTTTTGCTATCCATGCTTGTGGAACCATTTTGGATACTTGTGCAATTGCATCTTTGCACATGGTGCATGATATCTCAGAATGAAAAGTATTATGTATTCTACACCAATTGGGTAACAAAAAATCTTGAATGGATGCATCTTTGCCTAATTCAACTTCTTCCTTAATGCTTTTTAGGACAAAATTCCTAAAATTCTCAAACATTCCTTCATTCCATTATGGTTATGAATCATCCATAACAGGTACTTTAGTGAAAGTTGGAGTCACATTAGGACATCCCCCTTGATTATAACCTTGCAACATTAGAACCTCTCTAGTTTTGGTAACATATGATCCAAAAGTGGTTTCCATGAATAAGATTTCATTATGTTTGCCATACTCAGTGATAAAAAATCAGAGACTTGGAGTGCTCTCTATCCTTATCTAATTGGGAATTCCCTTCCATGGAAGCCACACATGTGAAAAGTATGTTGCAATATAACCATTCAATTTCCTTGCCCAATCTCTACTGAGAAGCATGTCATATCCCTCAAGAATATCCATAACAGATATGTCAATACAACTTTGAACACGTGGATCAGAGGCTAATTGCATGTGAATATTATTCAACTCTCCCATGACTGGGACCTCTGTTTTACCCAATTGTGTAACCTTCTTGTCACTCTGAAGTGGAATCAATCCCAACCCTCTGCATATGTCCAAAGGCATTACATCGCTTGATGCACCAGAGTCAATTAAACAATTATGTAACATTTTTGCAAAAATTGTAATAGATATTAGGAAAGGTGCAGGTTCCTCCTTCCCTTGATAAAAAACCACTGGCTTATGCCCTTTCGAATCAAATGTCTCATTGTTATGTACAAAATTTCTCACATTTTGTGTTGTCACAGAACTTTCCACTACAAAAGAATTATCTCTGATCTTTTCCGATGGTGGATTTTTTCAAGATATTTGTCCATTTGATGTAACCTTCTGATCATCTTGAGAGTACCATTCCAATGAAACTTGAAGGATTCTGAGAAAGCTTAGATGCATATGGCGATACATCATCTAAACATTGGTGTTTTGTGCAAAATTGTATTATTGGACATTGGATACCCCTCTTGGAAGATGTGACACATTTTGAGAAATAGTCTTTGTGGGGGTGTCATTGAAACTTCCCAACAATGTATCTCTTATTTCTGAAATTTTCATCAATTCATATAATGGAAGACTCACTTTAATTTTCTTGAATTCCTCCAATACATAAGAACTCGATCTCTTCAATTCCTCTCCAGGAGGACTTCCTTTCTATTTTTGTCCTAGATTTTCACATTGCCTTTGTTCCCCTTATTGAGTAGGGGATTGAAGATTATTCTTTCCATTCTCACTTTGTGAAGAATTCATGATGGAAGATTGGCCTCTATCTCCTTGAGAGCTCGTGAGTTGTCGATACTCGGGTGAGTCTTTGAGAGGCTCAGGATTATTGTTCGCATTGGGATGCAGAGGAGTTGAAAATTTATTTGGAGGAACTAATGATGTTAATGGTTTGTGGTTTCTATAATTCCTTTGATATGTCTTTATCAAAGTATTACCAGATGTTTGTTGAAAAACTTGCACTTCACTTGTCCCTTCCACCAAGACATCTTTGTATAGAGGAGGGAACAAAAATCCATCCTTATGTAGTGATTCATTTGGGGATACTAGTGGAGGTTGATTTTCTAGTGGAACTTGATAAAGTGGCGTCTCTATGGGACCATTTTTTGAAGCTGGTGAGAATTTCTAATTAGCTTGTATTGGCATGTAATCTTGATAATCAGGAGGAGGAAACTTAAATTCATCAAAAACCAATGCTTGGTCATATCTTAGTGCCGACACTATCTCATATCCCATAGGAGGAGGATTCTCAGATGTGGCAGTGTTCCTCACTTCTCCCTTAAAAATATCTACTGCTCTTTGAAATTCGTGACACTGCAATTCAAAATGTTGACTAGTCTCATGTAATCTACACCATCCAGATAGTGTGGCTTTTACTAAGAAAACTTTATCAGGTGGGCAATTCTCAGATGGAGGGTTGTCCAATGGTGACAGTATGCCCCCATTATTTGGATTAGTGTTCCATAATCTTCTTTGATGACCTTGGTTATTATTACAATATCCTTGATTAGCTTCATTGAATCCTTGATTACTATCATGATGTGGAGGGGGATTCCCTTGATAACCTCAGTTGCTACCTTGATATGATTGATAATTCCTCTGTGCATTTTGCAATTGATATTTATGATTTCTAAGGTAAGTCACCTCAGTGGACAACATTTTCACTTGTTCAATCAAATCTCTCATCTCATCTTTTTCCTCTTGGGTCCTTGTAGAATTTGTCATGTTTTGGAGATAAATTGGTTGTGTGGGCATTGCCTATGACATAGGTGTTCCAGGATGCAACACCAACTGGTTCGGAGGGGTAGGAACTAGATTGATAGTTAGAGCATAATTCAAAGCTCCTTGATTTAATATATTTGCATTTCCAAAATTGTTGGGTGCTCCATTCACAGTTGCAGGTGATTGTAAACTAACTTTTTGTGCCTTAGAATATGCATGAATCAAACTTGTAGGACTCAGAGTTTTTTGAACAAACAGACGTGAAACAGTCCAAGGCTACATAGTAGATAGGTCATGCTGCATCATCTCCTATGCAATATGGATCACACAATCTTGAATAAGCTTTTTGAAATTGGTTATTGAAAGCACCAATTGGTTCAATTTCATGTCTCCCTATCTCCATAAACTATCTATACAATTCTGTAAGGGTGATAGGCAATCTGAACTTCCTGAGGAATGCATCCTTCAATTGTTGCCAAGTCTGTATTGAATTTGAAGGTAGGTTGATATACCAGTAAAATGATTCCTCACCCAATGAATAAGGGAATAGTCTGCGTGCAATATCCTCATCTTGCACATTTCTATTCTAGATGGAATCCTCAAAAATCTTAATGTGCTCATCAGCAGTGTGATTCACATCATTCACAAATAATTTAGAACAAAAGTGTTTAGGATTCTTTAGCATATTGTTGTATGCAACAAACATTGCAATGGCTGATGCATTCTACAGACGCCATTGTTGGGCCATTGCTAGAACTTGTTGTTGGGCAGTTGTAGGTGAAACAACTTGTATAGGTATTTGCACGAATAACTATTGATTTGTGTAGCTCTTGGTGGAACTCCTCTTTGGATTAATCCTCGTGCATGATGTTGACGTGGTGGAGTTTGGAATATCCTTGTGAGATAGGCTACACTTGGTGAATTCTAACTTGTAGATGCTTCTTTATTTGTTCACCTAGGCTTTGGATCAAAATTCAACTCTTGCAGTTCATGTGCTCCCAGGGTGAATCTCAAGGATCTTCGATGTACCTTAGGTGAGGATGAATCAATGTTCTCTAGTATGTGAAACTGCTATAAAATCTTTTAGTCAAGTCCCTCCTTCTAGCACCAATTTCTATTGATGTGTGTTTTATGACCCACCAAATAGTAGAACAAAATACCAAAATATCTTATCCTCTCTTGAATAAAGTCTCATGTATGCTAAGATTGCTAGAGGATCATACGATGACTTCAAGGTTCCTTTGATGTTAGGTCTTGACTATGGATAAGATCGGTGGTTGATGTGATTTGTTGATGATCACAAAGGGCCTTAAATGTTTATTTAGATTCATTTCAAGTCATACTGGATGTGGGAGCTATCTTAAGGTTTTCCAATGAAGTACTTTTTTGGAATTTTCACAAAATATGCATAAATTCAATAAGAATAGGGTTCAGGAATTCTATTCTAATCTTAAGGATAGAGATGGCAACAAATAGTACTCTAGTGGACAAATTCCTCAATTTACCAAGTTTCACTTCACCAAGTTATACTACAACTACGCATAAACTAGTGCAATCTTCAAGGGTTATGCCAAAGATTCTCATACCACCGCATAAGCCATCATAAAGAACAATGTATGTGAATGATAGAAGTTAAGCATATGCATGAAAGGGGTTCAGAGTAACTTTGCACAATGAGTTAGAATCACTAAAAAGTCAAAAGTATGAACCAAAAGAATTCATCAATACACCATCATATTCTTCATTGTAATCACCACACATTAACTAGGCTAAACTTAATCTAATTGAAGAAATTTAAGAGAACAAGTAAGCACTAAGACACATCAAATATTCACCAAGCTCCAATGAAAAATGTATTGACATAAGGCCCTAATTTCTCTTTTCTATTTTTCGTACCCTTCTTCCACTTTCTTCAGCCTATCCTTTAAAGCCTATGTAGAGTCATCAAATTCTTCTAATATTTCCTCTCTGGAGGCCCAACCAAGATTTATTTCCGTAACATGATATTCATCTATAGGAATCTAATTTTTACCTTTGTCAATCATGGGAGTCGCAATCTGCAAGATTCTGGATCCTGATTCTCCTCTGATGAATTTAGTATATCTTCTTGCTTTCCCTTATTCTTCCGATCGATTTGATCTGTCCAAAATTTTCTATAATTCAATTGCCTGATCAAACTCCCTTTGTTGACGCAATTGAATTCATTACCTCAACCAATCTGGAATGGGTATACTTTGGTCTCCTGGGATCACCACTTGTTCTTTCCTTTGGACTGCTCGAATGTCGATCTCGTCTTCATCTCCTGGACTATACATTGTAACCTCAAGAACTATTGCTTCAACATTTGGAAGACGTATTGCTACTGCTGGAGTTTTTTCCTCTAGTGGACCATCTCCATCATTAATCATTTCTCCCTCTAAGATTGTAGCGAAACTTTCCTCTGTAGCAATATCTTGATCTCTCCCTCTTTCTTGCATGGACTTTTCATACGCATTTATACTTAGTCTATCATGAATTGGCCTATACAAATTTTCTTCTTGCTCAAATCTCCCTATACTTATCCCTATATCCTATCTTTCAAATGTTTCTATCTCTTGAACACTTGGAGTATGACTCGGAGAGGAGGGAGCATTTTCATGTTTCTGCTTCTTATTTTGAGGTTCCTGGGTTACTTCCTCAATACTAGGACGTTTTTCTTGAGGTACCTCTTTCCCTTTCTTGGTTCCTACATCCTTAGATGGAGTTCTGCTTTCCTCAACAGTCCCCTCAGATGTTTGTCCTGATCTTTCATCCCTAAGTGGTCTATGACCAAGCAACCTATATGTGAATCCATTAGCTGGTGCAACTAATTTTTCAAGCTTATGCTCAATCTACCACTTTGTAAAATCTAAGACTAGCTTTGAAAGAGCTTCTAGATCTATAACTTCTTTCCTCTTCAATCATATGGTTGAGCTATAATTTCTAGATTGAATCCCTCTCGCATCGTGTTTGAGTCATCCTCCATTTGATCAGGAACCCTAAATATGTTGCATGTTCTAATAATGTTCAACGGTAATCTTGAATGCATCTTCTTTCTAATCTCATTCTCATCTGTTGTTACTTTGATCCTCCTACTGATAAGATCTTGTTGTAAGGATCAAAATCATTCCTCTTCAGATAAAGCGGAAGATGGAAGAAGTGGAGCTGATCTAATGATCTCTCTGCAGCCTTTGGACATGGGCATACCTCAATTTTTCCTTTTCTTATGGAAATTGGGAATTGTAATCCCAACTTCTTCTTCCCTTTCTAAATCTTGTCATAGGCTGTAAGTTGTTGAGTAAGCTCTAACAAGACCATCTTGTCCGTTGGATACTTGGGAAGTTTATATGGCTCCATGGAGAATCCTTGAACTCAGATGTATGAAAAGGTGGGAAACTAAATGAACCATGCACCATATTTTTTGACCAACTTCATCGCACCCATTGACAATCTTATATGTAGCCTCTTTTGTAGTGCTCTTACTATGTGCATGGAAAATATATCGTTAACCCTCATGTAATCATCATTTGAATATAAATGCAACTACGGGTAGCATTCATGGACTTTGAGGTGTTGGGTTCTACTTCCAATCGGTCCTTTGCATTGTAGTCAATCATAATTCATTCTCTGTGTTAGCATGTAGACAACATACGAGCTCATGTATGCTCTAGATTCATCAACTGTTCATTCAAATTATCGCTTATGAGCCCAACCCAATCCATTTTGTTGCCTTCTTACATCACCTACTCAAGAAAATACCACATCTAAGATTCAAATCTATAAGAATGAGGCATGCCAAATATGCGACTTAACATCGTGATCATGTCACTATATTCCCTTTGCATGTTGAACCATACTATTTCTTTAGGAATCTTGGAATGATGTGATCTATTCTTTTTCAACCATCTTTTGTTGATTATTTCTTCATAGAAATGGACTCCAGAGGTGTAGATTCTCAGTGCTTGCTCCTGTGTTTTCGTGACCATCCTTGGGTGAGAAGGAATTCCAAACATTTCATAAATGGATGCCAGAGAAAAATCTGCTAGAATATTTCGTTCAAAATCCTTAATAGTCATGTCCCTAGGACTGTAGTATTTGGTACATTCCACAATTAACTCTGGATGCTGAAAATGAGGGAAACCAGCCATAGTAACAATTCCACTTCTTAAAATTCTTGTGGCTAGGTGTGTTGGGTGATGGTTATTGTATCCAAGCATTCTCCAGACAAAATCTTTCAAATCGAGGCTGTCAAGGCTTGTATCTCCGAATTTTGCCCACTTTGACACAATTTTGGATTTAGGATAGAATCCTCTCCTTTCATTCTTTATCAATTGTCCGCACATTTCTCCTATTCCCTTGGGTTCTACCATTCTCCTTTCCTACAAAATAGAAATTTTCCACACATAAGACTATGCAAAGAAAGTATAAAAAACATATACAACTTGTCCATAAGACAAAGATTTTGGATTTTTGCCAAAATTTCTATACTCTCTCGAGATTCTCTTTTCAATATTTCCATGAGAAACATGCAATTTTCCACAACTCACTGAAAAAAGGTTCCTTTCTGATAAGATTCAAAATCCTCTGTCGCGAATTTCTAGATAACTCCTCAATGATTTCAAAAATTTTCAAAAAATCTTCTTTTCGAACTCTTTGAATTTCACTCTTATTCTCAATTTGCTCTTTAGATTTCTGTGTGAGAAGAAATGAATGAGAGAGTTTCTTATATAAATCATCCCTTTAAAAAAATATATTTAAAGCTGTAGGCTAAAATTAAGTAGTTGCTTTACTTAGCCATCAAGGTTTCCATACTTGTTGCTTTCTACTATTTGTTTCAAAAAGTTGTCATTATTGATGCTTTTAGCTTCAAGATGAAACTAAGTATTTCTTTATCCCACTTTGATTTTTTTTTTTTAAAATTATGAACTAAATATCAATTAAAATCAATATTTAATTCATTTCCATTTTTAATGAAAAAAATCAAATTTCTTTCCAACTTTTCTCCAATATATATTTTTTGGATTATTATTTAAAACAACCAAATTAAATATCAATAAAACTAATATTTAATTTTTCATGTAAGTCCAAAATTTCCTTGAAAGAAAGTCATTTTTTTGCTTTTTTATAAATCCAACTTTTCCATTCACGAAGAATTTTCCATTCTTTTTCTTTTTTTCTTTCAATGGATTTTCGTTTCAAATTTGGAATTTTTCTCAAATTTCCCAATATTTCAACTTTTCATTATTTTTTATACTTACGATTTTTCACGAGATTTTGGATTTTCATCCTCAAGAATTTTGAATTTCTATGAGATTTTGGATTCCAAACTTCTTTTTCCTTCCGTTTGGAATTTTTTAGGATGTCTTGGATTTTCACATTTTCCATTTTTTAACAATTTTTTCACATTTTTCAATTTTTTAAATTTTTGGAAACTTGGGTGATTTATTATTATTATTATTTTGAATTTTAGAATTATTTCAAGTTTTCCAAATTTTAACGATTTCTCTGAAACTTTGCTCACCCTTTGGAATTTGAGTTCGTCAAGGATTCCACTCCATATATATATTTTAAAAAAAAATCAAAATTTTCTTCCATCACGTACGAAGAGTAAGATTTTCCAAACTCATATGGGTTTTATCCATGTTAAAATAAATAAAATCCCCCATTATGTGAAAAGTGCACTCAATGAAAGTGCGCGTCGCAGTTTTAATATGGCTATGGATTGTTTATCTGTGGGAGACAATCCACAGCCAACACGAATGTGCGCTCCCGAATTTGCGGGGAGTGGGTTTTTGGTCAAACGAAGGATTTTGTCCTTCACAAAATATTCCACGCCATTATGAACTTCTGCTCCATGGTATCCGGAAAGCACATTTTTAAGGCAGTTAGGGATTTTGAATTTGACCATTCCCTGTGGATGGTTGACTTGCGCTCCACCAAACAGGGAAATCCATGGTGGAGGCTTAGATTGAAAAGCACGGTTCCCAGGCATGGGTGATGGTGAATCTTGGTCACAACAAGAGATAACAATGATCAAATGTGGGCATGCATTGATAGGTTGAGATTGAGTAAATATTTAGAGGCAGGATTTGAAGACTAAAGACGGATGTAACATATTGAATCCTCTTATTCATTGAAAGAAAGGTCAAGATCATAAATGGTACCTGCACAGAAATAGCAAATACATCTGCTATAGCAATAAAATGTTTTCAAAGTATTCACAGAGATAACATCATAACAATGATCAAATCTGGGCATGCGTTGACAGGTTGAGAATGACTAAATATTTAGAGGCAGGATTTCAAGTCTGAAGACAGGGATGTAATATGCTGAATCCTCTTATTCATTAAAAGAGCTTGACTTATTTTTATCTAGGCTATGATTTCAGTCTAAGACTTGGGAGGACACTTACAGTCAAAATATGTAAAATCACAGTTTGGAAATACTGTTCATTTGTGCCATAAGTTCATGTGTGTGTTCACGGTGTGTATAGAGTGCATTCAGCATGTGTGTATCTAGAGAAGATTGTACAAGTGTGTAGTGTGAGCAGCTTGTGAATGTGAGAGTTGTGAGTGTGCTTTTGTTTTGTGGTCTGCAAAACTGTTCAGTAGAATATGGGTGGAGATTGGTGAAGGAAAAGAAACCATCCAGACAGTGCAGAAGATCTCTAGAGAGGAGGATCATGGTGGTCTAGTAGAAGTATCAACCTTCAATGGCCAGTCAACCCACCTTTTTGTGTTTGAAGAGACAGTGGCAAGGGAAGTGCAAAACTTCCTTCTCTTATGAAACTCTCCGTGCAAACAAATTGTGAGACAATTTGTAGCTGCTCAACTTCAATTACTGTGACTACATTTCTGATATTAGTCTATGATATGTGGAAGCTTTTTGTGATGAACCTCCTTATAGCAATATCGTGAGAATGCTCGAAATAACAGAATACAAAGTGATAGCAGAACTCAGAATGAATCTACTGATCGCAGGCCACTTCGAGGGGGTAACCTCCTTTGAGCAAGCTCAATACAATAAATTCGTCTGTGCCCATCAAGGGCCTCAACCCATTCTTATATACTGAGTACGATCTAGAAAAGTAATACTACCTATGCATGTGGGATAATAAAATATACTCACGGGACGACTTACAAAGCATATGCATCCAACAACACTACTCTAACAAAATAAACAGAAGGAACACACAAGTTCCTAACATCCCCTCTCCCTTAGAAAAAAGCTTTGTCCTCAAAGCTTAAGGTGTGGAAATTGTTGTTGAATCTGAAGAAGGGGTTCCCAGGTAGCATCCTCTGGTTGCATGCCATGCCACTGAATCAAGACCTCAGAGATGGAGCGAGAGCGAAGCTGGCGAGTGCGCTGGTCAATGATTGCCACCGGCTCCAGGATAATGGATCCTTCCGTATCCATTTCAGGGAGAGTAGTTTGTGCTCTGACAGTGGTACCCAGAACTTTCTTTAGACAAGAAACATGAAAGACTGGATGAATGCGGGAAGAAGGAGGAAGTTCCAGTTTATAAGCAACTGAACCAATCTTCTGCAGAACCTTATAAGGCCCATAAAATTTTGGGGCCAGCTTATGACGCCCTTTCAGCTTTAGGGAGGATTGTTTGTATGGCTGTAGACGAAGAAAAACCATATCCCCAACTTGAAATGAGCGCTCAGAACGGTGTTGATCTGCTTGCTGTTTCATCCGATTACGGGCCATGTGAAGATTATCCTGTAAGGTACGAAGAATCTGATCCCTGCTGCGGAGAACTATGTCAACTGCCTGGACTGGTGAGCTGTTGGGAGTGTAGGGAAGGAGCACTGGAGGTGCCTGACCATAGACTGCTTCATATGGAGTCATTTTAGAGGCAGTGTGGTAAGAGGTATTGTACCACCATTCAGCTAAAGGGAGCCACTTGGCCCACTGATGTTGCTGTTCGGAAGTGAAGCAACGAAGATAAGTTTCCAAGCATTTATTGACAATTTCAGTTTGACCATCAGTTTGTGGGTGATAGCCTGAACTCATCGTCAGTTTGGTGCCAGTTTTCTGAAACAGTTCAGTCCAAAAATGACTGGTAAAAGTTGCATCACGATCAGAGACAATGGAAGAAGGGAGTCCATGAAGGCGAAATATCTGGTCCATGAAGATTTGTGCAACAGAGGAGGCAGTATAGGGGTGGCTGAGGGCACAAAAATGACTATATTTCGAGAGACGATCAACCACAACCAAGATCACTGTCTTGCCACCGGATTTAGGAAGCCCTTCAATGAAATCCATAGAAATATCAGTCCAAATCCGTGTAGGGATGGGCAATGGTTCGAGCAAGCCAGGAAGGAGGGTCGTTTCACCCTTGTGGCGTTGGCAAGTATCACATTCAGCCACCATCTGTTGAATCGTCTGTTTCATCCCTTTCCAAAAGAAGTTTCTCCTTGCTCGCTCATAAGTTTTGAGGAAGCCTGAGTGCCCTGCTGAAGGAGAAGCATGGAGTTCATAAAAAATAGCCTGATGTAGAGCTGGGTTTTGAGGAAGCACTAGCCGACCCTTGTATCGAAGAGAAGCACCATCCCAAGAGTAATGTGGTATAGCAGAAGGATTATTGGCTAGCTGGTGAATGATTTGAGATAAAGAAGAGTCACTGTCATAGCCCTGCTGAACAGACGCTAACCAATTGGGAATGGGCATAGAAATAGCGGAAAGGGAAGCTTGATTATCAAATGTGCGAGAAAGAGCATCTGCCACAATATTCTCCTTACCCTTCTTGTAGGTGATCTCATAATCATACCCCATGAGTTTGCTGACCCATTTCTGTTGTGTAGGAGAGGATACCCGTTGTTCCAGGAAGTATTTCAGACTTTGGTGATCGGTTCTGATGCAAAAATGACTCCCTAAGAGGTATGGCCGCCACTTCTGTACAGCATGCAAAATAGCCATCATTTCTTTTTCATAAGTAGAGAGGGCTAGATTCTTACCAGAGAGGGCTTTGCTAGTGAACGCAATAGGATGGTCATCTTGCAGGAGAACAGCACCCAATCCATTGCCGCAAGCATCACTCTCAATAGTGAAGGGTTTGGAAAAATCTGGCATTGCGAGAACAGGTGTACTGCACATAGCCTGTTTCAGTTGTTCAAATGCAGTCTCAGCAACAGGGGTCCAGGAGAAGGCATCCTTCTTTAACAGAGCTGTCAATGGTGCTGCAATTTTCCCGTAATCTTTGACAAACTTGCGGTAGTAGCCAGTCAACCCCAAAAAACCCCGAAGGCTCTTGAGAGTTTTAGGATGCGGCCAAGTTTTCATGGCATCTATTTTTGTAGGATCCACCCGCACTCCATGGTGTGCAACAATATGCCCGAGATACTCCACTTCCTCCTGGCCAAACACACATTTAGATAGTTTTGCACAGAGTTGATGATCAGAGAGAAGTTGCAAGACAAGCTCCAGATGATGGAGATGCTCAGCCCAAGTTTTGCTATATATGAGGATATCATCAAAGAAGACCAGAATGAATTTTCGGAGGTATGGTCGAAATATGTTATTCATCACTGCCTGAAATGTTGAAGGAGCATTCGTGAGGCCAAAGGGCATGACTAAAAATTCATAGTGACCATCATGTGTGCGGAAGGCAGTTTTAGGTATATCCTCCTCATTAACCCGAATTTGATGATACCCAGAACGAAGATCTAACTTGGAGAAAAAATGAGCCCCATGAAGTTCATCAAGAAGTTCATCAACAACTGGAATGGGAAACTTGTCCTTTATAGTGAGATGATTAAGTGCTCGGAAATCAATGCAGAGTCGCCATGACCCATCTTTTTTGCGAACAAGCAGAACTGGAGAAGAAAAGGAACTGGTACTAGGGCGAATAATACCTTGCTTCAGTAAGTCACGGACAAGTATCTCGATTTCGGTCTTCTGATGAAATGGGTAGCGGTAGGGCCTGATGTTGGGCGGAACACTGCCAGGAAGGAGCTGAATACGGTGGTCCTCTGGACGAGAAGGAGGTAATCCCACAGGTTCAGCAAATACACCAGAATACTTGTCCAAAATGTGTTGGAGATCGGCAGGAGTGCTAGAGACTGCTGATGGCTGCATCTGAATGGAATGGAGCTGAGCGATGACACCATGTGAATTCTTCTTAAGAAGTTTTTCCATACGGTGTGAACTGATGATGCTGAGAGACCCTGGTTGTAAGCCTTTCAAAGTGTGTTGGTGCCCCTCGGCTGAAAACTGCATCCAAAGTTCAGCAAAATCCCAGAGAATGGGGCCAAGAGTGCGTAACCATTGGGCACCCAAAACCACATCACAGCCACCTAAGGGTAAGGCAAACATGTCAGAGCGCATGTTATAATCTCCAATAGAGAGACGCACATTGCGACATTTCCCTTTACAAGGTAAAGTGCCCCCATTGGCAATCATGACTTCAAAGCTAGAGCAGGGATGGATAAAGCAATCAGCCTGTTTGGCTATTCGTGGATCAATGAAGTTATGAGTGCTACCAGAATCAATGAGTATAGTAAGAGGGATCTTCTTGAAGAAACCCTGGACCCGCATGGTTTGTGGAGTAGTGACTCCTGCCAAAGCATGGACAGATATCTCTGGTGGAGCTTCTGGTGAAGGAGGTTCAGGCTGGTGAGGCTTAACCTCATCATCCACTGTTTCCTGAGCATCTACATATTCTTCCAGTTCCGGTGGAGAATCCACATCCAAGAGATAGAGCTTTTGCTGAACACATCTATGGCCCCGAGACCATTTCTCATCACAATTATAACAAAGCCCTTTGTCTCGCCTGACTCGCATCTCTGTTTCAGACAAGTGCTTGATCGGAGTAGTTCTGGGCGCTGGTATGACTGGAGGGTTGTGATAACCTGTATTTCTGAATGGAACAAAATTAGATCTGGAGCGTTGTAGAGCACTAATCTTGTCTTCCGCTAACTTAGCCAACCCAAGGGCTTCCATCATTGTAGTAGGTCGAAACATTTTGACTTCTGAGCGAAGTGCATCCTTCAGACCACTGACAAAACAACTACGGAAGAATTCATCAGACAAGCCCTCTGTGTAATTAGCTAATTTTTCAAACTCTGTCTGGTATTCTCTTACAGTGCCTGTTTGACGCAGTTTAGTGAGTGCTCCTGTGAAATCATCAAAGGAACTAGGGCCAAAGCGCTCCAAAATGAGGGTGCACAAGTCTCTCCACGTTGGGCCTACATTAGCCTTGATGTACCAACGGAACCATTGAAGAGCTTCATGTTCCAAATTAAAAGATGCAAGGGGGACTTTGTGGTTATCCAAAGTATTATGCAAGCTGAAATACTGCTCTGCCCTATAGATCCATCCAGTCGGATCAGAACCATCGAAGCGTGGAAAATCAAGCTTTGGTCCACGGAAATTGCCAGAAGAGGACCCAGTATCTCCTGAATGGTTTCGGCTCATGGCTGACTGCTGAAAGTTAAGACCCAGAATTTTGTCATCCAGATCTTGAAGTTTGGTTTTGAGGGATGCCATTTCTTCTTCCATGATTTTTGCTCCTGTACGCGTAACAACCATAAAGCAAGGTTTTTTTTTTTTTTTTTTTTTTTTTTGGAATGGGTAGAAGATGAGAAACAAAAACTTTTTTAGTTACGGCAAACTTGGATTTGGGTAAAACTCAGATAGGAAATGGGTGTTCGACGGGTGGTGGGAGACTATCTGGGGACAAGGGAAACAGAAAAATGAGGGTTTCAAGGGTAGGGAGGCGAAATGAGGCGAACAGTCCAAGAGGGATAAGGGAGCAAAATGAGGAATTGAATCTTGTGGCTCAGTTTGGTGGCGATTGGATGAGAGGTGAAAAAGATAGGGCAAACCCTAAAATTAGATAAATGAGGGATTTAGGGCTTTGATATGTAAAATTTGGGGTTGGGTCGCCAAGGAAGGAAGTATGCGAAATGATATTGCAGACGTTCTGCAGAAGTATGAGCAGAAACAGAAAGCAAACAAGGAAGCTACGACTAAAAAACAGAAAAAATTTTACTCTTTTTTTTTTTTTTTTGAACAGTCGACTTAGAAAAATTCACTCACAGACAGAACAACTGAAAAGAGTTATTGCAATAACAAGAGATATTAGAAGTGAGAGGAACCTGAAGGCCACGACAGAAAAAAAAATTTGATGTAATTTCCACCCAGCGAGCCCAAGAGAGTGCTCTGATACCAGATGTGATGAACCTCCTTATAGCAATATCGTGAGAATGCTCGAAATAACAGAATACAAAGTGATAGCAGAACTCAGAATGAATCTACTGATCGCAGGCCACTTCGAGGGGGTAACCTCCTTTGAGCAAGCTCAATACAATAAATTCGTCCGTGCCCATCAAGGGCCTCAACCCATTCTTATATACTGAGTACGATCTAGAAAAGTAATACTACCTATGCATGTGGGATAATAAAATATACTCACGGGACGACTTACAAAGCATATGCGTCCAACAACACTACTCTAACAAAATAAACAGAAGGAACACACAGGTTCCTAACATCTTTACAAACTGATTTACAAATTCCTCTGTTTTAAAAGAAGCAATGCAATAACTCCAACTGGCTTACTTTCCTTGTTAGACCTTGTAAAACTGAAAAGCCTGGATCTAGAGTGACGCAGACAGATTCATGGGGACTTGACCATCTAAAAGTACTCCCCAATTTGGAGTTGTTCAATATTGGATGGTTATTATAGAAGAGAAGATGCTAAGATGTTCTAGAGTTTTTCCCTTAAATCCTTGGTGAATCTTAAATCCTTGCTGAATAGCATCTAGCACCTAGATAAACAAGATGCATACCCTATTAAAAATAAGTTTTATTTTGCTTCTTTCCATAGAATCTTGTACTTGCACAATCACTGATGAGTACAGTCTTATGGAATTTAAGAAGTCCATCATATTAGATCCTCTCCATTCCATAGTAAAACGAGTCCCTAATGTTCACTTCTGCAATTGGACTGGCATTACTTGTATTCAACAAGCAATAGGGTAAAATCACTTGAGCTGCAAGATATGCAATTAAAGGATTCCATCTCCCCTTCAATTGGTAAGCTCTCATTCCTTACGCAACTTGGTCTCTGGACAATGACAATTTTGTAAGCTCAATTCTGCGGGAAATGGGGAGAGTTCAAAGCTTATAAAGGTTCTTTATCTTTATGTTACTAGCTGACAATTGATTGACTGGAATAATTCCTTTAGATTTGAGTCTTCTTACAAATCTCTACTTCCTTTCTCTCGACTCCAATAGCTTTTTTGGTAACATCCCTCCTTCTATAGGAAGTCTCTCCAACCTAGAAATATTGTGTATTGGAGATATTGCCCTTGAAGGTTGCATTTCACCTGAATTGGGAATGTTGTCTTGATTGGTCTCCTTTACTCTGTTTGACAACCACTTAACAGACCCTATTCCCTCCTTAATCTCAAATAGTTCAGGCTTAGTAGAATTGGCCCTTTATAACAATATCTTGATTGGTAGAATCCCACGAGAATTGGGAAAGCTCTCTAGCCTTGAGTTTCTATATCTATAGGGCAATCAACTGAAAGGTACCATCTTAGACACTATTGCCAATTGTACCCAACTATGTAGCCATGATTTTTCTTTCAATCATCTCAGTGGAGCAGTACCATTAGATTTTAGCTGGCTTTTAGTTCTTCAAATGCTAACCCCTTTATTTAATCAACTCGTCAGTGTGAGTGCTGTCACAATCCCCATTCTTACAGCCCTCCAGAATTGTACAAGTCTTCATCAAATATGGATTGATCACAATCATTTGACTGGATACTTGCCAAAGCAGCTCCCCAAGAATCTTGCTCTCTTGGGACTAGATAGTAATAAGATTATAGGAAGTTACCTACACTTATTGCCAATACAATGTACAACAATCCCATCCTCTCTAAGAAACCTTGAATAAGTTGCAAAGACTCTTGCTGGACAACAACGTGATAGAAGGAAACCTACCCAATAAGATTGGTCAAATAAAAATCCTTGGGAAGCTATCTGAGTCAAAATTTTCTTTCTGGAGAGATCCCTGGGACAATTGGTTTCCTTCAACATTTGACACAACTTGTGCTCAACCACAACCAATTCTCCAGGGACATACCTACAAGTCACAGGAAATGCTACAAATTGAAATTGTTGGACCTCTCCAACAATTCATTCAGTGCACACATCCCCCATGAAGTGGGTAGTCTTGGTAATTTGCAGATATATTTCAATTTGTCCAAAAACTCCTTCCAAGGACCTCTGCCTTGAGAAATTAGAAAGATGATTCATGTTCAAGCCATTGACATTTCAGCTAACAGATTAGAAGGTTGAATTCCTATCACTCTGGGAAGCTACAAGAGAGATCAAAAAATTAAAGCTTGCAAGTCAAGCTCCAAGAGGCTCAATGCAACAATATCCGTAGACAACACAATAAAGTAGCTAATACGCTGGCCAGTTACGTTCTTGACAATTACAATCTGATTTGTTATAGTTTTCGCTCTCAGTAGTGGTAGACCAAGCTTCAAAGAGGATCTGAGAAAGACTCTGGGTTCTGGTTTTTTCTAATGAATTTTAATATATATCATTTTCATTACATTTCCCATCCTTGGAGTAATAGCTTTAGGCCTTGCATAGTCAAATATGTATGCATATACTTCTATCTAATATGATTAGGTTCATATTTTATAGATATAAAAGAAGTTCAAAATATATAGTAATTAAAGAATTCACCTTGACCCCACAAAGAAAAGGATCATTGCTGATCATATCAATTAAAGGGAGGTTCATTTAGAGGTGTTCCCGTTAAAGAAATTTCTTGCCATCCAAAAATAAATACAGTAAGAATACATGGAACATATCGCCACAAAGATAATGTTCTCACTTCTTCAACACTAGACATGAAGAACATTCTTTTAGTAAATATGATATTAAGTCTCATCTCCTTTGAAAACTAAGCCCAATCTTAACTGCTCCTCAACTTCCCCCAACATGCACACTGCTCCATTAACCTTGAAATAGTGAAACATGGGGACTTGCACCCCTCCCAAAATCCAGAAGTAGCCATCCCTCAGATGTCCCCACACTGAGTACTTGGAGTACTCAATTACCCCCACGCTGCAACTGGGATGGGTTTCATTTCCCTCAGCACTGGCAGGCTTAACTCTAGAGGAAAAGCTAACATTGTTGCATACATTAGGTAAAGCCTTTGATAATTGCAAAAAGATAAAATTGCTAGGGCATTCTCTTTTGAATGGTGACCGCTATGGAATTGATAATCTTGGGAATCTGTATTTAAATCATGAAGATATTGATGAGAATTAGTCTGCATTTCTGTCAGTTGCTGACCTTGTGACAACCTTGAAATATAAGATGAAAGCAGCATTAAGACATGCTTTGGAGCTTAAAGTGGCTAAGGTGATGGAGATATAAATGATATTTAAATGACTCCTTGTCAATTCACCCACATTACTCATAGTTCCTCAATAAGATTACTGAGAGTGCCTTACAACATGGAGTTGTGGGTGGGGGCAAATTTTATGAGCTACCTGTTAAAGTTACAGGCAGTCCAAATGAACTTGAATATTATGAAGTAGAAAAGATATGCAGTATGATAAATTTCAATGTAGATGATACCGTGGGATTTGTAGCAATTCCAGTTTGGGATAATTTGACAAATGTACTTTCTTTTATAGAGAAACATGGAGAGAAAGCACTGGAATTCAGGCAAAGATTGAAGCAGTAAGAAGAACACCTGGAAGAGTTGAAGAAGAAAACAAGGAAGATGCTTAAATTGAGGTGCCTTACTTTTGACAAAGGTGTCCAGGGATTAATGTTTATCTGCATGCACCAGGCTGTTGAGAAGTGCACAGGAACTCACTCGTACACTGAAGGGCTTTCAATATGTTTATCACAGGAGAATCAACTGCCAGAGCCTGGTTCCAAATGTCCATTGTATCTAAAATAGGATTTTAACATTTCTGAGCTTTAACAAATGAGGGACCAAGAATCTAATCTAGAATTTCAGTGTTTGATCATATGATTGCATTATTTGTTTATTTATTCTTGCTAGAAATGTAAAGTTGTGTAGCTCAACGGAATCCATTTTTTTGCAAATTAAAGGCCTCCATTTGTGAAATAATATTTTGAGCTATATGGCTGAAAGGGTAAATTGATCTGTCTTGCTTCAAAGTACTAAATACACTGTAAATCTCAAGTGATGCTCATGCTCATTCTTTGTTTTCACCGTCGTTAATTTGAAATGATGGATGCTTCCTATAACCTTATGATTGCTGAAACTCTAATCTATTAATAACACACCTATTCAAATTTAATTCTGACTGAAAGTGCTTGATAAAGGAAGGTCGTGAAGGATTTTTGTTATAGCATCAACATATTGCAGTTGCTCTGTTCTATATTGAATCAGTCTAGTGTTACTGTGGTAAAGAAATAAAAGCAACAGGGTCCAGAAAATACTCTTCCAAAATTGGATGTACTAATCCTAATGAGTTAGAGCAATCATAAAGCACACCACACATACAATATATTTCCCTTCTAGGAGTACTATTTACACTAGGATTACTCTTAGTTGAGCCTTCTTCTTCATTTCCAGTTTCTTAAACTTCTAATCCGCTACAATCCTATCCATATCAAACTTCCCATCTTTACTGGGAAATATTTGCAGAATATGTTGTTTCTCTGTTGGTACTAGGTATAAAGTTCATGAAAGGAACCAATAAATACACAGTTAAAAGAAATTACCACAATTGACTTCATGGAAAGAAAGGATTATTAACATGGTCAAGATCATAAATGGTGCCTGCACAGAAATATCAAATACATCTTCAGTGCCACAAAAAAATTTGAAAGTATTCACAGAGATAACAATGATCAAATGTGGGCATGCATTGACCGGTTGAGATTGAGTAAATATTTAGAGGCAGGATTTGAAGACTGAAGACAGGGATATAACATGTTGAATCCTCTTTTTCATTGAAAGAAAGGTCAAGATCATAAATGGTGCCTGCACAGAAATATCAGATACATCTGTAGTAGCAATAAAAAAATCTCACAGTATTCACAGAGATAACATCATAACAATGACCAAATCTGGGCATGCATTGACAGGTTGAGAATGAATAAATATTTAGAGGCAGGATTTCAAGTCTAAAGAGAGGGATGTAATATGCTTAATCCTCTTATTCATTAAAAAAGCTTGAATTATTTTTATCTACACTATGATTTCAATCTGAGGGGAGGACACTGACAGTCAAAATATGTAAAATTACAGTTTGGAAATACTGTTCATTTGTGCCATAAGTTCATGTGTGTGTGTGTGTTCACAGTGTGTATAGAGTGCATTCAGGATGGGTGTATCTAGAGAAGACTGTACAAGTGTGTATTGTGAGCAGCTTGTGAATGTGAGCATTGTGAGGGTGCTTTTGTTTTGCGGTCTGCAAAACTAATTTCAGTTCAACAGAATTTGGGTGGAGATTGGTGAAGGAAAAGAAACCATCCAGACAGTGCAGAAGATCTCTAGAGAGGAAGATTATGGTGGTCTAGTAGAAGTATCAACCTTCAATGGCCAGTCAACCCACCTTTTTGTGTTTGAAGAGACAGTGGCAAGGGAAGTGCAAAACAAACTTCTCTTATGAAACTCTGCGCAAATAAATTGTGAGACAATTTATAGCTGCTCAACTTCAATTACTGTGACTACATTTTTGATATTGGTCTATGATATGTGGAAGCTTTTACAAACTGATTTACAAATTCCTCTGTTTTAAAAGAAGTAATGCAATAACTCCAGCTGGCTTACTTTCCTTGTTAGACCTTGTAAAACTGAAAAGCCTGGATCTAGAGTGATGCAGACAGATTCATGGGGGACTTGTGCATCTAAAAGTACTCCCAATTTGGAGTTGTTCAATATTGGATGGTTATTATAGAAGAGATCATGCTAAGATGTTCTAGAGTTTTTCCCTTAAATCCTTAGTGAATAGCATCTAGCACCCAAATAAACAAGATGCATACCCTATTAAGGATATGTTTTATTTTGCTTCTTTCCATAGACTCTTGTACTTGCACAATCACTGATGAGTACAGTCTTATGGAATTTAAGAAGTCCATCATATTAGATCCTCTCCATTCCATAGTAAAATGAGTCCCTAATGTTCACATCTGCAATTGGACTGGCATTACTTGTATTCAACAAGCAATAGGGTACAATCACTTGAGCTGCAAGATATGCAATTAAAGGATTCCATCTCCCGTTCAATTGGTAATCTCTCATTCCTTGTGCAACTTGGTCTCTGGACAACAACAATTTTGCAGGCCCAATTCTGCAGGAAATGGGGAGAGTTCAAAGCTTATAAAGGTTCTTTTATCTTTATGTTACTAGCTGACAATCGATTGACTGGAATAATTCCTTCAGTTTTGAGTCTTCTCACAAATCTCTAGTTCCTTTCCCTCAGCTCCAATAGCTTTTTCGGTAACATACCTCCGTCTATAGGAAGTCTCTCCAACCTAGAAATATTATGTATTGGAGATATTGCCCTTGAAGGTTGCATTCCACCTGAATTGGGAATGTTGTCTTGATTGGTCTCCTTTACTCTGTTTGACAACCACTTAACAGACCCTATTCCCTCTTAATCTCAAATAGTTCAGGTTTAGTAGAATTGGCCCTTTATAACAATAGCTTGACTGGTAGAATCCCATGATAATTGGGAAAGATCTCTAGACTTGAGTTTCTATATCTACAGGGCAATCAGCTGAAAGACCACCTTAGACACTATTGCCAATTGTACCCAACTAAGTAGCCATGTTTTTTCTTTCAATCATCTCAGTGGAGCAGTACCATTAGATTTTAGCTGGCTTTTAGTTCTTCAAATGCTAATCCCTTTATTTAATCAACTCGTCAGTGTGAGTGCTGTCACAATCCCCATTCTTACAGCCCTCCAGAATTGTACAAGTCTCCATCAAATATGGATTGATCACAATCATTTGACTGGATACTTGCCAAAGCAGCTCCCCAAAAATCTTGCTCTCTTGGGACTAGATAGTAATAAGATAACAGGAAGTATACCTACACTTATTGCCTATACAATGTACAACAATCCCATCCTCTCTAAGAAACCTTGAATAAGTTGCAAAGACTCTTGTTGGACAACAACATGATAGAAGGAAACCTACCCAATGAGATTGGTGAAATAAAAATCCTTGGGAAGCTATCTGAGTCAAAATTTGCTTTCTAGAGAGATCCCTAGGACAATTGGTTTCCTTCAATAGTTGACACAACTTGTGCTCAACCACAACCAATTCTCCAGGAACATACCTACAAGTCACAGGAAATGCTACAAATTGAAATTGTTGAACCTCTCCAGCAATTAATTCAGTGCACACATCGCCCATGAAGTGGCTAGTCTTGGTAATTTGCAGATATATTTCAATTTGTCCAAAAACTCCTTTCCAAGGACCTCTGCCTTGAGAAATCAGAAAGATGATTCATGTTCAAGCCATTGAAATTTCAGCTAACAGATTAGAAGGTTGAATTCCTGTCACTCTGGGAAGCTATGAACAACTTGAATAAATCTTTCATCAAATGAATTAGACGGCCCAATACCATATTCTCTCAGTGAGTTAAAGAGTCTTGTGAGCATAGATTTGTCTTCCAATAAACTGTTAGGTTTGATCCCCACATCTATGAAGTTTCTCAAATGCTTCACGTCTTGAATTTGTATTTCAATAATTTGAGCAGAGAGAACCTCAAACATGGCATATTTTATACTTTGACAGCTGCATCAACTAGGGGAAATGTGGGTCTGTGTGGCGAATGGATCCAGTTACCTCCATGCTTTATTTTGAATGCTCCACTAAAAGACCCTAGTAATAGAATTAGAATAATAGGACCAATAGCTGGACTCATTACCTTCTTATTAGTTTGTTTAATGGTCTTGGGACAAATTCATAGGAAGCGCAAGATCAAGTCTAATATTTAAAGGAAATCTAGAGAAACGTTTTCTTTCCATTGTTAAATCATTGACCTTCATTGAGATATTAAACATAGCAATTGATATGATCTATGGATTAGAGTATCTCTATCATGACTATTTTAGAAAGTCATTCACTACAATATAAAACCAAGCAACATTCTTATAGAAGAGGACCTGACAGCATACCTTGCAAATTTTGGCATTTCCAGAATAGTCTATGTTTTAAACAATGGTACTTGTGACTCACAAAGTAGTTCCACTCTAAATCTGAAAGGATCTGTGGGCTACATTGCACTAGGTATTGGATTTGGCTATGTAATAGCAATAATAGATAAATTTATCTACATTTCATATTTTAATTTCATTCATTTCCTCTAATGAGATTCGCTCTTTTACTTTTTATTCTGTAGAGTATGGAATTGGTGGGAATGTGTCCACAAAGGGTGATATTAAGCTCTTGGAGATGGTAGCTGGAAAGAGTCCAACTAATGATATGTTTGCAGGAGGACTGAACTTCCACAAATGGATAAGCATGCATTTTCACAACAAATTAATGGAGATTGTCAACAAAGAAGAAAGAGATCGTAAAATTGATAAAGCATTGTTTGCATCTTACATGTAGGATTTATGAGCTCTATAGGGTTCAACATTTTTCCCCAATTTTGACATTGATTAGACCCTATACATCCTCGTATCTGCATGAGCTATCATGGCAAGTATTAATGGAAAACCTGTCTGCTAGAAAGTGATGGCCTGTAACTACTAAGATCATAGTACTTATCTTGACAAATTTGTTGGTAAGTGAAAAATTATGTTTACTATCTACTCATGTTATTTTTTCCTCTGTTTCTTACCATATTACATAATCTAAGTATTCTATAGTATTTCTAATCATATCACACAATTTCTCAAGAAAATGATCCAGTCATGGAGTAAACCCGCACATGTAAAACTCCAGGTTAAGAAGTAGCTTTGAGCAGATAATCAATAGCCCAATGCACAACAACCGTTGGGAACCCAAATTTCACATCATCTCCTGGGTCATAATATCCTCCACTTAAGTCCACCTACCCCCATAACAAACATTATTTAGCTTTACCCATCTATGAAGACCATCATTGTGTCACAGATGAGTGAACAAATAAATAAATAAGATATGAAGAGAACAGAACATACATTTTGATCAGTTCCATCAGCAAGGGCAAAATCTCCCCTCCACGTCATCCTCTGATTTGAAGGGAGTTTGACAGATCTCTGACCTTCAAGAAAGAGAATGGATTTAGTGAGAATCTTTCTAATTATGCGATGACGATGCAAATCTATCATTCTACTTAACCACTCTTACTCTCACAGCCATTATCAAATACAAGCGCCTAAGCATAAAACAAGTAGAGCTACTTTCCCACTCATTCTCGCTCCTACTAAAGACCACCAAATAAGAACATGATTCGTATCTGCTTAACTCACCAATGAGTGAATTTATACGACTGCAAACCGGTCAATTAAGGGATGACACCACATTTTATTGTTCTATGCAGCAAACAATATTTCATGTTTTGAACTACACACAGTAAAATTCATACCTAATGAACTACACACAGTTTGTAGTTTTCAGAATACTAAATCCACATACATCGATCAATTTAATAAACAATGATTGAATGATGAAAGATAATTATTTTAAAATCTTAGCAGGGGAAAAAATAAAGAAAACCAAATTGCCTCTGCTGAAGCCATTACCACTGGACTTAGGCGTACTTTGAACAATGGTTTATTTGCACTCCGGAGATCTAGTTGTTCAATAATTTTTGTGGGGATTTTTGAAAAAGATACCAGAACGACCAAATTAGAAAAAAACATGAAAGGACACTCCCCTATTTTTAAGTTTCAGAAAGATTGCGAACTTTGCAATAGGTGAGATTTCGTGATATCTAGGTTATAGGTCTAGTCAATGATGGTGTATGAATGCAGATCGCGAAATAAATAGAACAAAAAAAAACTTCCTTACCTGAGATGCACAAAGTGATTTTATCCTTAAGACTACATGCTCCACAGCTTTTCCGAACCACTATAACAGCACCGCATAGCAATGAATGTAAATGTGATTTTGTGATCTTATTCTTCAGATTTTTAATTACTAGTTTTGTACTTATTTATATAGCTTAAGTAATAAAAAATGGCATATGTAATCTTATACATGCAAGTCCCAACTCTAGTCTGAAAATCTCAACCGTACATATAGAAATGATCAAACATGGAAAATTATTTGCCTTCCTCACTTAGGAAAGATTTAATCAACTTCTAAATTAAAAATTACACCATCAAAATCAGACACACATAGCTCAAAAACCTAATATCCAAGTGTAGTTCTTCTTCACCTTGTAACGAAAGTGTTAAAGTCAAAATAACCCATGAGAGGACATTTATGTAACATTTTCAACAAACAAAAAGCACAGAAATTTTGCAATCCTACCTAAGAACCACACAATATTTCACAAACATATGTGGATGGATAGATACCTATTTGTTGGTAGATGTGTGGAAAATAAATATTTATTTCAGAACTTTCTAAGAATCATAGAAAATTGTACAGTCTAGTAATCTCTGCATCATAATTGACACAATTAATATTCATTTCTTGTTGTACATAATCAACAATATATAGAATTCACTTTGATTTTTATGGAACACAGTTATGGGTATGCATCAAGTCATGGTTCTAAGGGAACCACCACTAAATGGAAATCTCTCTTCCTAGGAAATAAATGGAAGTCTTTTGCAGGACCAAATAATCTGTCATAATTATTTTTTAAAGTTCGGCTACGAAATGGAGCATTTTATTATAAAGATGTGTATGTAAAATAGAGCTGAAATTCTATGTTAATGTGATATTTATAAATCATATTCTAATGTTCATCACTTCAATTATAATTTTTCTTCTTTCTCTGTGATTTTGTTAAGATTACAACTAATAGAATTAAGACAAAGACTTGATATAATTTTTGTGCAGAAAATGTAAGAGGAAAGGAAATATTGTATAAATAAGAAGATTGGGGAGACACATTTCTCTAGAACAAAAATGAAAAGAACATAATGGCTTTTAAAAATAGAATTCAGAGATGACCTCATGGGATTACCTAATAGTTCAGATCACCAAGTTCACAACAAAAGAAACAATCATAGCTGGCAGAAGCATACTTCCTCAACATATCCCAAATCACAGGAAAATCAATTGAGTAATAGATATAACTACCTTCTTGGGCATGTTTATGGTAGCATATAAGCCAATTTAGTTCTGGAATGCAATGTATCTACTCATCAGAATGCATAGGATAGAGATGTATCACTTATACTTGGATATTTTATAGAGAAAAAATATAATGTTATGATAAAGGAGAAGTTGTAAAATTACTCAGTTAGACTATCTTTTGTTCCATTAAGCAATAAAGAGTAGACAAGCTCTAGCTAAAGGTGTGAAAAGAAAAAAAGGATACCCTCTTTAGGTGGACGCATTGTCTTATGCAAAGATTTACTTCCCCCTTCGCTAAGGTAAAAGAAATTGACATCCATCCATGATTCAAATTGTGAAGAGTGGAAAAGAAAAAAGACTATGAAAGGAAAAGGAAAGGTTATCCCTACCCATGTTATCCCACTCCAACATAGAAGAAGGTTGAAAACAAGGGCGTAAGAGCCACAATGCCAAATGTTCTCTTCTTGATAGATATATGTTCAAGCTTAAAATCTCGAGTGCCTTGCTACTAAATTCATTAAATAATAATAATCAGATTGAGTATTTGTTGAAAAAGAAACCATAGGATAAGAGTTTCAATGTGCACAACAACTAGTAACAACATCATTCCTTCATATATTAATACTACTTGAAAAGAAAATGAATGACTATAGAGTGAGAACACTGGAAGAGATGCAAAGGTGATAAGCAAAAAAAAAAATTCAAATACAAACATCCAGACAGTTAAAAAATTGATAAAAGAGGATATTTAAAAATTTATTCTTGAACAATGGGAACATTATAAAACTCTATGAAAAGTAACCAAAAAAAAAGTCTTTCTATGAGAACATATGGACAACATTAAGGGTGAATTCGAGAAGATAATTTTCAAAAGTCATTGAAAAATGATTTGTACAAGGAACAAACTTCAAGAATGGTAAGTTTACGCTTGGGTTTCAATAAGAATGTAAAGAGGATGCATCTTGAGTAACAATAGGACTCACAAACCTTGGGGATTTTTGAGATCCTTCTGATTTTAATGCTCTCTAGAATAGTCTTTATGCTTCCAGCAACATCTCCAATTATGGGTTCTTTGGATCAAAATATGATTCTTGCTCCTCAGCATATGTTTCAGGTGACATATAAGTATTCTCTCCCAAGGTTTTCCTTTGAACAATTTGAAGAGAAAGTTGCCTTACCATACCAGTTCCCTTCCCCATACTTATTTTCTGATTTCCTTTTCTCTTCTTCTTGCCTCTTTCCTTCCCTTTGTTTTCTTCAGACTTTGAGTTATTTTCTACTACATTGAGGCCATCATTATTGTGCTCTTTATCACCTAAAGGTTTTTGTTTGGTTGTTTCTATTAGTACAACCTAAAGGTCTCTAGAGCTAGAACTTTCCTAGACACCTGCAACATCCATAAACATGGTTTGTGTTAGTTACACCATTTTAATCTTTTCATTAATAACTTTTTGAAAAATCAATTCTACTCTCTCCTTCAAATCACCGATACTAGCACAATTTTGGAAAGCCTTTTCACTCAACTCCACATAGCACCAAGCCTATCATTGAATTTCATATTACTCTTTTCCCTGTGGGTATGGAATATTTTATTTTCAAATTGACTATTCTTTTCAAAAGTAATTACCAAATTAAAATAAATCAAATTAATTTCATTCAATTTGTACCTAATAAAATAGTAATACCATCAAATTCAATATCTACATAACCCTCTAATTGAAATTTCTCTGCATCAATACCTAATTCCATATTCAGAGCTATTTGCTTGCGATTAACATCTTTGTTGTCTGCTTGATAGCCATGAACTCTTTAGTCAGAAGATTTCCATTGTGACTAGCAGTTGATTGGTTTTATATTTGAGGTTGTTGGGCCCATTTACCATTGCACCAAAAGCCATGACTGTTAGTGAACATGGAACACCGCATAATTAACCACCTGTGGGCAGGGGAGCGTGTCGCATCACCCAACAATCTCCCCCTCGACGCGCATACCAGGTGCTTACGCGGGTCGGGAAGGCACTGAGGAGATTTGAACCCATGACCAGGCCAAAACTAGGCTCTGATACCAATTGTGGGGCCCATTTTCCATTGCACCAAAAGCCATGACTGTTAGTGAACATGGAACACCACATAATTAACCACCTGTGGGCAGGGGAGCGCGTTGCATCACCCAACAGAGGTAAATTAGGTTGAGAGGTGGGAAAATAAATTCTTGCACACGAAACAATTAGTTCTGTCAAGATTGAAAAAATGACTGAATATTAGGCCTGAAGATGCAAACATTTAGGTAACCCTTAGGATACAACTATCTCTGGCTATCCAACTAAGCAATGGAGTGTTTTTTATTTTTTTTAAACAAAAGGTGATAGGGCCTATATAATTTTATAATAATATAAAAAGTTTTTACATCAGATTCATAAAAAAGAAAACACTATAGATATTAGTAGAGCTTGTAGTTTTGGAATGTTTGAAAAAAAAACACAAACTCCATAATATTCGGCTGGTGATCCATAACATCTTAGAAATGAGGTTGTTTTCCATGGCCATAACCATAGCAAGCAAAAAATGGTAGTAAGTGACCAAGAAGACGAAGAGAAGAGGGTGACCCAGTAAAAGGACAAGCTTTTTTCATTGATGCTCCCTACACATATCACTATAGCTGAGGCAAGAAACGTTAGAGGGAAGTAAGTATGATTTACATTTAGCAACCACAACAACTGCATCTGGTCATCATATAGAAGCATTTAGTGTATCTTGCCGAGGTATTTTTGAAACATCCTGAAACTCCACTATGTTTGGCAAGCCCTCGAAGAGGCAAAGATTATGGCCATCACATGCCAAATTGGCAAACACATCAGCTAATGCATTGCCCTCCTTATACATGTGACAAATGTGTAAGTCTTTAGATCTGTAATGTCCCCAGTATTATTAAATAATAATATTTTGTTATGTGGCCAAGAATCAATATTTTAATCTCTCAGGCCCATTGGTAATTTTTGTACTTGTCAGCTTATTGCTATTTTGTAATCCTTCGGGAAGTTTCCCCAAAGCCCTTTATAAAACCTTCTTGTAGGTTGTGTTAGGATGCTTTGGATTATTTCTATGTACTGCAAATTCCTGTTGGAGTTCTAGATTTTTCGCCATTTCAAAAGTGAAAGATCTTCCCTACTTGGCTCTCTCTCTCTCTCTCTTAGTTTCAGTGGGATTCAACCCTCACTTTATTCCGTTGTGTACTTCTTAGCTCAAATCTAACAAATCAGAGCAATTCTTATTATTTTCAAGTATTATTCTAAAATATCATGGTGTCTAGATATCTTTGGATCTATCTTTCTTTTTGTGTATTAATAAGGTTGCATTCACTAGTGGTTTAATGTCCAAACTCCAAACTGCAAGTGCTTGTCCGTATGGCCCTCAAATCAACACAATAGCTCATTCCCTTTCATCATATAGCCTTTTAACCATATTGCATGACCAAGTTGGTAGCCATCTTCACTGTATGGATTGACTTCCTATCTGTCATACGACATCAAGCATTTCCCGTACGACTGCCTTGTTGGTACATTCTCCGTTGCACCTATCCACCGTATGGCACATGTACACGCCCATCGTACACCTCTCCCATTGATCGTAAAGCCTCAAAATTATTACCATATGAACATTTATACACCTATTGTATGACTCCAGCATAAATACCTTCCGTACAGCTTCAGCATTGATATCACATGGCCAATTTACACTGTACGGTTAACTCAAAGTAGTGTATGACCATCTCTAATGCTTACCCTCTCCACCACTTGACTAGAACAAAATCATGATACTGTGAAAGTTTGCATCCTCTAGGATTGGAACATTATAGTGGTATCAGAGCTGGTGATCTTGCCAACCTGTTGGTGATATTGGATGTCGCCCAGATCCTGATCAGTGAGAAGAAAGGGTGAATAAATTGCTGAAATGATGCAACTTCTAAGGGAGCTGACAAGTGGACAACAAAAACTCAGTGAAACCTTGTTAAATGGACAACAACAGCTTTGTGAGACCTTGGCAAAGGGGCAAGATCAAATTGGTGAGACCCTCTGACTTTTGGCATGAGGAAGGTCAAATGAAGGACACAATGGGCATGGTGACAATTTTGTCAATGCAATGCTTCACACAGAGTGATCCCACACATGACCAATGATGCCAACATTTCCCCGACGGTTGGAACAACCTAGGGAACAAGAGCCTACTTTCTTTGAAATGCAAGATCAATTCTGTCAAGACTAGTTTGATGCTAGATTTGGTGCAGAATTGTCTTTCAAGGATTATTTGGATTTGCAAATGAGCTATTCTAGGAGGCAGGATGATTACAATGATGACATTAAATGAAAGATTAGAAAGATAAACTTATCATGCTTTGATGGATCTGGGCATAATGGGTTCAAAAGGCTAATACATATTTCTAGATCAACCCCATGCCTGAAGAAGAGGCTATCAAGTTTGCAACACTTCACTTGGAGAGAATTGACCATGAATGGTGGCACCATGGGATGCTCATCCTCAGTCATAATCAAATCACTTCATATGTTGAGTTCATGGAGAGACTTATTGACCACTTTGATGGAAGGGATCGAGAACGCAACTTCAAGGAGTTGGCACAACTATTTCAAACTGGCTTAGTAGAGAGCTACATTATAGAATTTCAAAGGCTATCTGTTCTAGTGAGAGACATTTTAGAGAGAAGACTTGTTGTTTTATTTATTGATGGGTTGATTGAGCCCTTAAAGGGTTAGGTGAAGGGTTTTAACCTTGACATACTTGTGGCAGCAATCAAGAAGGCATGAGACATGAAAACATCCACTTCTTCATCTAAAAGTTATTCACATACTAGGCCACCCATCCTTCCAAAGGAGAAAGACATCAAACCCCCTCCAAAGAAGCAACCAATAGATGAAGTTATGAGACAAGATCTGAGGAGAAGGAAGCTATGTTTTAATTGTAAGGAATCATGGGAACCAAGACACTGATGCTTAGGGAAGGGCAAGATCCATTACCTAGAAGTGATGTCATATAGTGAAGAGGATGAGGAACCATGAGTCAAAGAAGATCAACAAATCGCAAAAGAGAGAAACATAAATCATGTAGAGAGGATTGCTACACTAGTACATCAAGGAGGAACCATTTGTAGTGTGGACAGATCACAATAGCTTGAGATATTTTTTCGAGTAGAAAGATTTAAAAAAATGACAACAAAAGTGGGTGAGAAAAATCCAAGCTTTTGACTTTGATATTGAGTATGTGAAATGAAAACATAATGTAGTGGTTGATGCTCTATCAAGGAGGCCTACAATATGTTCATTGTTTGAAATTTTAGTAGATTGGAAGGAATACCTATCGGTTAAATACCCCAAGAACACATTTTCTTTCCAGTTGATGGATGGTCAAGTACAAGATGATAAGTATAAGGTGGTTGATGATATTATCTACTACAAGGGTTGGATTTATCTAGTACTCGGGTCAAAAATGAAGGAAACAATTCTAAAGGAGATGCATGATTCACCATTGGCTGGACACCTAGGATACTTGAAAACTTATAGGCAAATTCAAGAATGTTTTACATGGAAGGGCCTCAAGATTGATGTCTTACAGTATGTACGAGATTTCTCTACCTGTTAGCAAAACAAATCTAAGCATACCCTACCTGCGGGACTTCTCCGACCATTGCCAATCCTTGATCAAAAATGGGAAAGCATTTCAATGGATTTCATCACTAGGATATGTTGTAGGTAAATATTGCATAGTTGACGGGTCTCATTAGGAAGGTTCTTGTTATGTAGCCGACGGACCCCTTCGGGAAGGTTCTTGTATGTAGTCGTCGGGTCCCTTCGGGAAGGTTCTCGTTATGTAGCCGACGGACCCCTTTGGGAAGGTTCTTGGGAAAGTATTTATACACCCTTTGGGATTATTGTAAAGCATCATTGAAGCATAATGGAATGTGTTGGCATATGCGAATAATCTAAGGAGTTCTGCTCTTCATATCTATTGTATGTGTGTTGATTACTTTACCCAGTAGGGTAAACATTTGGTGCCATTTCCCAATGGACCTAGTACACAGATAGACGAATGAAGACTAAATGCTGAATTAGTTGAATAAGAATAAGAATAAGTTGAAGGAAAAGGATGAAATATGCATCGCGCAAAAAAAATTAATTTTGGCACAACAGGCTAAATGTAGATAGAGATTTCAGCAAGTTACCGACAGACACAGAAGCACTAAACAATTGTTGGAAGAGACTTGACAATGGCTTGATTTGGTGGAAGAAGCAAGGGAGGAGTTTCTGAACCTACATACACTGAGGGAAGAGAATCTAGACAGAAGGGGATCAACTCGTACGACTCGGAGTGCCGAGGGAGCACAAGCGTGGAGTGAACTCTTCATCCAAGATATACTTCTGAAACAGATAGCTTCAGTTGACGAAAAACCTTCTTCACCAAATAGCGTAGGTGTCAAAAACAACATGGGTGTTGAAAATAGCGTGGGTGTTGAAAACAATGTGAGTGTGCAGAACAACACAGGTGTGCAGAATATGGCAATGTGCAAAACAACACAAGTGTGCAGAATAGCGCAGGTGTGCAAAATAGCGTAGGTGTACAGAACAGCAAGTGTGATACAAAACAATTCGGGTATTCAGAACAGCGCAGGAGTGCAAAACAATGCGGGAGTGCAAAATAGTGCAGGTACACAACAAAACCCACAACATCTAGTAATGATGACGGGACCAAAAGAGAAACTACCAAAGTTCGATGGCGATGGTACCACCAATCCCATTCAACATTGCAAAATATGTGAAACGATCTGGAGGGAAAATGGGATAACTGATTAAGATGACTGAACGAGACAATTTTCGGCCACCCTACGGGGCGTGGTAATTGATTGGTTTACTAGTACAGATCCGCAAAAGCTAGATAGTTGGAATAACATTAAAAAGGAGTTTCTAGCCAAATTTCAACTGTTGCGTAATGATAATGAAATTGTAGCAGAGATCTTCAATACTAAGCAAGGGAAGAACGAAATTGTCTGTGTCTACGCCAAGAAATTAAAAGATTTGATAAACAAAATAGAAAATAAGCCAGCGGATGGACTATAGAAAAGGTGGTTCATGGAAGGTCTACACCCAAACTTGCAAAAGAAAATGAAAATTGTGTCGCTGTCATCATACACGAAAGCTTATAACAGAGCATTGAACCTTGAAAGTGAGCAGAAGACAAAGAAGAAGAAGAAGACTAGCTCATCTGATTTAGATGATGATGAGCATTTTGGAGAAGATAGAAGCTACGATGAAGGTAGTAGCAAGAAGGTTCGTGCCCTACAAAAGGACATAATTCGCATGATGAAGGAGTTTAAAAATATGTAGGAGACAAAGAGCAGTGAGCTGTGGTGCACAGAGTGTAAAACCAACGATCATACTAAAGGATCCTGTCCAAAGAACCAATTTTGCAACATTTGTCAGATCATGGGCTATTCGACAAAGGAATGCCCCTTTAACATGAAAACTAGAGGATCTCTGCAGGTGTTTCTTACACAGGCAGCTTCCATGTTAGGAGGGAACAGAAATGCAAACATTGATGGTGCCACATTGGGTGGGTACAAAAATAATAGCAGAGGGCAAAACAAAAACAATAGAAGCAACAACAATAATGGTAGAAGGAGTCGAATTCAGTATGATGTGAATGGCTGACTGATATTCTAATGCTGCACATGCAATTTGTGGGGTCACTTTGCTCGAGAGTGCACAATGGCCAACACACTGAAGTTGTATGCCGATGGTGTGGACCTAGCGATCACGACGATGCTAAGTGCTCGAAGTCTGGAGTAAACTTGATTACTGTTAGGAGGGACGAGGAAGAAGTTCTAACAATTACTCGAAAATAGGCGAAGCTCTACCTTGATTCGACAGAGGAAAAGAAGAGACTAGAGGAAGCCCACGCAGAGATCCAGAGAGCAACGCAGGTAGAAATGACACACTTGAAGGACACACTAGGTACCTTCGTACAGAATTGCGCAAAACATAACATTGTACGAAAAATATTAATGAACTTTTGCTCACTATGCCTTAGCTCTGATCGACACTCACAAACATTGTTCCTGCTACTAAACTACCAGGAGAACATGGAAGGGAGCAGGAAAGTGGAGCAAGTACAGTGGAGAAAAAGGAGAAGGAAAGTGGTGCAAGTGTAGAAGATCCGATGCTATTAGCCCTCTCATCCAGACGCCATCCGACAGTTGTCGAAATGGGAATTCTCGAGACTGTATTGACAGAAATGATTATGAACGGAGGGTCCAGTGTCAATGTGTTGCCTGAAGACACCTGTAAATGGTTGGGACAACTGACATTATGGCCGCCTACATTCCAGCTGCTAACATCCGATCAACATAGAATCAAGCCATTGGGAGTCCTAACAGCAAAACCGCTGACGATTGGAACACAACCATTCTTGTTGGACTTTGTCGTGATCCCACTGAAGTGGAGAGGATACGATGCTATTTTGGGTTGGGGGTGGTTGATATAAGCCAAGGCAAAACACGGTTGGAAGAAAAATAATTTATCACTTGAAAGCAAAGGCTGGAAGTATGCCATCGATCTACACGCTCAGATGGTTGGAGATGAAGCTCTATCGTCAGATTTTGAAGGAGAAGAGGATGAGAGGAGGTAGAGTATGGAACCTGATTAGGAGGGAGTCCTACGATTGGAAGGAGATGATGATCTAGATTCAATAAATGGTCTTTACCACTGGCAGATGGAGGATTATGAGCTCTTTCCGAGTTGTAATATGCTAAGGATCGACGAAGGTAAGAAAGAAGAAGGAAATGAATGTCTGAAGGAACATAGAGAAATCGAAGAAGGAAATGAATGTTCGAAGGAACAAAGAGAAGCCGAAGAAGGAAATGAATGTTTGAAGCAACACAAACAAGCCAAAGAAGGAAAGATAGGTATAACTGAAGCTAAAGGAAAGAACATATAGTACGAACTCAAAAGAAGGCAAGATTCCACTGTACGACTGCATAGGAAGAAACTATTACATCAAACCACAGATATAGCAGAAAGGTACTAGCAGCAAGGAAGACACATGATACGATCTGCACAGGAAACAAAGAGGAAGGGTTTAATAAAAGTTACAGCAGTACGGAGTGGAGGTGTTATTAATGGCAAGAAGGGGCAGCTGACAGAGTCCATGGTACTAAGCTTCGGAAACAAACTAGGTGATATGAAAAATTGGATGGAGAGATCATGTACCTTAAATAAACTTGATGAGCGACGATTGCTGGCACAAGGAGACATAGAGGTGACATAGAATAGGCATAGAGCATGGCACGATAAGCACTTGAAACAAAATAGGTTTCAGATGGGGAAATGGGTGTTAAAGTATGATGGCTAGAATGAGATCAAGCCAGGCAAGTTCAAAGTTAAGTGGGTCGGACCATATCAAATTTGGGAAGTGGGTGATAACAGAGCAGTAAAACAATGGATGCTAGATAGAAAGGAAGTGTTCGATGTAGTGAATAGGTCAAAGTTGAATGTCTGCCATGAAAGAAGTAACACACCTCTATGGATGAACAACTGAGAGAAGAAGACTGTAAGTGCTATATATATGTAAATATTGTACATAGTTGTTCAAAAAAAAAAAAAAAAGAGTGAGAAGTCACTGTATGGACTTCCCAGGCCCGTACAACTTTTACCAGCTCTCCACCATATGGATTTTATCATATTGATGCATTGTATGGTTTCTTTAGAAGGCTACCATATGGTTTTAATAAAAGGATGCCACTGTACAGTTTTTAAAGGTGCCACCGTACGGTTCCAAGAGACAGTTGTTGCACAATTCCATACGAATTTGTGGAGACATTGTATAGTTTTCTAATAGCGTACGAATTTCTTGTTAGTAGGCCCCGTATGAATTTTTGGTTCTAGCCACTGTATGGATTTTTAGTATAACTTTGTGTACGGGTTGTGAGGTCATCATGGTGTACAGATTTATTATTATATCATGGCCAGCGTACGGGTTTTTTAATCATTGAACGAGATTTAAAGCTGCTCACTATACAGATTTTAAAATGAGGATACTGTACTAATTCTAAATAAAAGCTACTATATAGATTTTGTGAAGATTGGTTGCTGTATGATTTTTAGGCATTGTACGGGTTTTTGAAGGAGTCACCGTATGGAGTTTGGAGCTCTCGTGTTACTGCAGTCGTACGGATTCTCAAGCAAGGAACTGAAGATTCAATTTTTAAGAATAGGTTGCCATACGAATTGAACAAGATTAGGTGCAATACAGTTTTGTGGATTCAACCCCAACCTACCATGTATGGACTTTAAAGGCATCAAGCTTGAGGGATGGGATACTTGATACGTCCAGCCTCTATTGTAGCTTGGTAGCCATACGGAATGAATGGGTTTGCAGGAAAGAGGAAGTAGAAGAGCTTAAAAAAAAAAAAAACCAATGTCGACAAATCAAGAATACCCAGAATGAATATCATATGATGCCATAGGGAAGGAGAAGCACCAGAAGTTGCCAGAAAGAATGTGTGATTAGGAGAAATTGCAGAAATAGTGTGTTCTGTGCATTTTTTTGTGGGTTTTAGAGTGCTAATTTGGTCTTAGCGACGAGGGGCGATGCCCCTCGACCCTGCCCTATATTGCAATAGGGAGTGCACTTGGGGCATTGCCCCAGGACCCTATGGGGGCACTGCCCCTCGACCCTGTCAAGGGCATTGCCCCTTGGACCCCCAGTCATTGCAGATATCAGTTGTGGGAAGTGTGACCAGTTGATGAAACTTGGAGCTACTACAGGCATAGTGTGCCAGAGGTGGAAAGATCTACGGAACAAGCATTCCGAGAGGGGTGTTACACTTAGAGTAGGTGTTGGTCGTGAAGCTATCTCGGTGGATGCAGAGAGAGCTTGGGAGGAGTTAATCATCCAATTGAAGGTAGTTCAGAAGCACTTGGCTCAGTGGACCCAGAGTTGGAAGCAGAGAAAGTGGCATTGGTGGCTATCAAGGTCAGCTTGACTTAGGAGACAGTGGCTACAGATGCCATGTGGGCTAGAGACCAATTTGGTTCAGGCATGGAATGAGTGTGAAAGTGATGTGATAGAAGCAAATTTATCTTGTTGAAGTTAGTCAGTTAATGTATTTTGTTTTGTAATTGTCGTCTAGAGATGACTTTTTCTTTTAGGGGGGATGATGTCGTAGGTAAATATTGTGTGGTCGACGGGTCTCATCGGGAAGGTTCTTGTTATGTAGCCAACAGACTCCTTCGAAAAGGTTCTTGTTATGTAGCCGACGGACCCCTTCAGGAAGGTTCTTGTATGTAGCCGACGGGTCCCTTCGGGAAGGTTCTTGTTATGTAGCTGACGGACCCATTTAGGAAGGTTCTTCGGAAAGTATTTATACACCCTTCGAGATTATTGTAAAGTATCATTGAAGCATAATGTAATGTTTTGGCATATGCGAATAATCTAAGGAGTTTTGCTCTTCATATCTATTGTCTGTGCATTGACTACTTTACCCAGTACGGTAAACAAGCTACCCAAAGTTCAAGGAAAGGATTGCATTTTTATCGTGGTTGATTGTTTGACCAAGTATGCCCATTTCTTTTCCATTTTCATTGGGTACCAAGCATCACAAGTGGCAGAGCTATTTTTTCATTAGGTTTTGCATTTACATGGTCTTCCATGAAATATAGTAAGTGATAGAGATAGTTGTTTCCTTACCAATTTTTGGATGGAGTTATTTAGGCTAGTGGGAACAGAGTTGTCACCAAGTATGAGCTACCATCCACAGTTAGATGGACAAAATGAGATTGTGAACAAATGGTTGGAGGTTTATTTGAGGAATTATGTTTCAGTGCAACATAAGGCATGGGTGTGTTGGTTGCATATGGATGAGCATTGTTACAACACTACTAATCACATGTCAATAGGAATGCCACCCTTTAAAGTATTGTATGGTTATGAACCTTCATCATTCATAGATTTGGCATTGGGAGATAGTCATGTGCCAAGGGCTAAAGATTGGCTACAAGAGAATTTAGATATCATGAGATCTCTCAAGGAAAATCTACAAAGGGCTCAAAATCAATAGAAGATATTTGTAGACAGACATCAAATTGAGAGAATTTTTGAGGTGGGTGATCTGGTGTACCTTTGACTTCAACTATATAAACAATCCTCCCTGAAGTCATCTAGTAAGGAGAAACTAAAACCATGCTTCTACGGACCCTACAGAGTGGTTTGAAAGGTAGGAGAAGTTGCCTACGAATTGGAGCTTCCTGAAGGGAGTCAAATCCATAATGTTTTTCATGTGTCATCACTGAAGAAGGCTATTGGACAACATGTCACAGTGTCGAAGGAATTGCCTCCCATTGATGAAGAAGGGAAACTAATTTTATAACCAACAGAGATCATAGATGTCTAGGAGAAGAAGCTCAAGTCCCATAGCATTAAGGAGTTTCTTGTGCAATAGAAGGATCTTCTTGTCGAGGATGCCACCTGGGAAGGCGAGAAAATTCTAGAGCATCCAAGTTTGCATTTTCTTGAGGGCAAGCAATTTTTGGGCATGGAGGACTGTAATGTCCCCAATTTTGTTAAATAATAATATTTTTCCATGTGGCCGAGAATCAATATTTTAATCTCTTAGGCCCATTGGTAATTTTTGTACTTGTCAGCTTATTTCTATTTTGTAATATTTTGGGAAGTTTCCCTGAAGCTCTTTATAAGGCCTTGTAAGTTGTTTTAGGATGCTTTGGATTATTTCTATGTACTGCGAATTCCCATTGGAGTTTTGGATTGTTCACCATTTCAGAAGTGAAAGATCTTCCCTACTTGGCTCTCTCTCAGTTTCAGTGGGACTCAACCCTCACCCTATTTTGTTATGTACTTCTCAGCTCAAATCTAGAAAATTGGAGCAATTCCTATTATTTTCAAGTATTATTCTAAAATATCATGGTGTCTAGATATTTTTGAATCTTTCTTTTTTTGTGTATTAACAAGGTTGCATTCACTGGTGGTTTAATGTCCAAACTGCAAGTACTTGTCCATTCGGCCCTCAAATCAACATAGTGGCTCATTCCCTTTCACCATACAACCTATTAGCCCTACTGCATGACCAAGTTGGTAGCCATCTTGATTGTACAGATTGACTTCTGTTTGTCGTACAGCTTCAAGTGTTTCCCATACGGCTGCCTTGTTGGTACGTTCACCATTGCACCTATCTACCATACGACACATGTACATGCCTATCGTACACCTCTCCCATTGACCGTACACCCTCAATATTGTTACCATAAGACCATTTATACACCTACTATATGGCTTCAGCATAAATACCTTCCATATGGCTTCAACATTGATATCCCACAGCCAATTTACACCATACAACCAACTCAAAGCAGTGTACGCTTACCCTCTCCACCACTTGACTCGAACAAAATCAGGATACAATGAAAGTTTACGTCCTCTAGGATTGGAACATTACAAAATCTATGCAGCATGGACTACACATGTCGTAGGATATACTGGATCTTCCTATTTGTAGAGACCTTGGTAATGGTAGCATGGATAATGATCAAAGAGTCACCTTCGATAATTAGATGACAAAAGCCTTGTTGGATGGAAGCATGAAGACCCAATAGTAGTGCCATAGCTTCTGCCTGTTTGTTTGTAGAAGCCGGTAATGGAACTGAAGATCCCAACAATAATGTTCTTGAATGATCTCGTAATGCAAAACCAACACTAGAGACTCTAGGATTGCCACAAGAGGCCCCATCAAAATTTAGTTTCACAAATGGGGGATGAGGAGGTTGCCAACAAATCTCTTTTCTACTGATTTTGGCTTTGGGATTCTGTGGTAAAGATCCTAGCGAAGGAATCCTAATATTGCTCCAATTCTTGATTAGGTGTGCATCCCACAATGAGAATTTGGAAGCTATCGGAGTGATTTTAGGATTTGAACATTTAGAAGTTCTTTATATGATTTTCTAGTTTGATTAAGAATGAGTTAAGTTTTTTTTCTTTATGCCTAAAAATTCTAGTATTATGTTCCCACCACAATGTCCAGACAACTGAGGCTGGGATGATGATCCAAATAGCTCCACACAAAGAAGACTGGTACAACAGTGGCCAAGATTGAAAAAGGTCCCAAAGAGTCTTTGGAAGAGGGAGACTGAGGCTGAGTTTAGCAAGCATATGGGTCCAACATGCATGAGTAAAATTGCAATGGAGAAACAAATGGTCTGCACTTTCAATATTGTCTTTACATAGAACCTAAGCAATGCAGTGTTGATAGTACTAAGAATGCACAAACATTAGAGATGTCTGGTCAAATACAAACATCATAAAATCCTGATGTTGCATGCATCTCTGTGAGAGTTGTGCCAGATTGTTTACTTTGGTATTTCCCATCTCCATTCTCAATTGCTTCGCCAACAAGAAATACGTTTTCCATTCCATTTGATGATGATTCCTATTTTCTAGATGGGTCCATGTTAAAAATTTGCATGAACATGGCTTTGGAATCACTTAAAGAGAAATGGTACTTTACAATCTAGCCGCGTGGAGGTGTATGCTATCCATCCCGTGAGTTTACCTCTCACTTAAGGTAATTTCCGTTTCTTGTTCCCTTCTGCAACTTAGATATTATTTTCATTCTGATGGATAAGTTGTGTCAGACATCCAGCATTTTGCATAGTCGTAATGATGTCTAAATCTTCCCTCCTTCCCATCCCATTTCCTCTCAAGATTTCTCATTGATTCCCATTGAGACGAGTAGGAAGATTATGAATAGAAACATAACTTTGTAAATACCAAGCTGTTAATGACTCTAGCCAGCTAATAGTTTTTAAAGAGAATGATCTTTGGATTCAAATGTTTAGAATTATACAAGTGATATAAGAAATTATTCTTAGAACTCATAAACATAGAAGGATTTGAGGAAAAAAATCTTTAGAAATCAAATTGAGAAGCTTTGAGGACTTCTGGGATTAAAACATGAGGGTTACCCACTTGGTTCAAGAAAAATTTCTTGCAAGAAAGTTTCTTATTAAGAATGTAAAGAATCATGTATCTATTTTATAATCTCAAGAATTAGACAAGGAACTTATTAAGAATGTAAAGAATCATGTATCTATTTTAAAATTTCAAGAATTAGACAAGGAACTACTGTAAAGGAAAAAAAATAATATCATCTTTATAAAATGTCTTTAAGTGGTCCCATATGTAGTATTTCATTTATTTTTAATGTGAGATAATTTAAATATTTTTAATTTTTAATCATATAAATGTTAAAGTCAAAAAATTAATATCATCTTTAAAAAATGTCTTTAAGTGGCCTTGTAGTATTTCATTTACTTTTAATGTGAGATAATTTAAATATTTTTAACTTTTAATCATAACTATTAAAGACAAAAAATTTAATATCGTCTTAAAAAAATGTCTTTAAGTGGCCCTTATGTAGTATTTCATTTACTTTTAATGTGAGATAATTTAAATATTTTTAATTTTTAATCATATAAATGTTAAAGTCAAAAAAATTAATATCGTCTTTAAAAAATGTCTTTAAGTGGTCCCATATGTAGTATTTCATTTACTTTTAATGTGAAATAATTTAAATATTTTTAATTTTTAATCATAAATATTAAAGACAAAAAATTAATATCCTCTTAAAAAATGTCTTTAAGTGGCTCTGTATGTAGTATTTCATTTACTTTTAATGTGAAATAATTTAAATATTTTTAATCTTTAATACCCCAACCTATGTATAAATACCCATATCCCCTCGTGCTTAATGCATAATCCATGTATTTCTTCTGAAAGCAGATAATTAGATATTGTGTTTGCGGAGATATGGACTTCACACACCGCTGGAAAGTCTGGATCCTATTTGTTGCCATTGTTCTTAGACATGTAGCTGCTGCTGATCTATTCATGAACAGTAATGCTCTCTCATTTGGAGAATCATCAGCAGTCAAAAAGGGTATGTTGCATAGTAAAGTGGAAAAATACGGTGGTCAATATTCTTTTCAAATAGTAAACTTTTTGCTTGGTTTACCTATCGATTTCATTTCCTTGGTAATATCAGGTGGGCTCTATTGAAGAAACAAATTTGATCTCAAATATAGATAAATCGAAAATAGATTAAAGTTAGCGTATTAGGGTTACAGTACTCTCAAGTTTTGATCTGTTTTAGCGGCTAGATTGGTTTTTCCTTGAAAAAAAGGAGTGAGAATATTTTAAAATTAAATATCATCCAAACTTCCATTTGTTTAGGTGGGTCATCTGAAATCAGATGAATATGTAGATTTTACTGCGTACTTAGATGACCCGCTTAAAGTAGGTTAAAATTTAGAATTTGGCTCCAGCTGTTCCAATTTGTTCATTCTATATAATTCGTCTTTTCTCTTTGCTCTAACACCTCTTTTTAAGGTTTAGGCATTTCCACATTTATAGAGCTCTATGTAAAAGTGGTAAGAGTACGAAGTGGTTCAAAAGTATCATTTCAAAATCTTCACCCAGATCTTGTTATGCTCACCCCCTCAATAGTCCCTCACCAAAAAAAGGTACTTCTTGCACAAATTGACAAATTTTTAGAAGTTTTTTAAAAGTGGTAATTGAAGAGATCTATAATGATACCGTCTAGATCTCTTCCCCTAATAGTATCTTATTAGAAAAATGATAAAATAAATTGTAACTTAAATAATTTATTTAAAATCATGGTTAAAATGTGACCCATGAAATAAATTGAACAACTTTATAAGTTCTGAGAAAAAGAATTGTGGTGCAAGCAGGTACAAGGTCATTAAAGGCTGAAATGAATTGCACCATTGGAGAACCAGATGGAACTAAATGTCAATTCTCCAATTGTGGTCAAGCCAATCTCTTGATCAATTGCACCATTGGATTTGCAAAAGGTGTAATAGGTGGGAGATTAGGAGTTGACTACACAGTGACCAAACCTGATGACAACCCAGACAATCCAGAGCCAGGAACATTGCGTTATGGTGTCACTCTTGCCAAATCAAACTCACAAGGAGTACAAGGAGTATGGATCGTTTTCTCACATGATATGAATATTACCTTACAAAAAATGCTTCCTGTAGAGAGCCACACGACCATAGATGGCAGAGGAGCCAAAGTTGTGATCAGTGGTTATGGATTAGGTTTGAACAGAGTGGAGAATGTAATAATTCATAACATTCGGATCAGTGACTCCAACTTTGATACGGTTCATATATTTGGGTCGAAAAAGGTGTGGGTGGATCATCTCACTTCTTTCCGTGGAAAAGCTGGTTTAGTTTCTGCTGTTAAGGGTTCCACTGACGTCACCATCTCAAATTGTCGTCTGTTTGAGACTAACTTCAATATGTTGTTGGGGGCAGAGGATTCAGATGAAACTGATAAGAATATGAGAGTTACTGTGTATAGAAACTGGTTCAAGGATTCAAAACAGCGCAATCCACATTGCAGGTAAAGTTTTGTTTTTCAGATTTGAGTTTGAACATGCTTTAATTTGTTCTAGATGGGTTATTTGAATTCATGCTGTAGATTAATCTTAGAAAAAAAATTAATATCACAAATAAATCAAAATTTCTAATGTATAATTTTCGTTGATTATAAAAATTTATTAATTTACTATAAAACTCCAATTGGTTTGACAAAATTATTTTGTCTCTTATCTTTATTTCATGAAAGATCTATATTTGAAAAAAGTTTTACTTTATCATTGATCTTTGAATGATAATTTTTTTTCTCTTTCAGATGGGGATACTGTCATGTGGTGAACAATTTGTATAGCAACTGGGGACTGTATGCAATAGGTGCACGAGCGCATGCAAGAGTGTATTCAGAGAGGAATGTGTTTGTTCCAGGGAATACCACTGAAGTGACTCAATGGTATCCAGGGTATGAATCAAAATGGGATACCACTTCAAAGATAGAAAGCAACGGTGACAAACTAATGCAGGGTGCTACATTTCATGAATTCGTTTACACCGGAAACATAGATGCTCCTCCTTACCAGAGTAGCACATATCCTCCTCTCGCTGACACTGAAACAGTGCCACGTCTTGTTGAGCATTGCTCTGGGGTGCTACTTCAGGCTGATATTCAGACATGCCTTGATTCATAAGCAACACAATTTGTTTCAATAAAACAGGTCAATCAGATAGATTTTGACCATGCATCACGAATAAAAATATTGTTAGCTTCCACCAATCTAATAAGACATAGTGGGGACATTTTCTGCTGCATTCAAGATCTCTTCTTAATAGCCATTAAGAAAAAGGGGTTTTTAAAATTTTATTAAAATTGTTTAGAAAGAGATATATCAAGAAAATAGAAGACGATAAATCATAAGAAAGCAACAAACAAACAACAATCAAATGAGTCAATAATAAAGTTATTATCAAAATCTAACTACTTTCATTACAATGAAACATAATAACAATATGTTAGCTACTATCATTACAATATTTTTTTTCTGATACTCTATTTTATTTTTTTATACATTTTATTAAGACTACTTTAGTTGATTGCCTCCAGGTAACTCTAAACGGTAATGGGAAAAGGAAATTGTGTTCCAGAAGATTAAAAGATGGATTAAGACTACTAATTTATTTTTTCTCCATGGAAGGGCTCAGTAGTTTATTATCATTGCATAGAGACTAGCTTTCTTGGTTAGAAGCATATAATTATCATTTTTCTGATCGTTGCCTATGCAAGAGTAATAGGTAAAAATGGAGAAGGAAATTAGTTCTATTTCAAAAATCTCTTTACACATTTCATACTACCAAGAATCCTCAGGCTACTAGTCTAAAAAATACTTCAGCTGATATGAGTAGGTAGGCTGAAGCTTTAGCATTAAAACTATCGTGAAATATTACTGATCTTACTCATTAAAACTTAAACTTTAAGTTTTTCAATTCCCCTTGAAGGATTATATATATACTTATTCACCCTACCGTTTCAAAGAAGAATGAGAAAACTCTGCTTCCTGTAGTTGATATAGAATTCTGGACCATGCTGTTGTCTTATATGTTTCTCCTAGTTTGTTCTGAGAAATTCCACCTTGATGGTAAACACCCATTTCTCAAGGTTCAAGAATGTAGATAGGAATGTTGAACTGTGTTTCTCCTCCCTTGTATGGTGGTCATCTCTGAAGGATAAATCCTTCTTTTTAAGTTGCCTCCGTAACCTAACTCCCTCCACTTCACTTGATGGTGAAGTAGATAGGATGCTCCACCGTTGGATGGAAAAGTCCTCCAAATGCGCCCTTCTTCCATCGTACATCATACTCATGGTTAGTTATACTTGGAATACTCCACAAAACTTATAGACTGGTCGATTAATAATTCTCATGGTTCAGCTATCGTGCAAATTAATAACTCCCATGGTTAAAGTGTGTGATTTGAGAGGGTGGAAATTTCCTTCAAGGGATTGGGCATGATTATTCAAGCTGGGAAAATCAAATTAATATAGCTCTCCCTTTCTACAGTGAATGATAGCTTACTTATTAAGGTGTAAATTGATATATTGATAATGTATATGCATGCGAGGTGGATTTGAATAAGGTTTAGGTTAATATCTAATACCATGTTTTATTTTACTTCATTGTTGAAAAGGTGATTTATAAAATCTTATTTTAATTAAAAATTAGGATAAATGAAGTAGGAAATAATTGAAGATAAAGTTAATAAGTTAGATTGATATTTGAATTTCAGGTGTCTAGCTCAACAAGAAGAATGTTTTAGATGAAGAATAATCAATTTGGTAGGAGAAGGATGTGTTGAAGGATTCTTAGAGCTTAATCATTTGGTTAACTAGGTACAATTTGCATTCAAATCATACCTTGTTGACCATGTTATTTCTTGCATTCAATTGAAAAAAAATAAAAAAATCATTAAAACTTTATGATAAATGTAAGTAATAAAACTTTCAACATGTATTCAAATTTTCTATTCCTATAAAAGTATTTCTAATTAAAATCAGTATAATTAATTCTAAACTGATTGCTAACACTTGTAATTATAACTTGTGACATAATCAATAAATTAAAATTCAAGTACATTAAATTGTGATGCCCTAAATCTAGAACCAAAATCTACCTAGGGCATGTAGTCTCTAAAACTAGAGATTATGTAAGGAATATATGTTATACCATTGGATCATATAGGCCAATAATACTTAGGGCACTAAAACCATAAATTTTCAATAATTTCTTTCCACTTAAGCAACATTTAGAAAGCTATTATTAAAATAGAAGAATTTATTTAGGGAAATATACAATCAACACATGTGCATAGTCTATCATCTTAAATTTGATACACTTGGATATAAGATCTTTTAGCTCCTCTTCAGTTTGTTTGCATTTCATATTTTTACCTTTAGCGCACACTTCACATCTTCTCCCTTCTTTGTCTTAGGTGAAATTGAGGTAGAACCTATTATAATTTTTAAAGTATTAGATAACAGCCAAAAAGATGGGAGGCTGACCATGGAGTACAAAAAGGCTGAGAGATCATCCAGACATTACCTCCCAATCATCTAACTGATAATAGTTTTATATTTCAAAAAGAAAAGATGATTTGACACCAAACTAACAACATCATTCCTACTGCTAATAAGTACATAAAAAGGAAAAACATACCAATAGTAAGGAAACATACTACTACTAAAAATCCAACAATTAAACTTATACATATAAAATAAAGCCTGATAGGGCATCAAGTTTAGAGTAATCGATATCATAGCTATAGAAAGAAAAAATAACAGTAGGGCTAACTGCCCTTCTTCTTCTCAGTTTCCTCATCATTCTTTGCCTCAGGCTCATCCCTCTTCACATCCACCCCCTCCTCTTTGATAGGTTTGTCCAGGACCATCTTCAGCCAATCCTTTGCTAGGAAGCCATATAAGGAATGGTTAGTCTTGCTCTCCTTTCCCAGGTCTTTCTCATCCTTATTTATCTACAAGAAATAGAGGTATTTTCTACCAAATGCATGACTTTAGTGGAGAAGTTCACCAAAGTTTCAAATTTTTGGCAGATGCCAATGTGATTGTCTACCAACTCTTTCATCAACTACTCTAGCCTATTAAGTTTAGAGTTAATATGTACAGATGGGTCCAATTATACTTTCAACTCATCATAGATTGAATTAGTGAAATTAGAGATTCTTTGGTAGCTGATTTTGTGAAATTTATTATGCTTCAATCTAGTGCCAACTAGCTAGGAGCATATGTATTTGTAGGATATCTTGATAAACTTGTAATAAGGAGCTATTGGGTGATTTTTTTTCTATAGGATATCTATATAAACTTGTCATCCTAATAATCAAGGATAATGATTTTATTTATACACTTGAAAAAGTTGTCAAAATTAGTTGGAACTCTCCAACACTTTATTTTTATTTATTTATTTATGATAGAGAGTTCAAAAAAAGGAATTTACAATTAATAAAATAGTAAAAAGAGATACTACATTTAGTTAATGTGATATCAACAAAGGTGATAAAAATAATTTATTGTTACAATGAAATATAATTTGTTATAATTATTTAGTTCTTTATTTTTCATTAATGATGCATTCAGTTTATGATCTTATTAAAGCTACGATATAATATTTTCTCTCTTTTTTAAATCTTATATAGTCCTTTTTTACTGCCCTTTATTTCTATAGCATATTTGAGATGTATTCAACAAAAAATTGTGTTTAAAATTTATGATTAAACATAATAAAAGGTTTTTATAAATATTTTCTTTATGGTAAAGAATATTAAATATTTATTTGGTTTATATTTTAGGAAAATAACTTCAAATTTATTTTGTGGCTTTACTCAAGAATAGATGGAATTTGAAAGTTAGACAAGGGTAACATGTAGAAAGGTAAGTCTCATTTTATAATCATTTGGAAAGAAATATTAATATTTATAATGATTAATAGATTTTTCAATATATAACAATTCAATATACAAATATTAAGATTTTACTTTTCTTTGATTGATTGGAAACATAATTTATTATTATTATAAAGATCTATGTTTTGATTAGGTAAAAATAGGTTTGAAGGAGACCCGAAACCCCAAACATAAGGTAACAAAGTCAAGGACTAGTAACCTAGAGTTTCAAAGTAAAATTCAAATCCTGGTTTTACAAGGACCAATAACCAAGTCAAGGTAGTTTTACATGGATCATCAACCAACATGATTCATGTAGTGTTTGTCCCTAGTTTACATTTTTGTTATCATTGCTGAACTCTTTTAGGCCAGTTTTATGCTCGATTATTAGTAGCATTAGTTTTGAGATTATCAGATATGGTTTCATATTCAGTTGATTATATGATAAGACTACTTGGTACTCCATACTTCATATATGCATGATGATTATTATACTAGTTTCAGTTATTGATGATGACTAGTTAGGATCTACATGATGCACCACTTCCTGCCATTGTTTGTTTAGCTTAGAATATTTTGTTTGTACATGTGTGGATTTTATGTAGATTTCTGCTACTAGGTATTGACTTCCCTGAATTGTTATGATGAGCACACCCTATCGCATTATCTCAATGGTAAGAGAGGGTAGATAAGTTCTTAAGTCCAAATCCTAAAACTTTAACCCATTTGTCTTAGAAAATTATGACAAATATCCAAGTTGATTATCCTTTGAATGGATTGAATGACATTGATTCATGACTATAACCCTTTATTTTGATCTTGTATGTGTTTTTTCTATGATGGGTTTTCGTATTTTGTTTTTACGAGTCCTTGGTTATTTTTCTATTAATTAAGTCAAATTAAATTATTAAATTAATAATTTAATTTAATGGTTATGGTATTTTAATATTTATTTATATTTAATTAATTTGGAGATTAATTAAATAAAAGAAATTAAATTTGAAGATAAAAGTTATAAGAATAATTTCAAAACATGATAATATTTTTTTAATTTAATAATAATATTTTTAGAGTTCATTTTTACATAAATACCAAATACTATTATTATTTAAGTTAATAATTATTTTATCAATTAATGTTTTGAAAATAAATTAAAAGTGAAAATATATTAATTTATTAAAAGTTTAAAGATCACATAAATTGTGCATGAGATTAAAATTTAATGAATTAATTATAAAGAGAAGTCAAGTGAAAATTAAATAAAGTTATTTTATAATTCAATAAATGCACAATTAGTGCCCCAATTTTGCGAGAGAACTCCTTATCACCAATTGAAGGTTCATTTTCGAAGGACTACAAATTTTGGAGAAACAAAAAATGAATTTAAGAAGAGAGAAGGTTTTGAGAGGAGAAAATTCTCTCACAATCTTCTTGGGCGTAGTGATTAGCATTACAGTCCAAGTAGATTTTTGTGTTTATTCACATAGTTTATTACTCTATTTCTTTTCTTGTCTTCTTCATGACTGTAGATTGTGAATTTGAATTTCTCTATGATGAACCCTTGACCATTTCAATATTGTAAATTACTGAATGCATTTCAATATCTTCTGTATACTTGAAGATTAAAAAAGTAATTAGAAAGCCTCATCTTGTAGATTAAAGAATTTCATATTTTAACTAGGGAGGGTTTGAAATGAAATCAAAATTTTAGTATATAAATTTGATGGGTCTATCATAATCTTCCTAATTGGGCATTGTTAAAATCTCTTTATACATACATACATACATACATATATTCTAAAGTTTTATAAAATAAAATTTATTGTAAAAAAATGAAATCCTTTAAAATAAATATTTAAAAGTAAAAAATATATATAATATGGAGGGGGGAAGGGTATTATACCCACCTTCCACTTTCTCCTGTGAATTACGACTCTTGCCTTTGACACAAGGTTGGCAGCAGTGGCAATACAAAGTGTTGTTGTAGCCATACAGAGGCCGTAGCCAAGGCTGCAGGGCCTTTAAATAAATAGCTAAGTTATTTTTAATAAATGTTTTTAAATTTTTTTTTAATAATATAATTTAATTTAGTATAATTTAATTTGAGTTTTTATAATTAGTTTATTAAAAATTTATAATATTTAATTTATTAAATTATGTTTATTTAATATTTTATTTTGAATAATTTATTTAATAAAAGATTAAGAATATGATTTATAGTGTTAATAATTAATTTAATTAAATAAAATTTAATTAAGTTTAAATTATGTATAGGAATATTTAGTGAATTTATATTTATTTTATTAAAACGATAATATTGACTTTAATAAAATTGAGAAAAATATTTATCGGAAGATCAATAGATATTATATAAATGAGTAAATAATTTCTCTTAGAATATTTTAGGTAATTGACTTAAAGTATAACGAGGGTAATTTTATATTTGATTCAAGTAAATGAATGGGTGAGCTTGGAGGGTAAACTGAGAATCCTTTTTACTTGAAACGTACATTGAAATGATAATTGAAAATCCTTATATTTAACTCAACTCGGTAAAACCTACACTTTTTTATTTATATGTTGTCTATGCTTTAGGTTTGGTTTGACTAGAGTCTTGACCAGTTTTAGGGCATTTACCAGAGGCTTGAGAGTTTTATGCTTGTGATGTTATGATGAATTGATCTTGATCTTTTAAACTCAACCATGGTAATATGTCTGGTATGTTGTTTGATGTGTGTTGACCTATTGATTGTTATTGCTTTCCAATGTACTTGTGTGAAGTTGAGGTGAATATTATGTCCTACTTGACTTAATCATTTTGAGTCTTCAATCAGTTATATTTGGATTGCTATCCAATCACTTTTATAGGACTAAGGTGTTTGGTATGATTTGTTATTGGTGATGTCATGTTATGACATATTTTACTTTACCATTTTGAGTCTTCAATCAATATTTCTTGGGATTCTTTCCAGTTACTCATAGAGAACTAATGTGTTATTATGATTTATCTTTTGATGTTTTCCAATCACTTGTATAGGACTAAGGTGGTTTTATATGATTCTTTGATTTGTACATTTATGAGCCTAGGGTAGGTTATCTATATATAATGTTGAGAAGTGGTTTGTAATGGAGGCCAGAGCCCTAACTGGCTACTAGGGTAACCCATTGTAGGTTGCTTAATAAGTAAAAATACTACACTAAATGAGAGTAAAATAAACCTAATAAGAGTCTTTGTATGTTCTCACCCATGCCTCAAGTGCTAGTATAGACTAGGATAGGAGTAGAGAGAATGCGACCATGCATTGTTAGTATGCCTTGTTAGTATGAGAGGATACTAGCACTACATAGGGATCACTAGTGGGCTGGGGTCCTAAGAGACTACTACGGTAACTCTAGAATGATTATGTGATGACACTTGCCCCACTTACATAGTAGGTTTCCTACATGTTTGTGTTTGCCTCTAGTTTTAGATGTCAATTTATCTTGGAAGCTTTAAGTTAGATTACTTTTAGAGTTTCTTAGACTTAGAAATTACTTTTGATATTTTGATTGATATCTTATTTGGGACTTGAGACTATCTCCTTAGCATGGTGGGAGTGAGCCATTTAGGTTTCGTGTCATTAGGTGGTAGTGGTTTTTACTCTTACCATTGAGATCCATCCATAGATATCATGGTTGGAGTTTCCTTGTCTAAATTTCCTTTCATTCTATCTTGGTATCATTATGATGGATGGTTATATCTTATTATTGATGTTTATATCTTTGAGATGGATGGTTTCATTTATTGTATTATACTTTTTATCATAGATCCAAAGAGGATGACGCAATTCTACTTTTGTTAATGTATATTATTTTTAGCCTTTCATACCTTATGACATGTACAATGGATGATTGAGCATTCTAAATTTTATTGCCAAGTGGCATTCAAAACAAATGTATATGATTTAAATGGACTTAAGACTTTTAATTATTCTTTCATATGGATGTGGTATTTATTAGATTAGTATTAGTTATATTTAAATGTGACTCAACATCTTGGGATCCTTAAGGAATGTAATCTATTTTTTTTTCTTAATTATGATTGTATGTTATTGCTTCTGCTACTTTATGATTGATGTGTATATTGTTCTTTCTTTTAAAAAAAAATGTTTGGCAAACTTAGTAAAACTTTAGTTTAATTCTTTTTGGTCCCTTGGGGGGGCATTATGATTCAACAAAAATAAGAGGGGCCAAAAACTACAAAAAACAAAGGCAAAACTTAAACTAAGTCTTTAATAACTCTAATGATAGAAGAGCATAAGACAATGACCTCTTTGAGAGAGTTATGAATACTTTTCATAGGGATCTAGAGGTCAGCTTTCTTAGTACTTTGTTCCGTGCACCTACTCAAACCACTAGCCAACATCAGACTATGACTAGTCAAAGTTGCTTCATCTAGAGAGGCTTTCCCTATTGATGTAGTAGTACCCATGATGGATGAAGTGACACCTTGCATTCCTATTTTTTATCCTTTATCAATTTTTTGAGGGAAGCTTCATACTCCTAAAGTTTAGCCGGGATGTTCTCAACTAGAGCTTCAAGCTCCACCTACTTGTTCTTTTCCTTATCCAACTTCTCCTATAAACTTAGGGACTTTTCCTACAAGGAAGAAATAGAAAGGTGTAGTCATTGTATTTCATTGTATTTCATTGTACATCCAATTGTCTAGCTCCATCCCAATATTGGCTCATTTTTATGCCTTTGTTTAGAAATTCCAATACATTATCATAATCTTTTAAATCCTAGGCATCCTCAAATACGACATTCTGATGAGGCAATTCCTTGAATTCCTAGGTGTGAGCAGTGGGTATACTATGATTGGTATCATCATGGATGCTATTGGGTAGAGGGGTATCAATAGACACATGATCAAGCATAAGGATAGTAATAATAGGGGTCACATCAATCTCTATTTCTAGATTGTTTGGGATGTCTAGTTGATGGCCTCAACTCTATCTAACTTAATATTTGTACCCTTTGAATGATTCATACCCTTCATTTTCACTAAAAATTTACTATCCTCATTAATGGTAGCATCTTTGGTCTTCAGACTAGAGATAACCCTTCTAATTCTTTTATGCTTTGAGGTGGGGACAAAATCCTTACCCTTATAAGAAGATTACTTACCACCCTCGCTAATAGTACTTGGGGAAGAAAGTGGAGAATCACAAGCCAAGGTATCATCCAGACTTAAAGTAACATCCTTTTCCTTAGAAGAATACCCATCACTCATGGTCTTGGTCGTGTCATCATCCAAGGGAGCTTTAAAATCCTTCAAATCTTCCAAGCTATGCTCAGAGTCTATTTGTATTGCTGGGGCATGTTGACACCTAGTTTTTTGTTTCAACAAAGAGTCACCAATAATTTCATTTCTATTTGGTAAGCCTTCCTCTTCCCTCTTCCATTTTCTACTAGAAATAGAAATAGAAATAAAGTGAGAAGGGGCACTATCACGACAAAAATTTGTGATAAGAAGAATGAGAACCTCATGGATTATAGGTCTAGAAGCCTTTTTCTTTAGGGTTTTAATCCTAAAGAGGAGAGAATTTGCCAAGTAGTAATGGGAGGAAATTCTTTTCTCATAGTGTAAATGATTAAAAAAAATAAAGTGATAGAGATGTACTCTAGAAACCCTGCCATCTAGAATGAAATACATACGCACACAAGTGAGAACCTCCTACTAGATATCCTTAATTTGAGCAAGGTCATAAAAATTACTAACTTTAACTAGTTTAACATGCTCCTCATCAATTGTTGGAAAACACTTGAATACCTCTTCAAAATATTTTTAATGCTTAAAAAAATTCATTCCTTCATTTGGCAACCTAGTAACTTCAGCAATGAAATCAGCATTAATGGTGAACTATCTCCCATGGAGATTAACCTTGTTGCCATCCCAAGATTTGTAGAAGTTGTCTGTCGCATGAGGTTTGTAATGATGAAGTTTCTCAATGAAATTGGTCACCTTTCCTTTCTCAAGCTGATGCCATACTTCTTTCTTGTTTTTCCAATATTGACACTTCTTAGGTTCCAATTTTTTCACTTCCCCACCCATATTCATAGAGAGAGTTTCTTATAGAATGTTATGACTAGAAAAACATAGATAAAAGTGCCAAGAAAAGTTCTATGTATTACCTCTTGAAAGCCAAAAAATACCCATAATCTGTGTGAGGTTCTCACGGACATGCAAGCACGAAAACCATTCCTTTTAAAATAATAAATGGAGGCATTAATGATTTGATATGAGGAGGCTGCAGGAATATCAAATATTGATTTTCCCTTTTCGAGATATATTTTTTTCATAATTACCTTGTGTTCTATATTCATATTATTGATTTTATAGTTATGATTTATTTTTATATTAAATTTTTTCTTAACATCATATGATATTTATTTAGGCACAAAATATAATTTATATTTAAAAGAATGAGGTTAGTCAATTTTCAAATGATATATTCATTTTTCTATTTTAGAATCTCTAACTACCACTTGTCATCTTTCCACAAATATTAAATAACATAAGTGTATATGGATCAATCCAAATTTCTCATATGTTAGAGAAAATATTTTTATTATCTAACCAATGTTCTACTATCTATAAATAGTTTCTAAATTTAACCATCCATAGTTTGTGGATACAACTATCCATGAACCTAAAACCCATCAAGTTTGTAGATTCACCTATCCATAGACCAAAAACCCGTCAATCAATCTATGTAAAATGCTAACCTTGAAATAATTCATTTCCTTTCTTTCATTTCCTACTTTCATTTCCTCTAATCTAAAATTTTGTAAATATCAACATGTTTCTTTGGTTCTAAAATTTAAGATTAAAATAGAAACTCAACAATTGACAACTAAACATTTAATTAAATTCTACCAAAGATGAACAAAAAATATTTCCTTCAAAAATGTCTTTGTAATATGTTAGATTAATGTATAGAGAAGTATAAGTTTTTTTTTTTAACTTTATAATGTTGAACAAAGATTATGTTTTTCTATTAACAATCGATTGTCCTTATATAGTTACCTCTTTCTTAAAGAAATACTTTCCACAGAACTAGTTAATTTAATAATCAAGTTTTGATTTGAAATTTACATTTGAATTATATAATTTGAAGGACAAAAATAATAATTCCAAATTAACAATTTGAATGGAGTCAATCCTAGGGAGTTATATGATTCTCTTTTAAATAATTCACAAATGAATAAAAGAGAAGTACTTTCCAACTCCATGATTTTGGATTGTCTTTATCTCATTTCTTTCATCATTAAATTAAGATTGCAGTAAACTATTGCATATAGTTGTGTTTAGCTAAGCAATTAGTAATTGTTTTGCACTAGATAACTATTTTTTTCACAATTTGAATATTTCTAAAGATTGGTTATTTACTTGTGATTTTAGTATGTGATATAAAATATTTTTATCAACCCAATTTTATTTGGTCTTATTTGCAATATCATATATAGTTATATGAATGTATCAATACACTAGTTATATATATTATATTTATATAATATTTATAATGGAAGAGGAGAGATATTCACACTTTCATTTAAATTAAAGTCTTGATATCTCTTCCCTTCATTTATATATATTATATAAATATAATATGCATATAGCTAGTAACATTAGGATGGTAAAGTTGTAAGAATTATTTTATTATTTCTAAATATAGTGTAATTTTGAATATCATTAATGTAATATTATATTATTATTAATTTATTTTTGCCTAAAAAAAATTTAGGATAAGAGATACAATATAATATTAAGATTGTTTAAAAGAGTGAATGGTTATGATAGTGATAGGGTGTTGGTTTGTTACATTGATGGAGACTTTAATTTTTATAGTACATACTTTGTTTATCAATTAACAAATTAAAGCCTCTCTCTCTCAACAAACAAAATATTCAAAATTATTTATTAGACACCCAAAAATTGGCAAATACCTCAAACAACACAAATTTTTATCAAACAACACATATTAAGTATAAAATAAAATGACAGAGGAAAATAGCAAACTTTCAAATCAATCATTATAACAAGTCATTAATGAATCAAATCACCTATCAAATCAAAAATGACTTAAATCACTTTAAAAAGAGGAAAAGCAATTCATAAAATCACAAAGTGAACTAAAAAAAAATGAAAAGACAAAATTTGAAAAATAAATGCAAAATTTAATAAATCAACAAAATTCATTTATCCTCACAAAAGTGAAAATCTTCCTTTTGACATTTAAAAGTATTGAAAAATTCTCATTTACCCTTACAAACTAAGTCTATTGGATTGTTCGTATACTCTCAAATTAATCGTTATATCAAGTCATTAATCAATCAAATCTCCTATCAAATAAAAAATGACTTAAATCACTTTAAAAAGAGGAAAAGCAATTCATAACATCACAAACTGAACTAAAAAAGAAAAAATGAAAAGAAAAAAGTTGAAAAATAAATGCAACATTCAATAAATCAATAAAATTCATTTATCCTCACAAAAGTGAAAATCCTCCTTTTAACATTTAAAAGAATTGAAAAATCCTCATTTATCCTTACAAACTAAGTCTATTGGACTCTTCCTCTTGGTGATTAATGAGATATTTATAGTTTCACCATTGCCCTCCAGTCAAAAGTGAAATTTTGATATTTACCTGAACCCCTTCTAAAATCTTATAAATAGGAGGGAAAGTCAAGAGCTAAATGACCCAAGTTTTAGGCATTTGCACTATAGCCACATTGAGAAATATCATCTCTTTTAGTATTTTTATTATAGAGAATTAATGTCATTTTGATATCATTTTAGCATTCATTTTGTGTCATTTAATATTATTTAGGCTTACACATGCAAATGTTTCTAGCATTCTAGTGTTATTATCTTCACATCATCTCAATTTTCATATAGATCTTGCATACATCATGACAGATTTGCATTCATAGCATAGTCCCATTCTAGAACTATCACTAAGATGCTGGTCTAGGAGAAATCTTAACTGTTGTAGTTAGGGAAACATGAGATGTTTATGGATTCTTCATTTAATAATGATTTCTTGGGCTTAGAATAGTTAATTGTTACTTTGATAGCACTTTTCTCTAAGGTTTCATGAATACATGATTCCATCATGTACAAATTGGTGCCCACCATGGGGCTTCACCTTAAATCCTCTTTGTTCTTTAAATTTTCTTTCTTATCTTCTATTTCTCTTCTAGATCTTATTTTTTCTCTAGCTTCTTGTGTAAATCTAACTTATTGTAGATTCTACAATGTTTAGGAAGACTTATAACAGAAACAAAAAACTTTTGAAGACATTCCTGAGCTTATGAGTACTATATCTGAGACACCTTTGATTCTTCGACACTTTTGCAGACTATTTTAACACTTTTTCATAGTTTTTTAATGCATTTAAATTATTTTTTAATGCATTTAAAATATTTTGTAATGCATTTGAAGTGTTCTATAATGCATCTTCTTTATTTTATAGTGCATTTATGCATTTATGTAATGCATATGTTATTCTCTATAGAACATATGATTAGAGTTGTAAATCACCATATGTAACTTATAGATCTGAGTGTGGGTTGTTTGTAAATCTCTTCTAGGCTAATAAAAATTCACAAATCACAATAACTTGCAAGAAGGGAATGAAGACACTCCAAAATGCACCTAGCCTTTGCTAGAACTGAATTAGGTAGGCCTAAGACCTTTTTCATTTAGATTGTAAAATTTTTAAATTTATAACCTACTTTAATTAGAAAGTTTGGTTTCACTGATCTATCCAGAAGTAGGCGAATGCTCTCAACTCACCGAGTTGATCAGAATGTCAAACCTTCTATGAGGGTCAATAGTAATCAAACAAGGAATGAAAAAACATGTAGAGATAAGTAGCAGTCTCCTATTTTCCATAGGTAAAGGCTCGTAATTGAGAAATCTTTGTCTATCATGTTGGGGTAGATCAAAATAGTAGGGATATGCTCCCACTCTTTTAGAATGATCAAACTCCCAAACCTTCTACTAATTTCTTTTTTTCCTACTTTTTACTAGCTAGATTACTTAGCCATAGAAAGGATACCTCTCAAGATTTTTCTTAGAAGGGCCAGTGAGAGGGATCACCTTCTTTCTTGCATTCCTAATTGAGTGCAAGCCAATCATGTTCGAAATATAGCCTTCCTCTAGTAGTCTCACAAGAGATTGTACCAAACCATGTTAGCATTGGTGGAAAGCTCTCCATTACAAGATAGGTAAATTCAAACATTATTTGTCAAACACTAAAACCCTTTAGTCACCAACTTTAGCTAGCCACTATTAGGAACTCATTTCTTTCATTTTCAAAGTGCGTGCAGGTTTATTTCATTTTCATTTCTACTATTTTTGTGTTTGAATGTGTTTTCTATAATACACATTAATAAACTTTAGATCACAGTCCTTCTAGAAAATGTGACTAAAAACTAGTGCAAAAACCAATACAAACACTATTGAATACCCTAAATTAATTTATTCAATAATTTAAACAACACATTTGCCTCTTGTAATAGTGCATTTAACTAAAACAACAATGCATTTGAAGACATAAATAGGACATATACCCTTTATAACTGTGCCTCACACACTATAAAACAACACATACAAGCATTAAACTAGTGCATTTAAAGTTTTCAGCAACACATTTGAGGAAAACATATAAATAGAGGTTATCTATACTCATAATAGTCATAAATGAAAAATAGATCTAGGTACCCTTTTTCTTTGCCAATATTTTGCAAAACTTATGATTTATACAATTGGCTGTCACCTTTGACGCAAGCCATGTTCCAACCTAATATCAGATTTTTTATCTAATAGTTATGGTTACTTCAACTTTGTATATAAAGATAGTAATGAATGGACACACACATCTGAACCCTACCTAATTTAATGAAATTGAGTTTATCATCACAAACATTCCCAAACTCTTCCTTGCTGAATTATAGTTTTCTATTCCAACAAACTCCAGTCTAAAAGCAATCCTTATATTGCTAAAATGTAGAAAATTTAAGGGAGTTTCATCTAGATCTCATGCCAACATGTAAAATTGATGTAGCTATGAAATAGAAAGGGCACAAAAGATCACACTTACATGTAAGTGCTAGGATATAAAAAATAAGAATCAAATCTATGAACATTCTTGAGCCTATTACACCTATTGATAGCTCATCAAATTCAACTACTAATGAATCACCTTTATCTAAATAGAACTTAGATACCTTTAACAAAATGGGTTCATCTAACACATGGGATGAAAGGAGTCTTGAAACTAAAATTGAGGATTTTGAACAAAATCTTGAGCTTTTCAATATAATGTAAAAAATATTAGAACACCATAAAGAATAATACCTACTATCATTGGCACGTCAAGATGGCAAATTACCATTCAAATTTGACATAAAAAACCTTAAGCGGGACAAAGAAGAATAACCCTTGGAAGCTATTAGACAAAAACTCCAAGATGTACAACTAGAAATGAAAAGAATGAAAAAAGGGAAGATCCAACCCATTGAATTTAGCCTTGAGAAGGTGTGTCCCCTTGCTTTTGACAAAAGTGCCACCTTCACATTCTTTCCATAGAACATTGAACAACCAAAATATGATAAGTATTTTGGCACATTTGATCCTCAAGATCATATAAGAGAGTTCTATACTTTAAGTATGGAATTTTTCCATAACACTACCTACCTAATGTGGTTGTTTCCTAGATGCCTAGGATGTAAAGCCATGGAGTGGTTCTCCAAGCTACCCTCCAACATCAAGTCATTTGACCAAATGGCCTCATTTTTTATTACACAATATTCATATAATATTGAAATAGAACTTACTATGATCAATTTATACAAGACAAAAAAACTCTATAAAGATTCCTTTAAAACATTCTTGCAAAGGTGGAGACACACATTCTCTAAATACCACGAAGACATCTTGGACAAGGAGAAAACATACATGTCCATCAATAGTCTCTCAAAATCTATGAACTACTAGCTCTAAATTCAAGGGCCCAAAGACTTCAAGACTACTTTAGAAAATTTTGCTAAAGTAGAAGAAACTATAATAAATAATGACATCATTAAGCTAGCAAAAGATGACAAAGGTTTCTCGAATAACTCTTTAGAGAAGAGAGTTTTTTTATTCCAAAAATACTAAAGTCAAAAATTAATTATTAATTATTTATTTAGAATAATAATATCCAAAAATATGTATCACATCTAGGAATAAGTTTACTAAGTATATCTACAATATTAGTAAAAAATATTATCATTTAATTTTGATTAAAGTGGTTAGACATATGTCTACTTCTTATTTTTGTTCTTAAAAGTTTTTAATATTGCATTAAAATTCAAAATTTTGACCAATGTCGCTCCCAAAGATGACATGTCTATCATACATACAAAAAAATCTTCATTACATATTAAGGTCTTTATTCACAAAATAGAGTCAAAAGAGCTCTGGTCAATGATGGAGCAAGCCTAAATATTTGCACTTTGAGTTTTGTAAAAGCATTAGGGAACACAAAGGATGTTTTTGATCCAAAAATAAAAATCATGATTAAAGCATATGATGATGAGGAGAGATCCTCTAAAGGCATGGTCATTCTACTAATAAGGGTTGGCCCTATAGTAAAAGAAATTGTTTGTCAACTCCTAGATTCGAAGTAGATATACAACATCTTGTTAGGCATACCATGGATTCATGACATGCAAGTTGTCCCATATACCTATCATAAATGTTTGAAATTTCCTTACATTGGACAAGAGGTGATGATACCAAGGAATCAAAACTATGCACAATACTATAACTCCCTTTTACCTCACAACATGGAAGAGATCAACATTCCAACAAGTGCTGTTAAGAAATCCACATCAATAAACACCTCAACATCCATAGGTCAAGATAACAACAACTTATAGACATCAAATAAGGCTAAAGAGAATGTAGGTTTTTCCACTTCTACTCCTTTACTATCATCATCAAAAGAACCTAAATAGTCACATTATGAGAAAATGGATTGCTGGATGAAAGATTTTGATTGTAAGTGTAAGTTACAATGAAGAGGGTTAGGTGAGTATTATGTTTCATTTTTTGATCCTCCCCTATCTCCATGATATCATGGAAAACCATCTTCAACTTCTAGGGGTAAAAGCACAGACCTGTGTCACCCTTTTGTAAAGGAAAAGGCTAACAAAAGTATAATTGTTCACCTTCAATGATATAAAAGTAGAATTATTATTTAGAATTTGAATAAGAAGTGAACTGATGAAATCTATAGAAATGGTTGGAGTTTAGGATAAAGTTTTTAATAATTATTTAGAATAAAAAATCATATATTTTTTACATTTTTATAGATGATTTTTTAGTTGTGGAAAAATGCTAAAAATTAGGGGTTTAGTTCCCACCCTAAAACTATATGGAAATAAATGTGTTTCTATTCGAACTTAGAAAATGTTATAGATAACACATATAGCTAGAACAATCAACAATAAAAATTGACTTCAAAACTATATTTTCTCTTTTGTAGTGATTCAAATTTCAACTCACCCGAAATTAATAGTTTCCATCTCTCACCACATTTTAAAAAAAATATATATTCTAACCAAAAGATAAATTATACATTCTAAAAGAGGACTTTGTCCTTTAGAATGTCATATAATTTTTTAATTTTTTTGATATGATTTAATATTTTTTCTTTCTCAAAATCAACATTTTTTTGAGTGTTAAAATACGTGCTTGTAGAACTTTTTAATTGCAATATACTATATCTAATTAAAACACTATAAACTCTATATGAGAATATTTTTGACTTTGATCTCTATAAAATGGTGTTTTTATTTTAATAAAAAAATTCATAAAAGTTAGTAAGAGATATTGGAATGTTAGTTTTCTAAAATAATATTATTTCTTTAGTAATTGGATAAAAAATAGCATAAAACATGAATTTAATAGACATTTCCAATTAGAAAAGTGTGAGACTATATTTAGATTAGCTAGACTAAATTTATCTAGATCATAGGTTTGAGAAAACTTGATTTTTGGATAGAAATACTCAACTTCAGTCATTCTGATAAGTTAGTTTGAAAGGTGACATAGCTTTGTACTTTTACCCCTAGACCTTATCATGACCATTTTGTCAAAGAAAGTAGTGTATCTTCAAGTTTTGTAGAGGAAGCAAGTGAGCAGATACAAAATATTGACATTTCCTCTCACCTCTTTGGAAAAGGATTTGATCTAATGAAGAAAATGGGTTACATATGTGATGATCCTTTAGGGAAAGGTAAAGGTATTATTGAGCCCCTAGTAGTGTAGTTAAGATCCAACAATAAAAAAATAGGGGTAGGATATCTAGAACAAGAAAGTGAAAAATCCTTTTCTATATCCCACTCTAAACATGGTAATTCCTCCTCTTCCACCTTGATGTGGGTACCCAAAGAAAATGATGTCAACAAATACAAAGCAGATGATGTAAAGAATGTGAATCTATCCTTGCCTAATTTACATTATACAAGAGAACCACCCACAAATGCCCCTAATAATTAAGATGATGTAAATTCCACCAAGTGGGAATTTGAATCATTATCTAAACAATCTATTCATGATAAAGAGTGTGATTTTGTTCACATTCTGACACCCAAAAATTTTACAACACAAAGATCCACTTCTCATTCAGGCCTTACTTCACCATTAAGAGCCACTACACAGTAGCATGGTTTAGAAGAGAACATAGAACAAACATGTGAGTTCACATCACATGAGGATGATGAACTTAATGATGGGTTTTAGTTTCAAACCTTATTTTCAGACTTCTTTCCACTAGAGGTCAAGGATGAGTATTATGAGCAGCTTGCAAGCTCTACTTTTCTAGACACTTTAGAAGAGGCACACATTATAGCTCTAACCAATACAACATACGAGTCATCAAATGAGGTCATGTCTTTTAACCCACTCAACCCAATCCATACTATGAGTCATTATTCTTAATAAATCCCAAGCTTATCAACTGGGAAACAAATAAACTTCACAACATCCCAAATTTTAACATTGACCAAGATATTTTTGTATACCTTAATAAGGTTGAACCATCTCATTTACCAAGACCAGCTCTTGGGATAAAAGCACAAACTTTTGTCACCCTATTGTAAAGCAAAAGGCTAACAAAAGTATAACTATTCACATTGAATGACAAAAAATTGGTATTTTTATTTTGAATTTGAAAATGAAGTAAACTAACGAAATGTGTAGAAATGGATGAAGTTTAGGATTAGAATTTTTAATAATTATTTTGAATAAGAATTGATATATTTTCCTAATTTTTATAGATGATTTTTTAGCTACTAAAAAATGTTAAAAAGTAGGGGTCTAGTTTTCACCACAATACTATATGGAAATAAACATATTTCCCTTCAATCTTAGACTATGTTATAGATAACATATATAGCTAGAAAAATCAAAAATAAAAATCAGCTTTAGAATTAAATATTTTCTCTTCTATAATGATTCTAATTTTAATTCACCTAAAATCAATACTTTTCATCTCCCACCACATTTTTCAAAATAAATCTATTGTAACTAGGAGAAGAATTATACATTCTAGAAGAGAACTCACTCCTCTAGAATGTCATGTAATCTTTTAATTTTTTTGATATGATCTAATATTTTGTTCTCTTTGTCAAAATTGACATTTTTTCAAGTGTCGATATATGTAGTTATAGATTTTTTTAATTATAATATACTATAACTAATTAAAGCACTATAAACTCTATATGAGAATAGTCTTGACTTTGAGCTATACAAAATGGTGTTTATATGTTATTACAAATATATCATAAAAAATAGTAAGAGTTGTTGAAACACCATTGTTCTAAAATAATTTTATTCTTTAGTAATTTGATACAAACTAGTATAAAACATGCATTTAATATAATTTTTCAATTGTAAAAGTGTGAGACCATATATAACTTAGCTAGAATGAATTTATCTAGATCATATGTTTGAACAAAATTTATGTTTGGATAAAAATACTCAAATTCAGTCAATCTAATAAGTCAGCCTGAAAGGTGAGACAACTTTATACTTTTACCCGATGGGAAATACATATGGATGAGTCTGATATCAATCATCTCATTCATACAAGAAAGAACCAAAGACATCAAAGAATTAGTGACTTAAACCACATTGTGGGCGGTCTTGAGAAAAAAGTTGATACAAATAGAAATGATGCATCCAATGGTGAAAACCTTACTATGGCACCCACAGATGAGATGATTGATACCTTACCCAAATATTCACAAGAATGGTCATCTATACTAATTAAACTTATAGAGAAAGTTAATATTGTGATAGAACAAGGTCACCTATACTGATTAAACCTATAGAAAAAGTTAACATTGGCATAGAACAAGACCCTAGGATAATTCATTTGGCACGGTCCTTACCTACAAAGGAAAGAAGTGAATTCATTTAGTTCTTTCAAGAAAGGAAGATAATTTTTGCATGGTCCTATGCTAACATGCCAAGGTTAGATCCAAATGTAATCCTCCACCATATCAACATTTCTTTGCATGCCAATCCCATAAAACAAAAACTTAGGAAAATGCATCCTCTCATAGCATTATTGGTGAAAATAGAGTTGGAGAAATTTCTTAGTACCAACATCATTAGACCGTTGGCCTATGCATCATGGTTATCAAATATTGTACCTATCTCAAGAAAATATGGTAGCATATAGATCTGTATTGACTTCCATGATGTCAATGTCCTAAAGATGATTTCCTCTTTGCAATATTGACACAATTACGAACTTAACAATAGGATATTCCATGTTCTCCTTTCTGTATGGTTTTTCAAGGTACAACCAAATTAGAATAGCACCAAAGGACCAAGAAAAGGAAATATTTACCTATGCATGTGGCATGTTCTCTTGGAATTTTCTGCCTTTTGGGCTTAAGAACATAGGGGCTACCTATCAGTAGGTCATAACGACTATTTTTCATATAATGATGTGCACTTTCATGGAATATTGTGTCGATGACCTTCTCACAAAATCTCATACTAGAGAAGATCATCATCCTATCTTAGATAAGATATTCACCCACTTCGAAACCTTCAAATTTACACTAAATCTTAAGAAATGTGCCTTTGGCATGAAATCTAGAAAACTCTTAGGGTACATTATCTCAGCCAAAGGAATCAAGGTTGATCTCAAAAAGGTACAAGTCATTATCAAAATGCCACCTCCTAAAGACTTGAGCCAACTACGTTGCCTCTAGGGGAGACTTCAATTAATTTTCTACTTCATATCCTAGCTAGCAAAAAAGTGTGTACCTTTCACCCATCTCCTTCACAAGGATATAATTTTTAAATAGAATGGTCAGTGTCAGATAGCCTTTTATCTTCTTAAAAATTACCTGATGAATTCACTTGTGTTGGTACCTCCAATGCAGCACAAACCCTTTTTTCTCTATATGCCTCTTATAGAAAAATCAATAGGAGAGATATCTATTACATTAGTTACACCTTGGTCAATTCTGAGAAAAATTACACTTTTATTGAAAAATCTTACTTGGACATAGTTTTTGCTTCACAAAAGCTATGTTACTATCTTTTAACATGCAAAGTTAAGCTCATATCTATAATTGACCTACGCAAATATTTTCTCAGCAAGACAACATTAACAGGTAGATAGGCCAAATGGGTAATGATCTTGAGTGAGTTTGACATTGAGTAAATTGATAGGAAAGCTATAAAAGAAAAAGCCATTATAGATCAATTGGTAGATGTACCCATTGAAAGCTCCAACACTATCCTAGTGGGTTTTCTAGACATGCACATTCTCTAAATAGAACTAGTTACATGGAAGTTTTAATTTGATGGTTCCTACATAGAACCTGCTTCAAGTGCTGACATTTTGTTCATCACACCTCTAGGTGTCACCATCCCCAAGTCTTACAAATTGCTCTTCCAGTCACAAACAATACGGCAGAATATGAAGTCTTCATTTTGAGTCTCAAGCTAGCATTAGAATGAAAGTTAACATCACTTGAAGTCTATTGGGATTCTCAATTGGTCATCAATCAAGTTATAAACATGTATCAAACCAGAGATGAGAATTTGTTGCCTTACAAACATATGGTTGATACACTTAAGGAATTCTTTATTCATATTACTTTTGAACAAATTCCTAGTGAGAAGAATAGGAAAATGGATGTCATGGCCACTATGGCTTCCTTGCTTCAACTACCAGATCAACATGAGCAATATGAGTACTTAGTGAAAGTGATGGTTCAACCTATGTTTATTCAACCCAAATCCCACATTATTTTCCATTTAAACACTCTAGACTCACCTTGGTATGACTCCATTACTACCTATCTCCATGATAATATTATCCCTGCTAACCTCTCATGAAACCAAAAACACAACTTCATTTGGCAGACATCGCGTTAGACTTTGGTGGCTAATACATTATATTGGAAAGGTTTTGATGGTACTTTATTTAGGTGTCTTGAAGAGGATGAGTCTAGGGTCTTTGTGCAAGAGGTTCACATAGGTATTTGTGGCTCATGCATTCAAGTGGATTTGCATTAGAAAAGAAAATTCTTAGAATGGGATATTTTTGGCCAACCATGAAAATGATTCTATTGACTATATAAAGTTGTAAAAAGAGTCAAATCCATGGCAATATTATTCATGCACCAACACAAGAACTCAACACTTTGCCCACACCATGACCTTTCTATCAGTGGGCTTTTGACTTTTTTTGTGCAATCCATCCTCCTTCCATCAATGGACATAAATGGATCATCACTACAACTTAATATTTCACTAAGTGGGTAAAAGTGGCACCACTTGCATACTCTACCAAAAAAAGAATCTTTTTGTTCATACTGAACCATATCATTTGTTAGTTTGGCATACCTCATGCCATCCTAATGCATAATGCCTTGTATTTTAGAAATCAAATAGTTGACAAGTTAATTGAGGAGTTCCACATTATGCACCATTCATCATCAATTTATCATCCCTAAGGCAATGGCCAAGTTGGGGCCACCAGCAAGAACAACATCAACATTCTCAAGAAAACCATAAATGATACAAGTAGAGATTGAAATTTATAGCTTAATCTTTCCTCATGGGCCTATAGGACAAGTGTTCAAACATCTATGGCTGCCACTCCTTTCTCCTCGGTCTATGACAGTGAGGCAATTCTTCTTTTAGAGGCTGAAATCCCATTTTTAAGAGTCAACCTCCATGATATCCTATGAGATGAAGACTATAGAGTGGCCCATTTAGAGAAGTTAGAGCTCTTAGAAGAACATCAACGTACAACACATGAACATCTCAAAGTCTATTAGAATAGGTTGTCTAGATACTATAACGAAATAGTCAAACCTAGTTTATTTCAAATTGGAGACTTAGTCCTCTTGGAGAACCCTAAGAATCAGATAGCTAGGGAAAATAAAGGAAAATCGGAGGCCAACTAGTTTGGTCCTTACATTATTTGATGTTGCTCCTATGGTTTTAAACCCTATGCACCTAGGATTAGGACCTATGTCTGAGGCCTCTATTGCCTAATAAACTACAAACCATCTGGTAATATAGCCCTAGTCTACTCTATCCTACTCTAACCCATATCATTTGCATGTTGGTTAGACTATGCACCACTATCAGTACATCCTCTCATAATCAGCTCACCTTGGCTATGAACATCTCTAGGTCTCTTTGTTGCAACCTTTCTCAATATTTGCATTTGGCCCTATACAAATTTTTTGTGTTGTGGTACTACTGTTGCTTAGCCTCAACCACCATATCTTGCCCATACCCTAGCTCAACCTCTGGCTCAATAATAACCCCTACCTCTCCCTCGTCGACCCTTGGCATCCCAATCCTATTCTTTGCTTGAATGCTCCTCAATCCTAGATATCAACTGTACTGAATCTATATATCTTAGGAATGGATGCTCATGGAACCATCATGCATAATCTCCCTCCATCCCCACATCTACCTCTCCATATTCCAATGCCCATACATATAGTGTCTCTATCATCTACAAGAAGGCATCCCAGTAGGCCTTAGACACCAAGGTCACCCCCTATGCTAGCCTATCTAATTGAACTCACATATAATGTGTTGATCCCTGTCGCATGCCCTGTTAGCACCCAAACTATCTCACTACCCTCCTGAAGAAAAATCTCTTGATTACTGAGGGAATCCAAATGAGAAAATATATCATACATAAGAAGTATATCATATCATCATCATCCTTTGCCCATGCCTTAGTAAACTTGTATGACCTCCATACTACCTCATCAATGTCATCCAACATCCACCACAAATACTCTGTCTTCCCAGATGGGGCTAAATGATCACACCTAAATAGGTATATATATATATATATATATATATATATATATATAGAATCTCCTGAGCTTTTTGTTGCACACATATCAATCAAGTAATGGGAAGATGCTCCCATGTCCATATCTATAATAAAACTACACCTATTGATAGTCATGAGGCATCAAAATACATAACTTGGTGTAAATCATAATATAAGTGGGCCAATATATGACTACCCCATGCAAACCTCTGTGGCTAGTCAATCATAGCATCTACAAGATGGCCCCATTCGAATGGAAATCCTCATCCTTATCTATATAGTAACTATAACCCTCCTATCAATCTGACCAAAACAATAGGCAATGGCTCATACTATAGCATCTTAAACTAGGATACACTGTCATCCTCATTTCTATCATTACCAAATACATCTTTGAAAGATGTCCTATCTATAATCAAATCATAGTACACAGGATTTCCCATTGTAAAGATCTGTAAAATCTAATATACATCCTTGTGTGTAATAGTCATCTCCCCCAAGGGCATGTGGAAGGTTTTGTGGTTTGAATGCCACCACTCAGTCACAACTATCAACAACCCTTTGTTCACTTAGAACTGAGGCATCTATTAAAGATAAGTATAACTACATCTATCAATCACATAATGTTCTATCGTATAAAATCTACCTATTGACTCTAGTGCCCATGGGTACAATCTCTAAGCCATGAGCTTTCACCCATGTACCTACCTCATCAAACAATCAAAGAATGACATTAGTCTCTCATCAAAAGTAATCACCCACATCAATCAATATCATACATCAAGCTATCCAGTTATTGGTTCTATCTAGGACTCATCACTTGTCCTACTCTATATCCTAAGATGATCATGATCATTTTCCCTCATAGTTTTCTACCTATCCAAAATCAACAAATTGATTATACATGTCACTTTGTGACCAACATTCATTATCATTTGCTTCTATAGAACATGTACTAAGTTGATTCCAGACTCATCAAATTTCACATCAGGATCCTACCCATGCCTTGATCAATAATTATGCACATCCAAACCCATCTAAAGTGATCAGATAATCCATAACCTGGCCTTATGCATTTCATAAGTGCTACAATAGTGCTTTGTGCTATTTCATATAGCATAAGCACTAACTCCATTTTGAAAGTTCTCTACAACTCAATTGTACTACTCCATAACTTCAATGCACCTCTTTGCAACACAGATGAACTACAATTGTCATATACTCGATTACACTAAGTATCCATGCTACTCAACGTGTCACATATGCTACATCTAGTGTAAGAACTATTTTATTTTTTATATGCACTACTAAATCCTACGAATGCACTATGCACAACTAAAGTACTAACCAAACTATCATATGCACTATAACTCATTCGTACAACATGACATTTTCCATCACTTAGACCAAATAAACCTAAATCATAAATGTGATATCTTATGCTTTGTATGCATTGGAAACTACCTCGTATGCACTAGAACATTCAAATGAGCTATAGAAAGCTAAGGTTACACCTTTTATTTTGTGTGTGCATTGAGTTAGTAGTTAACTAGGGATTTAAAAGTGCTATTTTGCCTCATGGATCCACTACTAAAGGTTGTGAATGTTCTACAATATATCACATGTGCTAAAAAGACATCAAAAGTGCTAAACCCATCTAATCTACATGTTCATAAAGAAAATCCATGCAAAAATAAAAAATTCATTCCAAAAGTCACAAATCTTAAATGATGGAACATCTAGAGGACTCACTAGGGCACTGTAGTTTGTCAGACACTCATATCTTCGACCCTTCTTGAGCCTATTCTCCGACGGTGGGACCACCATTCTTGCTAGCTCAGAGCTCCAAATCTTCAAAAGTAAAAGGGAAGTGTGCAAATGAATTGGGCAAAAGAACTTTTTGACCTATTTAACCCTCCTTTAGGGCATTTTATGATATTTGTAGACACTATAAGCCCATTTTATGACCGTTTGACCTATTTTTGTGAACTGTGTATTCTTCAAACATCGCCTATGTAACCTACATCCACCTCACTTTCCTATCAAATAATTCAAAAATAAAATTAGACTCTCAAAATTTTCAACATCTAATTTTTGAATTTAATTTCGAAGCGGATAGTATGCTGATATCATAGCACGGCATAAAAAATTTCCAAATATCAAAACATTCTACCCTAGCCAAAATTTTAATGTCAAATCAAGTTGGGGCATCCAATCAAATCATCTTAATTAAATGATCTTTAATCATCTATAATTAGACATCAAATTATCAGTAATCAGGCATCATAGCAATCTTGAGTCAATAAAACACCATCAATCAAACATTTAGTTATCAAAGTTTGAGCTAGAAACAAAAAATTAAGATATTCTTTGAACTAATATGCTTCACATATTAGCTCAAAGAGGGGCATTTGTAGACACCCAAAAATGTGCAAATACCTAAAATAACACAAATTTTGATCAAAAAATGCAAATTAAGGACAAAATTAGATAATAGAGGAAAACAACAGACTTTCAAATCAATTGTCACATCAAGTCATTAATTAATCAAATCACATATCAAATAAAAAATAACCTAAATCACTTTAAAAAGAGGAAAAGCAATTCATAAAATCATAAAATGGAATAAAAAAAGAAAAAGGAAAAGATAAAAGTTCAAAATAAATGGAACATTTAATAAATCAATAAAATACATTTATCATCACAAAAGTGAAAAATCCTCCTTTTTAGATTTAGAAGAATTGAAAAATCCTAAAATTTCTCCTAAAAAACTAAGTTTATTGGACTCTTCCTCTTGGTGCCTTCTGAGATACTTACTAATTCATCATTACCCTCTAGTCAAAAATGAAATCCTAATCTTTACCCCAACCCCTTTTAAAATCCTATAAATAGGAGCAAAATTCAAGAGCAAAAGAATCCAAGTTTAAGCATCTACATTACATGCACATTTAGAGCTATCATCTCTTTTACCATTGTTATTATAGTGAATTCATGTCATTTTGATATCATTTTAGCATTTAGTTCGTGTCATTTAATATCATTTAGGTTATACATACACATGTTTCTAGCATTCTAGTGTTATTATTTTCACATAATCTACATTTTCATATATATCTAGCATATATTTTGATAGATCTGCATTCATAGCATACTCCCATTGTAGAATTGTCACTAAGATGTTGTTCTAAGGGAAATCTTAGTGGTTGTAGGTACAAAAACATGGGATGTTTGTGGAATCTTTATTTAATAGTGATTTCTTGGGTTTAGAATAGTTCATTCTTACCTTGATAACAATCTTTTCCAAATTCTCATGAATATGTGATTTCACCATATCCAAATTATTTATGATTTATATGTTAAATTACTTATTTCTTATTAATTATAGACCAAGTTTTATCATATAGTATGGTGGTAAAGGGTAAAGTAGTGGTTGTGTTGTTTCACCAACCAAGTTTCAAATGTCTTAGTTTATTCACACTACTTGTAGTTTAATATTATTTATTTAAAGCTTAAATGGTGATTAGCTTTAAGGTACAATTACTTTTAACGTTAAGGTTCAATTAGAGTTAGTTTTAGTATTCAAATGGTTTTTTGTTTAATTTTGTTTATATTTTAGTTTAATTTTGATTGATACTGTCCAACTGAATTTAATCTTTATACAATTTATTTTTTGTTAAGATTTTCATTGATTTGTTTGTATGATTCTAATGTTTTTAGCTGAGCCATGAATTTGGTACTATTTGGGTTATGTTTAAACAATAATCATCATATAATTTAGTTTTATAATTTATTTTTAAGATCCAATTACTTTTAGCATTAAGGTTCAATTAAAGTTAGTATTAGTATTTAATTTGGTTTAGAATTAGGACTATAGTTCAATAAAGATGAGATCAAAGTTTTCTCACTTTTTAATTAAGTTTAGAGATAAGGTTTAATTTAATGTACTATTAGGAGAACATTCAATTGTGTTCAGTATCAATGTTAGGGATTAATTTAGTATAACATTAGGAATAGGGTTAAGATTTGTTTACTTGTTTTTGAATTATTCTCTCTCTCTCTCTCTCTCTCTCTCTCTCTCTCTCTCTCTCTCTCTCTCTCTCTCTCTCTCTCTCACACACACACACACACACACACACACACACACACACACACACACACCATATATATCTAAAATGATCCAAAAATATCCTCTTACATGATCTTTATTTCATCTCTCTCTCATTTGAATTGACACTTTCTCCCTCCCCCTCTCATGATCTATATCCCTCATTCCTTCTTGTCTCTACCTCACGCCCCCTCTCCCTCATCACCATGTTTCTTTATTATGATCCACAAATATCCTCTTCCTTGAGTTCTGTTCCATCTCTCCCACTTATCATTTTCTCCATTCCCCTCTCACCATATTTTACCCCTCATTACAATCAATCATTTCCAACTATCCTCTCTCTCATCAACCTTTCTCTCTATTATGATCCACAAATATCCTATTACTTGAGCTATATTTCATCTCTCCAACTTGTCACATTATCCATTACCCTCTCACCATATTTTACCCCTCATTACCATCTATCTCTATGTCATGTCCCCCCCTCTCTAATCATACTATTTGATATTAGAATAGTACGAAGAACTAAACACAATAAGTATAGCTGAAATTGTTAAGCATAGAGTAACTTTCTAAGTTAAGTATTTTAAACTCTAGGATCACCACTAAACATTACTTACAAGGTAGTAAACCCATTTAATCAACTTGGGAAATGTAACTAGAGAGATATAATATTTACAATGCTATCAAAAAATGTACGACTGATTGCTAGCTTCAAAACATGCTATTCATTTGTACTTAGGCCTCATCCATCATTAGAGTTTGGTACTTATAGGAAAGTTGTATCAAATATTTCATCATTCCACCCTGCTAAAATATAATCATTAGAATCATAGTCATTGTTCATCTTATTCTCATCACTAGCACTGATACAAGGAGTGGACTGTTGAGTATTCATTAGAATATTTCTCTATTATGATCCATATGTATCCTCTTCCTTGAGCTCTATTTCATCTCTCGCAGTTGTCATGTCACGTTCTTCCTTCCCCTCTACGCCTTGTTACCATTAATGACTACCTAATACCCCTATCTCTCTTTGATCACCATATTTCTGTATTATGATCCACAACTAGCCTATCCCTTGAACTCTATTTCATCTCTCTCACTTTCACTCTCTCCCTTACCCTCTCACCATCTTATATTCCTCATTATCATCTATCCCTAGCTAATGCACCTTTCCACCCCTCTCTCTCCACCATATTTGTCTATAATGATCCATAGATATCATCTTCTTTGAGTTTTATTTCATCTAATATTTTTAGAATAATATATTCAAGCCCTTATTTCCATGATCTAAACACCCAAGTATATCATATCTAATGTGTGCATAAAATATATCATAAAATGAAACTATAGTAACATGTACATATAACTTATCAATCACATGCATTAAATTTAAGCACCTAACACAAATATTGGGTTACCTATAAACCCTCCAATGTGAAGCTAAAACTAGGGTGGGAATGACACTCAACAATCTTCACTACCGCTGTAATAAAGTGAACCTCTTAGGGACACAATGTTGATCACTTTTGATGATCTACCCTATGAGGGGTCCACCCCATTAAAGATCTTAGCTTGTGAGAGGATTTTACACTTTCAACAAAGTAAGGACTCAATTAAGACTTTTACAAAAGATCTATTAAGACCACTTTGTTAAGAGACTATACCTGACTAAATTTTTTAGAACTGATTTACTTGATCCTTGTTATGCTCTAAAAATCTTGTTTTGGATCTCCTCTCTTCAATCTAATATTGTCTCTAATCTAATATAGCTTTATTATCCTTTACTACTTGATAAGGTCACCTCCTCTTTTTTGCCATAACAAAACTTAACTATTTTTCCTTCTTTGCAATGTCCCCACTTCCACACATAATCTTCTTTATGATCACATAAATAGCTTGTCCACTCTTCCTCATCATATATTCAATATAGGTTTTGATTTTCTCTATTTAAAGATTTCTTAAAAGTTTTTTCTAGATGTTTCCCTTTTTTGTCTCTTCATCTGATTGGTTGATCACAACACATATGGATTTGTGATCCATATCATAAAACACATAATAGCCTCTATAAGAACCTCTACAAATATTTAATATATTTTTCATGTTAGTCCAAAATAGTTTATCTCAAAAATTGCAGTATTCCTGACTCAAATGTTAATTCTACGTTACTTGACACTTACTGTCTCTGATAATCGATAGTTTTCCAATAATTTCTTCCCACTTAGGAAACATTTACAAAATCCTTTATTAAAATATAATAATTTATTTAGGGCATCATATAGTGAAGATAGGTTCATAGTGTACCATCTTTAATTTGATGCACTTTGATTTAAGACCTTTTAGCTAGTCTTTATTGTGTTTACATTTCATATTTTCACCTTCAACACACACATCACATCTTCTCTCTTTTTTCTCTTAGGCTAAATTGAGATAAAACCTACCTAATCCTCCCTGATTTCCCTCCATCCTTCATAGAATCACTAAATAAAGACCTATTCTTTCAGTATCCTTCCTTTGTAAAACCTCAGATATCTAGAATAGGTCAACGTAGGTCAACCTAGTCCAAACAAGGTCAACCTAGGTAAACTTGGTCCTAGTTATTTGGGGCTTGTATTTTTTTAACACTTTCATTAAAATACCTCATGTAGTTAGCCTCGATAGTGTAATTTTGTGATTATTATAAAAATTCACTATAAAAAGGGATCCCATCCCTCATTTTTACATGATATGATAACAAGATGATTTTAGGATGAAGGAGAAAGAAAGCATAGACACTTGATTTTGGCTTTGAGAAATTGCAAGGTGGAAAAAAAGGTTAGTTTCTTATTCCTCATTTCTTAGTAGGGCTATTCTTCTTCATTCAAGGAATTAAGGTGATTATATTAATCATGGAGTTTCCAAGTGATCTCAAAGATGGTTAGAGTACTTTAGTCTTGTTGTCTTGGTATGATTTCTACATCATTATTCAAATCCTATTGTTTACACCTTCATACATTTACATACATACATACTTTCATGCTAGGGTTCACTCATGGAGTAGATTCTTGTCATTTTTACTTTATAGATCTATAAATCTAGGGTTATTCTCATACACATGAAATTTTTCCTAATGACTATTTGGGGAGGTGGAAATCATCAAAATAGGGGGCTCCCTATTTGTAGGTGGAAACAAAAAGAATTATAGATCTAGAACCTACACTTCACAAGATTTCTAGTATCATCAATTTCAGAGTCATGAACTACATCAACCTAGTTGTAGAACATCTTTCGACCTAGTCCTCTAGTTTCATATTTTTAGGATATTTTTGGGTTTTTTTCCTTTCATCATTTTATTATGAGATTCGTAGTTGGAAGTTTAGAAGCAATTCATATCAACAAGTTATAGAGACAAATCTTATCTTCCATTACACATTTCTAGATAATTTTTTCTTCTCTTTTTTTGTTTCTAAGCATACATTTACTTTCAAATCTCTATTGGGCTATTTGTGCATATTTCAGATTTATACTTATCATATCTATTTGCATGCATTGCATGAAAGAGAACTTGCTAGCATTCTTCCTTGAAAATTTTCTAGATTTTGCATTAGCACCCCTTCTCATCTTTGGGGTCTTGCTAATCAAATTTAGGGCTTATCAAGAGTTATGCTTGGAAGCCCCTCTTTCTCTCAAATTGAATGTCTTAGGGTGAACATGTTTAACTTGCCTAATCTACTTTGCACTATTTTTTGTTGGTGCCATTTTCCCCTTGCACATTTTGGTGAACCCAACGTGAATCAATCTCTTTTATTTTTGGTAGTTGGATCTTTCTTTTATACATTGAATTTATTTTAAAAATACAAAAATATTTTTCAATCTTTACATTTTACATGTTAGTCTTAACTAATTTCTTTTTACTTCAAGATGTATGATTTCTTTTATGAATACTTTGATGAGGTGTTTTCTAGAGAACCCTCAAAGGTGTCTAGTATAGAAGGGTCAGATGAAAATAATGAGATATTCATTGATCCCATTCCCCCTACAACTTCCTCTACATCTTTTGTTACAATACTTTACAATAGGTTTATATCATGGATTCCTATGTGTGATAGTGTGTGTAGTATTGAACCTATACAATTTTCTCAACCTATTATGACTCTTAAAGGATGTCCACCACAACAACCTATTATAACTCTTAATGGAGTTCCTTAGGATGATAAAACTCTTATAGGCTTTAAAGGAAAACCTAATTACACTTCAGTTCCACACACTAATCAGGCAAAGAATAATCCTCAACTAATTATTCTGGTAGCTCCTACAACTTTACCTCCATCTTAGTTAGTGCTTCCTAAAGAACTGCAACTACCAAGTTCCTTTGCAAAGGAGTATTACTTAGTTGAGCATGTGTGTGCTACTCCTACTAAGATCTATTTATGGGAACTTCTTCAAACATCACCTACCTATCATGAAGCTTTGCTGAAGGATTTATCTACTCTTCCTAAGCCTCTACCTAATCTGGATAATGTAAATTATTTCATAAAATTTTTGCATGGTAAACCTACACCTCTTCAGATTGTGTTTATTGATGAATATTTTCCATCTAAGGAAGAACACGACCAGTATATGATGCTCTTATGGTTGTAATTCTTATAAATGAGAATCTCATTTGTAGAACCTTAATTGATAATGGATCAGGATTGAATGTTTATAATCTAGATATATTAAAAGCTATAAATATTGAAAAGTATACTATAAATAAGAATATCCTACCTATCTATGGTTTTGATAACATTGCTAAGAAAACCTTGGGAGTTATAACTCTTCCTATCAAGGTTGTTCCTATAGTCTTAGACACTTTGATCCATGTGATGTCGGGACCTCTCAACTACAACCTTCTTTAAGCGAGATCATGGTTGCATAATATGCATGTTTTTACCTCTACTCTTCATGTAAAGTAAATTTTATCTATGATAACACAATGCACACCCCTTATGTGGATGATAAACCTAATAATTTCTATAGAACTAAATATTCTAAGGTGACAACACCTAGGAAAGAGAAATAAAATGACAAAATTGAAGTTAAAAAGAAATCAAGTGAAGAACCTTCCTCTTCATTTTATAATGATGACTGAGGTACTTTGGACTTTAATCATACATTTATTGGATAATATAAGGTCTTTGATCACTCTTTTATGGAGACCTCCAAACAACCTAAGGAAGAAAAATTTGTTTCTACTCCTTTTTATGGTTAACTAAGTAGCAATTTCAACACTAATACATGTAAGGAAACCATTGAACCTATTAATCTTGATGCTTAGGAGATAACTTCCTATAAAGATTCTATTGATCTCTAAGCTTGTGTTCTCAATTTTTGTCCAAACACTTAGTTATTTACTAGGCAAGATTACAAGTTCATAACTGCAACCAAGCTATCTACTACAACATGAGCACACAAAGCTTATACCAAGTAGGACAATGATTTTTGAGAGTTTACTAGTGACCAAGAAAATATGTGAGTCAAGAAATATAATTGAGACTGAGCATGTTGAAAAGTTACTAAGTGTCAAGCAAACAAGTATATAGAAGCCGAGTAACAACATCAAGGTTTATACATGACCGAGCATCAGAGCATTCAAGTACCAAGTAGGTTAGGTTTGATATATAAGTTTTTACTAGTAGAAAAATATATGTAAACCATTTTGGCCAAATTTTCTATGATATTTAATATTTGTAGAGCCAGCTAAGGATTTTATCACACATCATTGCATAGGGTAATAATCCCAAGGCATGCAATTCAGCTAATCAAAAAATGAGCTAGAAATGGAAAAAGATGATGAAATGTAAGTCATCGATGAAGATCTAGAACCAAAATATCTATTTAATGAGGATTCTAACCTCAAAATCAGTATGTTGAAATGTGTAGGAGTGTATAAGAATGTGAAGGTGTAAATTTTAAGTTTCAAAGAAAAATCAAGTAGAGACAAATCAGAGTAGTGAAGGATTGAATAAAGTTATTAGATTAGAAGATCATATCAAAGATATAACAAAGAGGAGATACAAGATCGACTTGTAGATAAAACTAAGGGCTAGACACTGAATCAGTTATTTTAATTAAGATAGGATAAATCTCTTAACATAGTAGTCTTAACATATCTATGTAAACCTCCTAATAGAGCCATTACTTCATAATGAGTGTAAAATCATTTAACAAGCTAAGACCTAGTAGTCTCTTAAGCTTTTAATAGGGAAGACCACTCATAGGATATATCATATCTTATGATCAAACATTGTAACCTTAATAGGTTAACTTTATTGTTGTAATAGTATAGACTTATGGGTTTCATCCCCACCCTAGTTTTACCTTAATCTTGAAGTGTTTCTGGGTTACTAAATTATTGTGTTATGTGTTGAACTCTTTATGGATGTGATGTATTTCATTTATGTTCCAACATTACAATTTGAATGGTAGATCTAATATGTAGATGAATTAAGTATGAATTTATGAAATTGGTTTTGAAGTTATAAGTTTAAGATCCTTATTCAACCGCTGCCCCCCCCCCCCCCCCCCCACCAAACTCTAAGTACTATGTTTCCATATACTCATTCCAAAAATTGGTATTAGAGCCTAGCTCTCTTATCAAGAAGGCTAAAAATTTGAGAGGATCAAATCTTGGAGATGGAAGTGTATAAGATTGAAAAATTTAGAACAAACCAAATGAAGTAAGTAAGCATGTTGAAGAAATATTAAAGTCACCTAGAACAAAGACACCTCTAGACTTGGATACAACAAGAAATCTTCATCTATTGAAGAAGGAAAATAATCTAAAAGTGGAGAACAAAGGAATGAAAATCGCACAGGTAAACCTACATTTTATCACTATGGGAAAATTGGACACATAACCAATATTTGCAAAAAACAAAAATGGTAAGAAAATTTCTAAACCTAAACCAAGTGGTAATTGTTTTAATTGCAAGAAAGAAGGACATCAAGCACATGAACATAGATTAAAGAACAATGATTCAACTAGAAAGGTATCTAAATTCCAAGGTCATTGCTACAATTTTCAAAAGTATGGACATAGAGCTCATGAGTACAGACTTAAGATTCAAACTAGTTACTTGAAAGAAAAACTCATACAACAAGGAAAGGGAATTCCTAAAATTGGGATTATAATACATGGTACAGTTGTGACTATTGCATGAAGAATATGGACACATTTTAGAGAATTGCATCAAAACATATTTAAGAGAAAACTACATGAAATGGTTAAATGGAGAGATCATATGTTTCAGTTTTCTCAAAGTTGGACAGATCAATAGAAAGTGCAAAACAAGAACACCAACACTAGCACCAAGTAATGGAAGTGACAAACCTAAAGGAAAGAAAACATGGATAGAAATAGTAAGAGTTGAAAGCAGTAAAGCAGATAAAACTATGATCACCCAATCTAATGGATAAGGTGATCACACTACATCAACGTAAAGAAATAAGGTATGTAGGAACTATATACACAATGCTATATTTTACATATGCTCCTAGCATAGAAGTGATGAAAGTTAATATCTACATTAATAAAGATTCATAATAACTATTAGAAATGGAAAATAATAAAGTACCGAGCATCAGTGGTATAGTCTATATTGACCAAGCTTTGCAATATAGACCAAGTGATCGAGGAAGATAACCAACTCACCAAATGAATTAGTTATGGCCGAGTGAATAACCTTGACCAATCTAAAAAGGAATCCAGGATAGCTATCATATACCAACTAAGTATGAAGATGGATAAAAGCACAAACCTGTATCACCCTTTTGTAAAGGAAAACGCTAACAAAAGTATAATTGTTCACCTTCAATGACATAAAAATGGTAGTAATATTTAGAATTTGAAAATGAAGTAAACTAATGAAATGTGTAGAAATGGAAGGATTATAATTTTTAATAATTATGTGGAATAAGAACTGATATATTTTCCTAATTTTTATAGATAATTTTTTAGTTGCTGAGAAATGCTAAAAATTAGGGGTTTAGTTTCCACCACAAAACCATATGGAAATAAATGTATTTTCAATTGAACTCAGACTATGTTATAGTTAATATATATAAAGCTAGAATAATAAAAAAAAAAATTGACTTTAGACTTATATTTTCTCTTTTATGATGACTCAAATTTCAACTCACTTGAAATTGATAGTTTCCATCTCCCACCACAATTTTCAAAACAAATCTATTCTAACTAGAAGAAAAATTATACATTCTCAAAGAGAACTCTCTCCTCTAGAATGTCTTTAATTTTTTAAATATTTTTTATATGATTTAATAATTTTTCTTTCTCAAAATTGACATTTTTCTAAGTGTTAAAAGACATTCTTGTAGAATTTTTTAATTATAATATGTTATATCTAATTAAAACACTATAAACTCTATATGACAATATTCTTGACTCTGAGCTCTATAAAATGGTATTTATATGTTACTAAAAAAATATTACAAAAAATAGTAAGAGTTATTGAAATGTGAGTTTTTTGAAATAATTTTATTTCTCTAGTAATTGGATACAAACTAGTATAAAATATGCATTTAATAGATATTTCCAATTGGAAAAGTGTCAGACCATATATAACTTAGCTAGAATGAATTTATCTAGATCATATGTTTAAACAAAATTGATTTTTGGATAAAAATACTCAAATTTGGTCATTTGATAAGTCAACTTGAAAGGTGACCACAACTTTGTACTTTTACCCAAACATTAATTGCAAACCAAAAATGAAAGATTGAGGGTATTTATCTATTTTGAAAACTCATTTGCATTCACCAAGTGATCAAAGAGCTTACAAGAAGTTTTCAAGGAAGTTAAAGCAATTTTAGAGACTAGAGAAAAATAATCACAACACATTATCAACAAATTTGTGAAACAAAGTACCACTCCCAGTTCCAAGTTAAATATTTAGTGAAGATTTTTGTGAAAGTTTTGTATAAAACCCTAGTATGAACTCATATTTGGAAATGAAATGATGAAGAATAGCAGTGCACCAATCATAATGAATCATCAAATTCCTCCACCAAACTTCATAAATTCAATTAACATCAAAACCAATGTTGATGATATTGGAGCCTTGTCATCAATTTTGTTTAGAGTCTTAACTGTTCAAGACATAAGATCATGTTATCAATGTAAAGTTAGAGAAACAAAATATTTTGAAATTAGAATAGCTTATGACAAGCTATGTGTTATTGGAATTCTAAAGGAAGAATATAAGATCATTGTTGGGAAAGGGCTTACCTATGCCCTAGGATTTTAAAAAGTTTTTAAAGTAAAATGGATAAAGATTATGGTCAGCCATGTTCAGGAGTCCCTATTAAGATGAGATATCCCTGACAGGATTATTGACTCTTTAAGCACCAGAATCTTAAAGCTTCAAGGGTTTGACATTTCGTCAAACAGTTAGCAAGCAAGGTCCGGAACTACTGTAGTAATCATGTTTGAAAGAGCTACTAATTATACCAACTGAACTACGACAATTTATCAAATACTTTAGAGCCACTTTATTTGCTAATAGGAACCTGTCATTATTTACAATTGCGGATGTACTATGCTATAATTAATTAGATGAACCTGGCAAAATGAGAATCAACATTGAGTCTTCATCAGGTCTCCGAGCACAAACTTGTGTTTCCTCTAAGTTTTATGTTGCTTGTCCAATACTGAAAACTGATCACAGATCTTGCTTTGTGACGCACTTCCAAAGTTTGTTGTTGCAACTTGTGATGAATCAACGCTGCCTCTGGTCCATTATGAGACACCAAAGAGAACAAGGAATCTCAGACCCTTCCTTAACTAGTACAATGTCGTAGCTTACTATGGAGGGAAAACTGGGGTTTCATCAAGTACACTTCTCCATGTCCGGCTAGTATAGTAACTGTTGGTTTTGTCGATTTACTACCAAATCGTGCTGGATGCTATTTCAAATCCACTCCAAATGGTGATCTAGTTGGTTGAGTCGGATGGTAAACACATATTGAGAAAGCGTAATGAATAGAAAGCATTCTTGCCCTTAATTAATGCTGTTATTCAAAAATTAGAGGTTGACTTCCTTGATCGTATGAATTCTTCCAGCCGATCCCAAATTTCCAAAAATGCAGCTTGTCCTAAGGTTTCGTATGCTTGATATGATCATTTCACTATTTCACATCCTTTTGCAGATTCAATGCTGTCATCTTCAAATTAGATGACGTGGGATGATCCGGTTTATCCCTGATCGCTGAATTTGGGATTTTCCTAAACACCCACAGATGATGGACGTTGATGGTCGGAATTGGGTCTTAGATATCCGCCTGCCGATTTTCGCTAGTCTTGTGCATATTAATTCAAATGGCTCCTAACTCAATTCAAATCGGTTCCACCTCCAGCTCGTCTCCAATGGTGTCACCTTATTATATGATATTTGTAATAGCCTTCCGCCCAAACTTTGGTCCTAATATTATACAGAAATGCTGGCTGATAAGATGTCTTGGAAATTTGTTCTTTAACCCTTGATCTGCTCACACTGCGACTTGGACTTGATAGTCTTTCCTAATCACAAACTGAGCCCCGGTGTAAATGACCAACTGCCGCATGGATAGAATTTGCTCTAGTTATTATGGTGATTAATACCACTCTTGCTGATCCTTAAATGAATAGTGATGCAAAAACCATGAAGTTGGCCTTAAGCCACCGATAATCGCCCTGATGAAATGACTGAATGTCACCTCCAATCTGCAATAATTCGGATGATATTTCACACCCTCAAAATTGCGTACCAATTGAGAGTTATCGTTCTCAATGGCCAACTGTAACAATTGCAGAAACCCTAGGTTCTACAATGCACCTGTGATTGAATCACAATCTGATAACAAGAGAGAGATAAACAACTGCTTGATTCGAATGGAGCCCTGGGGTGCCTATTTATTCTTTTCCCTCCATCCTCTCCAGAGACTTCTAGAACCTTTTTGATCTTATCTCTTAAGTGACTTTATTAAATACTTTTATAATCCAAGTCACTTTATTAAATATAAAGTTATTTATTTAATTAAAATAACTAATTAGTCGTCCTTGGAGAACCATTAATTAAATTAATTAAATCGAAATGTCACCAAAAATTGGGGACATGACATAAGAGACTTTGAATCCATGTTAGGAGATTCCAACCCTATTAGGAGTTTTAGTATAGAAGATGCAAGATGAGCCCATTGCCCAAACATGCACTTCCAATTACAAGAAGAGCTCACTACCCAAATAAGTTATCAAACTTTTGGAGTATAAGTACTATAATTCTTCCTTGATTGATCTCTGATCTTAAGCTCAATTTGGGATCACAAAATAGTTTTCATAAAACTTTGCATAGATCACTCTTACAAAAGTTTACATACAATTGCTCAACATCACAATATGGTCACCACTTCTCATCGCAAGATGTCCTTTGCATAAATACCATGCCTTTACAAAAATTGCTACTAGGTTCACTAAGACCACAATATACTTTTCCAACTTAGAGTAAACATCTAGGATGTTGGCCCTAATTGGAGAAGTAATTATTTTGTAAACAAAATAATCCTTTCCTTCAATTTCACTGTCCTATTTCATTATAACATAAATATCTTTCTTCTCTATAGTCCATACTAATTTTGAGGTTATATACATTATCATAAACATGTATACTATCTCCATCAAAATTTTATAGTCATAATACAATGTTAGCAACATGTTATATAAACAAAACAATACACTATTGTATACCAAACTCCATACTTGGACATTTTTTTGATTACCAAATGTTTAGTATCTTTATTTCTGAGGTTTTTTGTAAGCATGTACATCATGTGTTGTCATAAATGAAAAAAATTACATATCTCCATTAGCCAATTGTCAACAATCTCCCCCTTTGGCATTGATGGAAACAAAATAGGGAAAATTGGCCAAGTAACAATAACAAAAATATATTCATACTACATCTATTATAGTTTGTCCATCTTTATATATGCTCCCCCTTACAATATAATTTACAATCCTTTTGACCTATTGTATTTCTCTTAACAAGCTTAACAATTTTCATGTGTAATTATCCCCCTTTGACATCAATGACAAAGGTCAAAATGTCAAAATTTGTCTGAAAATTGTCCATCTGTTGTCATAAATGTTGTTCTTCTGCCTTAAGCTAGTAGAATCTTCATGAAATCATCAAAAATTTCCTTTAGACTATCCATACCTTTAGTCCATCTCTCCTTGGCCGATTTAGCAAAGGTGAGAATTGTACATAAATAATATGATGCAATCTCAATTGTATTCAAGTCTAAGTACAAAAAGTTAGAATAGGTGTCCTTGGCCTTGGCACATTCCTTCAACAGTTTCTCAACAAAATCTATTTTCAAAGCAATAGACTTTCTGAAATTCGATATTCTCTTCAAAATTTGTTCCTTCTAAAGTTCTAGTTTCTTGATATCATTGTGAATATTGGCCACTTGTCCTTCAAAATCATCAACTTTATAAGATGGATGTTGGATCTGGTTGGATAGAGCCTCTAGCTCGCTCATCTCACCGCCAATCTAATTGTTAATGTCCTTAGTCAATTTATATGATAAGTTACACTTAATGTACAATGTCTTCCCATATTATTGAAATTTTTGAAGTTTCTTGATACAAGTATCAAACCAAATCATTTTTAATATTTTGGCAAATGGTGCTAAACAAGTTAGCATCATGTGAAATATGTGCCTTTTCTTTTGCAACATTCAAAAGGTTAGTAAATTTTTCATCAAATGACTTTAGCACTATCTATGCCCTCTATTCCAGAGCTACTTCTATGTGCTACACTACTAGAGTACTATGTAGTCTATTAGTAACCTCCATTAAGGTCTTATACAGGCTTTTTACTATTCTATTCTTCTTAACAGGCTTTGATAAGGATGAGATCAAATCGGTTTGATCATCATCATCAGTTGCTAAGCTAGCAAGTGAAAGCGGAGTAAATGAACCAGAAGGTTTAGTTTCATTCTCTTTTCCTCTTGGCTTCTTATTTTACTCTTCTCTCTTCTTCCTCTTTCTTTTCTTTTTCTTTTCTTTCATTTTCTCTCTTTTCTTCCTCAAGAAAATTTTGCTTGACCTCTTCCACTTTCTTCTTTTCTTCTTGATGTAACCTCTTTTCCTCTTTAATTTGTCTCAATTTATCTTCAATATCCTTGGTATTAGGTTCATTAAGTTTAGAGCCTTCAAATGCATTAGTATCATCAATGTTAATGGTAACATTGGTTTGATCTATTTGCATAGTGTCACTGCTCACTGACACTTCTATGGTTCTAGGTGCTAGTGGAGATGTTGTCTTAGATTTTGTCAACATCTGGTTTATTGTTGTAGTAGTTTCACTTCTTAATTTATCTTTCTCACCCAACATTAAAAAAAATGGTCTTAATTTATTTCTTAAGTAAGGTGCAAGATTATTCAATAATGTCTTAATCTCTTCTTCGTAATTAGTCTTGCAAATAGTTCTTAGCATCTAGACTTCCAAATTTCTAAATCTTCTTCTCTTGCTGGTGTTTTATTCTCAATAAGTCTATCATAGAATTTCTGGTTTACTATGCCCTCAATATCTTTCAATTTTAGATTATTGACTATAATGTATCTCACAATAGATATATTAATCTAATCTTTCTCAAAATTATTATACAAATCATTAAAAAAAATCATTTGAACAAAGTTACCTTCAATAGAAATAATTGAGTAAATCTTTTCGATCTTTGGCTTCTACGGTTGCTAAGGTTTTCCTGCTGATTGTTTTAACATTGTCACCTTCCATACTTGCTTGATTTCTTGCTCTTGTTCTTCCTCATTGCTAGATTTGACAATTGTCAAAAATGACTTTGCCCTCTTGCCTGGTCTAGTGGCCTGTTGCTTGACCATTTTTGTCTTTGTGGTCACTGCTTCCACTAATCTCTTAGATTTTCTCTTTAGCTAACTAGGTTGCACATCTAACACTACTACATATGGAATGCTCTACTATGAAGATGTCTTTGCAATAGATACTAACAAAGGTTGCACATTTAGTATTCCTTGTTTCATGGTTTTCCTAACTGCCTCAGACTCACTCTTAGTCATACCGGCCTCTAATAAAGCTTTCTTCATGATTGACTCTATCTTCTTGTGTGATGCCTTCTCTAAGGATGCCTAATGAGCTGACTGGGTAATCTCATCATAGGTTCCAAATATGTATTTTTCTTTATCCTTCTATGATTTCAACAATAAATCAATATGACCAATTGCTATATCATCATTCAATTCATAACCCAAGGGATCAAGAAATTTTTCCCGAGGTTCCACTACTTGAATATAAGTATACTTTGTACCAACCACAATGCAAACATATTCTTTAAATTTATCTACAATTGCAGGTGCAATTCAGAATCTTTATCTCATTTCATTTTGAAATGTCTTCATTATAAGGGTTTCACTATCCAATATCTTGTCTGTAGGATGTCTTCTACATACTGTTGTGATCATTTCCATTTTACATCTATCACTTCCCATTATCTCTGTGACTGATAAATATGAAAATATTTTAAGCACATGAAAGAATATGTGATTTATCAGTGACTAAAATCAAAACACACTATTCTTAATCCTCTTGATCTTTTCTATGTTCTCAAGTAATTGCATTCTTAAAATTTCATTAAGGTTTACTTGTTCCTTCTCTACACATATCTTATACACCACATAAATGAATCTAACTAATAATTCATCAATCTTTGAGCTTGTACATATAGAGTAGGCAATGATTCTACTCAAGATTCTTACATCATCTTGCATAATGGTGCTGATCACCATAGCCTTTCTATTATACACTACTTTGGTATAACTTTCAACTTTCTTCTTCACCATTTTCTCACCTCTAGGTACATTGTCTTATTTAATAAGACCAATTACCTCATGAATAAGGTCAGCAGAAATATCAATTACATTATCTTACATCCCTAGTTTTCCATCATGTATCCTACTTAATATGATTCTGTGTCCAATTCATGGTAGAAATGATATTTGAACAAATCTAGTTCCTTTAAATGTTCAAATCTGAGCTTCATAGTCATGTCATGATTGAAAAATAATTCCATTTCCTTGTTCATGTATTCCACTCCCAATAGATTCAAATTTACTATTAAGATAACTTCTTACATCTTCCAAATATACTACATTGTTCATAGTGATGGATAATGCCAGGGATTTTTTTAGTGGCTATTATTCGCTAATTGGCTAATATGTCCCAATTGGGCTATAGAAATTGGCTAAAAAGAACACCATATACTAGTTGACCGGTTCGCCCAAATTTTATAAAACACTCATATAGTGGTCGAAACGTTCACCACTGTTATTACATAATTTTGGTTTGGTAGTCAGGTTCTTCGCCCATATTTCTCTATAATGTTTACTCTTATTCGCTATGAAATTAATTGAGTGTCTCTTTCGACGATCATCATTTGTCAAATTTCCATTTTCCTATGTGAATTTTTTTTTTATGAGTGACATTGTACTCCATAGACAACATACCTTGATACGTGTCAACATTTCTGTGACTACCTCAACAATTCTTCTTCCTTCAAGAAATGTTGGCCGAAATTAAACCTCAGGCATTGATCTTGGATCATCAGATGATTTGAGTTCTCAAATAATACATTTAACATAATTACATTTCAAAACATAATTTGCCATCAATATTAATAATTTTATTAAAAACGAAAATTATAATCGCTATTATTTTATAAAAATTGTCTAAACTATTAAAAAATTTGCCACCAAATATCCATCGATTGACTCATAATTCACCAACACTATTAATTTTTTTCACCCAAATGACATGTGATTTGCCACAATTTTATAAATCTTGGGAGGGGGGGTTCTTTAAAGTTATCCCTGGATAATGCTGAGTTAGGGTTTCCTTCTATAGGTTTCATAGAGACAACCCTCAAATTAGGTTTGTCCTTGTTCTTAACATTGTGCACTACTGACATATCCATGATTCTATCAAATATGATCTTTTACTAAATAAATTTGTGAAAAAAGAATAAAATATCTTTTCTAAAAAGAGGGTTTGCTTCGAAATCTCCTTGACAAGTTGCTTCTAAGTGCTCTTGACTTTGGATGTATACACAATGAAGTGAAAATCAATTATGTTCTCCATTCATTCCATAAACTTGAACTTGCATTAATTGTGTGCTTTGCAAACATGAAAAAGCTATCAATTACATTCTGTAATCAAATAACTACTCAAGATCATCTAACCAATCTTCAAATGCCATCCAAGGTTTACTATAGCCTCCTTTCATCATGATAATGCCCCTCAAGACTTTGCTTCACAAAATTCTTTACAAAAACATAGTTTTCATCTTCTACTATAGAATTAACCTTGTTTTCTAATACCAGTAATTCTTAGTTCCTTAATAACTTTTTTAGACAAGCTCCAAATTACAAGTGAGCATAGGTACCATCTAAACTTAACTAGATACACCTTTTCCCAACTTCACTACCTCTAACTTGATCTTAAAATGAGGTTCCCAAATTTTGGTGCTATAAACAAGCTTAATTCAACTTAATTGAACCAAAACCAGTAATTGACTTTGATCTTCCTATCTCATCATTATCTAGCTTTTCTTTTGAGATTTCCAATCCTTTTACAAATGCCTCATTAAGTTCTTCTTGAATTTCACTAACTTCGTTTCTTTGTTCCTCATTGTCTCTGTTAGTTCTAGAGTTCCTTTCATGGTTCCTTCTATCATTTCCAATGTTCTTTCAATTATTCCTTCTGTTCCCACAGTTTCTTCCTTTGTTCCTTCTATCTTCAAAGTTTGTATCCATTCTAAAATACTTTGTTGTATGTCTAAAGTTGTTGCATAATTGACATACTGGTGCTCTACTTCTAGGATTTTGTTGTTCATCAAGTGCATGAAAATTCCAAGCAATGTGTCCAAAGTTGTTACACTTATAACACATGATCTATCTTCTATCTTCATAAGGTCTTCCTTCTCTCAATGTCCTTTTATTAGATCTTCTTCTACCTATAGAGTTAGTATATTTAGATATTCTACTATTCCTTCTATCATTATCATACTTAGATTTCCTACAATTATTTTCTTTATGACCCATACCATGACAATTATGACAATAAAAGTACTTAACATGATTAAATGACTTATTTGTGCAATCTCTTTTCATAGTCCACCTATTTCATTACATAAAAAAAAAATTCCTATAAATTCATACCTAGTTTCTTTAGGAGATTCCATTTTCTTTGTTTCATCCAAAATTTTAACTTCCTTGCCTTGTTGAACTTTTTTAGGTTTATCAGAGACTGGATTCAATCTTATCATCAAATTTACCTTCTTCTTTTGGATCTGATCTGATCTCAGGTTTCTTTGTAGACATGTTAATTAGATAACCAAGACTAGACTTATCATAAGTAGGTCTCTGTATTGACATTGGATCATCAAGCTTTTCTCTGCTAGAATAAAGCTTCTCAAGCTACTATTTGCAATAAGTTAATTCACCTTTCACAATAGTATTGTACTTATGAAGTTCTTCATGATCTTCTTTCAATGTTTCAAATTCAAATATTTTCTTTGCTAGACTTGCTCTCAAATTTTCATTTTTAGTCTTCAAATTAGAGTCAACTTTGCTAGGATCATTTTTCAAAGTCAACTTTAGATTTGTGATCAACAATTCATGCTTCAAGATCTTGTACTCTATCTTCAGCTTCGAATAGTCATCATCACTAGTTATAGATTCAGTAGTTCAGGCTTCAATTTGAAATGTTCAATCTTTTCCATTAATTGTCCTATGTATACTTTGGAGTCTTCATATCTTTCCTTCAACTTATCTCTTTCTTTAGTAAGGAGATCAATTTGTTCAAGTGCCTCTTCAAGATTCTTCATCAACTATTCCATATCAACAGGGATCTTACTCAAGCTATTACGCCTTTTCAAAATAATTCCACTCTGATACCAATTGTTAGAAATATGGATTACTGAGCCGAGGGGGGTTGAATTAGTAATCTACAAACTTTAGCTACCAACTAGATATTATTTCTTACTTTAAACCATACATAACAAAGTAATTAAGTAATTTTGAATAGCAATAGTAACCATGCACAAAGATAACTCATAACACCATATTTTAGTAATTAGGGAATCCCTTGCCAAGGGAAAATCCCAGTGGGAATGATACCCACTAAATAATATACTACTATATAAGTTCCTTATTAGAGGATTGACCCTATTAGGAGTCATTGTTAGGAGGCTTTGAATCCCTATTAGGAGATTCCAACCATGTTAGCAGTTGTAGTATAGTAGATGCAAGATGATCTCATTGCCCAAACATGCACTTCCAATTACAAGAAGAGTTCACTGCCCAAACAAGTAATTAGACTTCTAGAGTATAGGTACTATAACTTCTTCCTTGATTGATCTTTGATCTTTAGCATGATCTCGGATCACAAAATAGTTTTCACAAAAATTCACATATATCACTCTTACAAAAGTTTGCATACAATTGTTGAACATCACAATTAGCACATATGGTCACCGCTTCTCATCGAAAGATGTCCTTTGCATAAATACCATGCCTTTACACAAATTGCTACTAGGTTGGCTATGACCACAATATACTTTTTCAACTTAGAGTAAACATCTAGGATGTTGACCCTAATTGGAAAAGTAATTATTTTGAAAACAAAATAATCATTTCCTTTAATTATGTTGTCTTTTAATTCATTAAATGCAAATATCTTTGTTCCATACAATCCATACTAACTTCAAAGTTTATACACATCATCATCAACATATATATTATCTCCATCTAACTTCGCTAGTCATAATATGACATCAGCAATAGGTTATGAACAAATAATACACTACTATATACAAAATTACATACTTACACAATTTTCTGATTACCAAATTCTAAGTATCTTTATTTCTAAGTTTTCTTGTAAGCATGTACCTTATGTGTTGCCATAAATGAAAACAATTAAATACATCCATTAGCCAATTATCAATAGTTTAATTCATTGTGGGAGCTATGAACGTGGGATCATCACGAGATTTATCTCATTTGATCTAGCTCGAGGAGACCTTGGGATTTCAAGCTTTTGGGTGACCTCTATAGAACAATTATTTTATCATGAGTGTTTTTGTTTTGGTTGCCTCTTTCAGTTGTGACATAGGGCTCTCTCATTTTTTTGTTTTGACTTCATTTCTGAGTTATTTTCTATTACTATTATATTAGGAGGTAGAGAACTAGTTCTCCCCTTTTTTTGGTATGTTGGCACTACCTGGTTAGGAGGGTATGAGAATTTATGGCCTTTTTGGTGTGGGGGTTTGGGGATTTGGACTGTTATGCTAGTTGCTTTTGCATACAGACTCTGAAAAAAAATATTATTGGATATTTGGGATTGTTGTACTTGCTTGTGAAAAGGATTTTAATTTCGTTGAGTTTTATCAATATTGATTTCTGGGCTTTTTTACTTTGCCTCGATTTGTGTGTTTCCCAATTTTCTTAGGTGTTTCTTGGCACTGATGTTAGTCATGGACCCAGATTATCTATGAGATATCCAATCCAACCATAAATTCTTGTGCTTGCATTAGAATTCATGGCAAATTTGTACTCCTAACTATGTGCTTAGTTGAGTGATTATTTACTTACTATTTTAATTATTTCTCATCTAGCCCTTATTGTTTATGATCATCGTGTAGTTGGCACACCCACACATGAGCACATAAGCATGCACTTGTCAGGTTCTTGAGAGACCCAAACTCCTGGTTAATTTCGATTGAGTTATGTTCATTGGGGTTGGGCAGGGAAAATGCATTGCCTACAGGGACTCATCATGTGATGAGTATGGGTATATAGGATAGAGAACTAGAGGGGCTTCTCTCGTAACCTTGGGTCATGTTCCCAACAAGGTTAACATGAAGAAGTTTCTAAATAAGTGATAACTAAATGAATAAATGGGTAATAAAACTAAGATAATTAAATGTGGAATACCTATATGGTTTGATTTGAGGGTATTAGTCTATATGGGTTGATCTAAGGACACAGTGTGATGGCCTCTTAAGGGAATCCAGAGGGAGTCTAGAGGGAGAGTTTCCACACGATGTTTAGCTTTGGAGTCCCAAGTGATCTACTCTCCTCTATAGTCCCTACATAGTGTACCCATTGAGCATTTGACCAAGACCAACTATATTGCATTGTCTAATGATCTTGGTTTTAGTAGTCTATACTATTTGGCATAAGTGTTAACCATGGATGACTATTTTGTGTGTGTTTGAGGTCAAATTACTATCTCGATCAGTATGGTGAGAGTGGGTTTTTAGGTTCCATGTAGTTAGGTGGTGTAGCTACCTTTGCCACTACTAGGGAACATCATAGAGAGTTGGCCTTCCTCCATGTTTAGTTCTAGAGTAGGATTCTCACATGGTTCTTTGTATCTTCTAGAGTATGTTTCCATGTGGTTTATGTTATTTTAGTTTATAAAGATAGTTGATTTATCCTTGTTCCAAGGATCTTGAGGTGGGGCATTATAGAAAGAGAGGGATAGAAAGAGAGATGGTAATTATAGGGAAGTGATGGTTGGACATAAATAAGTAAAGAGATGAGGTAGAGATAGAAAGAGAGTAATTAGGGCATGAGAGAGAGAAAGGGAGAGATGGAATAGATGGACATATTTGGGAGGGGAGAGCGAGAAGATTTACTTGTGGGAGAAAAATCTGCAGAAGTGATAGAGAGCAAGAGAGGAGAGAGAGAGTGGGGGTCAAAGATCTAATTTGGATACATGTTAATTAAGGTGGACATATGTAATTCTATTTAAAAAATGAAATATAAGCTAGACCCTAACACAAACCAAACGTGTGATTTAAAATTAGATTTTAAAATTAAAATCTTGATATCTCTTGACTTTCTATATAACTAATACATTCACATTTAAAAATAAAAGTATATTTCAATACAAATAAATCTATTCAAATTAGGAATCTATTATAATAATAAAAAAACTTAAATAACTGATAAATATGGAAAACCATTTATGTTCACATAAGTTGCGTGTGCTTACTAATAAAGATAATAGAGTCGCAGAATGGGTGTGACTGCTATATTTCTAAGTTCATTAACATTCCATTAACATGTACTTAAAATAAAGGTAGTGATGAAGGTAATCACGGTCACATGAGCTGTGTATGTGTACTGGTAAAGATAATCAGAGTCACAGAATGCGTATGACTATTATATTTTTAGGTTCATTAACATTCTCCATTGTGCAAAGCATGAGAAAATATTCGGTTATCTGGTAGCGAGTCATCTAGTGTGTAACAAAAATTTTGAGTTACGTGAATTTTGTATATTTATGCTGAGCACTACAGGGATTAGTACTCTTGCAATATTTCTATCACGAAAATTCAGCAGAAAAAAGAATTCATAGAGTTTGCTTTTGGGTCAATTGCGGATATTCTCCAATGACTAGAGATTTCTTTCCATTATGACCTACTGCTTTCTCTTCCTCTGTAAATAACAACCCACCATCAGAACATTCACCTTAACAAGCTCATACTTACAACACTGAAATCTAACATAACAGGACCTGAAATCTAACATATTAGATACAAGAACAACAACTCCTCTACATTTTTGAATTTCAAATGAATTCAAAATTATTATGGAGGTGGAAGGTAAGTAAAAACAAAAATTAAAAGCAAAATCAAAATGGACTGAGAGAGAACAACCAAAACAAAATAGGCTAAGCCTTACTCATTCGATGTGTTGATATGTTCAGCGAATGCATCTTTATAAGCTCCATTGTCAGGGTAGCGAAGGTCAACAGGTCTCACGTTGGTTTTCAACATGTGAACAATCTCATTGAGACACCCAGGAGACTTTTCATATCCTGGCGAGAATATGGCTATTTGCACAGTAGCAGAGGATATTGCATTTTGTATGGTTGGCTCGAGCTTGTTCACATGTTGAAAACCAATGCTTTGTTTATTCTTCTATTTTGTGATGTGAGACCTGCTGACCTTCGCTACCCTGACAATGGAGCTTATAAAGCCGCATTCGCTGAACATTAAAAAAAAAGGGAGATTCACCAAGAAGAAGCTTCAAGACTGGAAAGCAGCCCTCTCCTCTTCTTTACTCATCTCTGGCTATGTCGAATGAGTAAGGCTTAGTAGCCTATTTTGTTTCGGTTGTCCTCTCTTAGTCCATTTTGATTTTTCTTTTAATCTTTGTTTTTACCTACCTTCCTCCATAATAATAATTTTGAATTCATTTGAAATTCAGAAATGTCGAGGAGTTGTTCTTCTTGTATCTAATATGTTAGATTTCAAGTCCTGTTATGTTAGATTTCAGTGTTGTAGGTATGAGCTTGTTAAGGTGAATGTTATGATGGTGGATTGTTATTTGAAGAGGGAGAGAAAGCGGTAATCATAATGGAGAGAAATCTCTAGTCATTTGGAGAATACCCCAATTGGCCCAAGATGATATAGATGAAAATTCAGCAGAAAAAAGAATTCATAGAGTTCTCACTGTAATTCTCAGCGATTTGTGTGCTTTTGGGCTTTCTGGTGATGGGCTGCGAGATCCGTACCTAGTGTAAAAGTATGGTATAATTTTATTATTCCGCTAAGATTTTAGATAAGGGCTTTTATGTCAATTTGTTTTTAATACTTATGCATATTTTGTTAGAAATTTAAATGTGCATTTGTGCGATTTTCAATTGATGGGAATGTGAAGTTGAACTTGGCATTCACATATTTTCTGTGAAATTTGTTGGAGGTTTTACCCTGCATTTCTGGCTTAAAATTATGATTAACATGTTTATAAGATGGCTCAAATTATCAGTACAATTTCTTGGTAATTCAATTTATTTTCTTTTTTTAATTTTATGTTTAGTTAATGATATATAGGTCAGATGATAAAATAATTTATTTTTAAGAAGAACAAATAATTTTTTATTGTCTTTTAATTCTCTTAATTGTAGTTATTTAGTTCTTTATTTTTCATTAATTATGTATTTAGGTTCATTTTTACTGCTCTTTATTTCATAGTATATTTGAACTTTATGCAAGAACAAAAAATTGTGTTTAATTTATGGTATGATAAAAAAAATTATAAATATTTTCTTTTTAGTCAAGACTATTAAAAACTTATTCGGTTTATATTTTAGGAAAATAACTTCAAATTTGTTTGGTGACTTTACTCAAGAATAGACGGAACTAGAAAGATAGACAAGTGGTACTATGGGTAAGTCTCATTTTATGATTATTTGGAAAAAAATTATTTTAAACTTCTAACTTAAATATTTTATAATTATATTAATAAAT